>BSBK01001847.1:1202500-1625000 GCA_027943335.1 Chamaecyparis obtusa | reverse complement strand
GCATTTACATAGCCTTTATTTTACTAACATTTTTATACAAGGCATTTAGTCATTTATTCAAAACAAAAATCTACCACTTAAATTTTGAGACAAGACCATTTTCTTCACTTTTCCTTCAACAAAATAACAACCTCTTCAACACAAAAACTTGCAAAGAAACAAGCTTTGACCATGGAGGTTCACCTCCCAACCTAGGTCATTACATGACCACCCCCGAATTTGGGGAAACAAAGATGGATGTGGGTACTATGTACTGTTGAAAGTACCTTCATAGAGTTAGCTTGACAATAATTGAATAAAATAGATTAAATACCACAATTAGTGAGCTACTTAATGCAAATAAAACTAATAAACACCCTATGGATCTCTATTTAAGTTTGCTAATGATAAGCTCTCAACAAGCCTCCATTAGTGACAACCTTAAAATGAGAAAATGATATGATATTAAGCTAATTAAGTGAATTCCAATTGAAACTAATGCTCAAAATAGCCTAAAAATGTTTTTCTAGCTCAAAAACTCAAGAGGTTTGATGTAATTATAAGATTTGTGGATGATAATCTCCTGATTTTAGCCTTGCTTTTATAGATTTTAGCAAGCATAGGGGGTGGATTTAAGTTGATCATGGTTGAGTTAATCTTAGGTCCATAGTTCCACCTTTAGGGACAATTTAAATGGGTTTTTTCCTCAAAGCTTGGGATAAAGAGACAAAATGGGTGGTCAAGATGCTCTCACCTTATGTGTGATTAAGATTTGATTTGAGCTTAATCCATGTGAGTCCAATCCTTAATTCCCATTGGTTGAGGCATTTTCCTCCCATGTGGTGGTTGAGGGAAAATAGGGATTAATAATTGAATTAAATAGATTTTGTTTAAAGTCATGTGTACCCCTTAAATGGGTTGATTTGATTTAAATTAAACTATACAATTAATTAGATTAATTACACAATTAAATGAGTTATCTTGTTTTATTTGATTTAAATTCATTTTTTGGCTTTTGATTTTCAATTAAAACTAGATTTTGGCTTAATTACAAATTATTGCTTTGATTTTGCCTTAGTTGCTCACTTGAATTGATCTTGACCATTTTTAGGTGATTACAAATGCCCCTCTTTGAATCGATATGCGAAGCGTATCGGTTTTAAAAATGTCCTGACTATTTTGATGCAAAGTCACTGATTAGTCGATGCTCGATTCAATGTTGATAGAAGATGCAAATAGATGATGATAGGATTGATGAGGTTCTGATTGATCGAAGTCCTTGATGGTCGATTTGATGATGGATTATTGATATGATGCCTGATTTTCTCTGATTCATTGTTTTGATGCCCCATTTGGTAAATGCAAAAAAAATTATGATGAAAGATTATGCCTCTGATTCGATGTTATGCCTCTGATTTAATAATTATGATGTCGATCTTGATAGTCCGAGTGTATGCCCCATCGGAAATGAAATGAAATTTGAAAGATGTTGCATTTTTTTATCAATTTGCATTGAAAATTTTTAATTAAATGTTAATTTTAATTTCATTTCCGATAACATTTTAGCGATGTTGTGATGACAAATGCCCCTGATTTGGCTAAATGGGTGTTGAAATTTGGGTCCAGGTCAATTTCTGGTCAAAAGTGCCCCTTTTTAGGTCAAAAGGGCTATATAGGGGTAAAAGGTTATTTTTACTATTCATTTTTACCCTTCACTTTAACTTTTGCACTCTAACCCTCTGAGCCCTTTGTGATGGTTATCCTGATTCGAGAGCACAAATTTGAGCGAGTACCAGCACCCGCCTGGCTATGGACCTCCAATATGTACCCCTGAAAACTCATTTTGTCTATTTTATACATTTAAATTTGAAAATATAGATTTTTCTTGCAAAAACCCTATTTTTTCATTTTTTAAATTTCGTTGTGCATCCAAACATTTGCGTTGTGCATACAACTTTGTTTGTGTGCATCTGCAGTTTTTCGCAATGCATTCAAATAATCTTGTTGCGCTTTTAAACATGAACCCTAGGTTAAGATTTCGCATTTAGGACTTTCCGCTACACTTCCAAACTTGATTGCACATTTGATTAGTTTAATAGCGTGTACAGGGGAATCCTGCAACACATACTAGTTTCTATTGTGCAACCAACTTGTTTGTGCGCTTTCAATAGTTTTTGTTGCGCTTTTAATAATTTTAGCTAGGCATTTGATTTTTAGGGCATTTAACAATGAAATAGCATGTACACCCTATTTGGCAAAATTTTTGAACCTTTCAGTCAATTTTCTTGTTCGTCTGATGTCATTAATTAGTCGATTGGATTAGGTGTTGAGTCTTGTCCATAGTAAGTTGTTTGATGTCAGTTCTAGTCATTTGATATTGAATTTTGATTATCAATCTTGATTTAGATGGTCGAATGTGGTGATGAATTTTTCATCCTCTCTGAATAGAATCATGAAAATTGATTGTGGTGTGATTTGATTTTGATTGGTCGATTGACTTATGATAATCCAATAGTTAATGATTTCAATTTTTTATGTGTTTAATCTTGCTTCTACAAGATCAACTTCAAAAGTTGGTTGTCTGAGGTTTGTTCCCGCTACCATTCAAGATGATTGATGACCTCAACAGGCCAAAGTGTCAGTTGATTGGTTGGTGCGGGCTCTCATTCTTGCTTTCTCTCCCCTGATTCTATGTGAATTGGGGTCTTCTTACAGCTATGGCAAAGCATTGGCACTCTGCCATAACACGTTCCATCTACCGATGGGGGAGATGACCATCACCCCTAAGGACATGTATAGGCTTCTGAGAATCCCCACCCATGGGGAGATAGTTTATTATGATCAAGTTTATGATGGGATAGTGTGCAGATGTATCTTTGGTGACCCTACTATCGGAGATGATAGTATCCTATGGGTGTAGTTCCCCTCTTTCCCAGTACTTCCAGTGGTACTAGGTGTTTTGGTCGGTGGGTTTTTGGTTTGAGATTGTCAAGGACATGGATTTGCAGTTGGCTAGGGAAAGATAATGGAGGATATGATTGCCCACCCATGAAGATTTGACTAGGGCTCATGTGTGTTAGCCCAACTTTATCACGAGTTTCACGACATAGTATATCGATGTGGGGCTACTCTTTTTGCTGGAGTGGTGCTATTACAGTTATGGACATGGGAGCACATTCCCCTAACTTAGCCTATTACAGTTCGACATCGAGATCTAGGATGGCTACTTATTTTTATCTATGAGGGGATGGTTTTCCAAGCCCACCTGGGCAAGTTGGATTACTGGCATCACATAGTTGATGATATAGATTAGGTGGTATGGAGACCATATTTAGGATGTGAACCATGGCTCGAGGATGCATTTGAGCTTCCTTATATGTGCATTCCATGATGGATGATAGGGTGGATGCCCTTGATCATTGAGAGATTATGTTTTTACCAGGTTCTACGACAGTTTGGCCGACTATATGGTATACCAAAGGGTTTGGCACTATACGCTCGAGTACAAGTAGAGAGATCCTTATGGGGTCCTCAGATAGACTATCGCATTGTGCGAGATGAGCTACTATAGCTTCTTCACCTAGCTTGGGAAATGAGGGAGCATATTGTTGATGTTGGCATGATAGATGACTATGCTCAGTGGTTCTTACATAACCCATTCCCTAGATTTATTGATCATGCAAAGTCGGTGCCCAGGATTGAGGAGCATTGAGATGATGATGGTGGTGATGGTAGTGGTGGGAGATGGGGTCATCAAGGCTAACGAGTGGGCAAAGCCAGACAAGGTGGAAGGGTTGTTATTCCTATGATTGTTGCCCCCCTACAATTAGAGGTGGAGTTTGCATGAGAGGTGGACGGGTTAGGGTTCAAGGTGGTCCTTTCAGGGCTATCCATCAGGTACATCAGGATAGACTAGCCAAATGGAGCCAACATAGGGTACGGATCTTTAGGCCAGTTAGAGCATAGATTGTCATTGATATTGATGCGCGGGTTGTGCAAATTTTAGTGGACCAAGTAACACAGGCCCCTCTAGCACCTCCTCCTCCATAGGTTCCTCCTCCTTCTACACAGCTTCCATCTTCCTCTTCTCTTGCATCTTCTTATGTACCATCTTCTTATATGGCTCCTTCTCCATAGGCTCCTCATGCATAGGTACTAGCACAGTCATCTAATGTTCAGTCTTTATAGGCTGAAGTTTCAAAGATCAGACAATAGGTAACACAGCTCAGTACTATGATGCAAACATTCATGGCTACCATGAGTCAGCATGGGCTACATGGGAGCTCTAGTCGAGGTCTTGGTACTCATGGTGCAAGTGGTTCTCGTAGTTGATTGATATATGTTGAGCCATTTTTTGATGTACATTATATATGATTTGTTGGATCAATACATTTGTACTTATATTGTTTATCTGATGATATTCTTTATGATTGATACTTTCATGTTGTTAGGACTTTGATTTCGTATACTGATGATGGACATTGATGATACCATAGACATTATTTTCTTTGATGGATTTACTTTACGTGATATCATTATGTGTTGGACTTCCTTTTTCAAGTGCTTTATGATATGCAGATCTATATGCTTTATCTCTATGTTGTTTTTATGCTTTTCAGATGTAGTTTAATGATATGGATGCACATGTTACGCCTAATTATGCAAATGGTTATCTTATTTATGACATAAAGTAGATGGATGACTTTAATATGTGGTTTGATGTTTAATGATGTCTAATTATGAATATTTAATGCTTTAATGATTTAATGATTAATACTATGTGATGATGTTTATGGATGCATTTATATGATTTTATGGATAATGTAATGCAATGTAATGCGATGAATGATTAATGAGATGTAAATGTAATGGATGGACTTTAATGCACTTATATGATTTAATGTATGGATTTAGTGAACTTAATGATTAATGTAATGATAGATGGATGAAATTAATGACCTTAATGATTTGATAAAATCACCTAGTAATATGATGATTAATGATGAACTTAAATACAAATGAATGACCTAATGCAATGCAATGATGCACTTAATACACTTTATATTCCTGAATGTAATTTGAAGTTTTAAATGTAATGAACCCTAATGAATGCATCTGAATGAAAAATGCAATGTACTAATGAGATGAAATTAAATGCAATGTTTAGAATGAACTTAATGCAAGTGCAATTAATAACCTACCGATGTGAACTAAAAAGATGTAATTAATGTAGCAAAATGGTGTGAACTACGATGGATGCAAACTAATGCAATTTAGAATGTTAATAATGATATGAATTATAATGATTGATGCAATGAATGCAACTAAATGGTGTGAATTAAAATGAATGCAAAATAATGCAATTTAAAATGTTCTTAATGATATGAATTATAATGATTGATGCAATGAATGCAACTAAATGGTGTGAATTAAAATGAATGCAAACTAATGCAATGCAATTTAAAATGAACTTAATGTTACTAAATGTAATATGACTTAAAATGCAGTTAATCTAATGCAATGCACCTTTGATTTTGATTTTTGTCGATGTCCAACATATTCTATGACATAAGGTTTTTGGTGAGAATATTCATTTTTAGGTTAACTCCACCCCCTCTTTTTATTTTTCAAATCAATTTTTGAGTTAAGAAAAATAGACAACTTAAATGCACTTAAACTAGTATGGATGTAGCTAGCTGTCACTATTCAGAAATTTAGGAGCTTATATTCATCATTGAGCGATTTTGAGACCTAAAATTGGCATAATCACCACTAGTTCAACCATGGTGATATGAATGCCACTTTCTTTTCCATGTTGCATTCTCAATCCTAGTAGAACTATCACTTATTGAAATCAATCATGAGAGTATGAATATCACTTTCGTCAGATTCAATGTTGCAAGTGGATTTTGGTATTATGATATTTAACATCAAAATATCCATGGTATCCTATTGTGTAAACAAACAAAGATCTTGGTTTTGCCATATGTACATGTCCTCGATGATTCTTTGATGATCATGTCCTTAGATGAATTATACATATTTTAAAACCTTGACCTTAATACACTCATGCAGAAACTAATAAAATATCATGCTTTCATCCTTGCTTATCTAGTTCAAAACTTTCATCGATTTTCTAGAAAGACATGATTTCATCAATCAAGTAATCATTTAGAAAAAAATTGCATTATTTTTCAAATCCATATTTCAAGTACAATTCCATCCATTTCATATTTTTAATCCTGATAATAAAGATAAGGTCTTTGTGAGATCTTGGATAAAAAATTTACATTTGTTTGATTGATGTTTGGATTAGGATCGATCGTCCAAGAGTTTTTCTTGTGATTTGATGAATTGATTTTGGTGTCAGATTGATGTTTGATTTGATGAACCCTTCCTTCTTATAGGATAGATTTTCCCCCAGTTGGATGTTATTATGTTTGTTGAACTTGGACACTTTTCAAACCTAGGATGAAAGCTTTAGGTATTTACAAATGCAAGTGTGGGGTTTTATTATGAAGTATATACAAATGTTGGCGAATGCAATATTTACAAGGATGGTGACTAGGCATGAGACCTGACTCGACTTTCAATGGTGCTTGTTTACCATGTTTTCACCAATTGAAATGACTTGCTCTTTTTGTTCTTTTCAAGCTTTTTTCCTTTTTTTTTAAACTTTTCTCTTTTTTAATTTTTTTGGTATTTATCATCAAGACGCCTATTGGATAAGTTTTCACCGAGATAACATATTGTTTAGGATCATTTCTAAATGTTTTTGGCTTTCTTCATGCTCAATTTTCCATTGTTTTTTATCTTTTCTGCATTTTTATTTTTATTTTCATCTTTTCTTTTTTCAACTTTTTTGAAAATTTCAAGATCTCTTTTGACTATGTGCAATAAATAAGATGCTTCCTCATCTGATTTTCTGATACTCCTTTTTCTTTATACCCTTTTATCTGCTTTATGTGTCAAATCTCTTCAAGTGTATACTATTGATAGGTTCTTGTAACTCTTCCCCATCACAATCAGCTAGTTTGTAGGTGCCTGTTCCAAAAGAAGAGGTGATCAAAAAAGGTCCTAACCAATTTGCTTCTCATTTCCCTTTCTTTTCTCTTTCCGCTTGATTTTTAGGGTTTTCTCGCATTACTAGATCACCTATTTGGAATGTCCTTGGTTTGATGTTCTTGTTATAATTCATTGACATTTGATTCTGATACACTTTTAAATGATCAAAGGCTTGTTGATGTCTTTCATCTAGAAACTCCAATTCTTGCAACCTAGCAAACCTATAGTCTAGTTCACTCAGTAATCCATGTAGTGAGGCTCTTAAAGATGGGATTTCTACCTCTAAAGGTAAAACTGCTTCAACCCCATAAACCAAGGAGAATGGTGTAGCTCTTGTTGGCATTCTAATGCTTGTCCTATAAGCCCATAAAGTAGGGTTTATTTGAATGTCCCAATATCTACCTGAATTATCCACTATCCTCTTCAATATTTTTAGGATGTTCTTGTTTGTAGCTTCCACTTGTTCATTACCTTGCGAGTAATATATTGAAGATGAATGGTGTATCATATGGATTTTTTTACATAGTTCTTTCAAGTCCTTATTCTTGAAATGTTTTACATTATCTGTTATGATTGCTTGAGGGACACCATATCTACAAATTATGTGGTTTAATATGAACATGGAAATTTGCTTTCTTGTGGCAATGGATAATGGCACAGCTTTTACCCATTTGGCAAAGTATTCAATTATTGTAATGATATACTTATGACCATTTGATGATGGTGGATAAAGCATCCCTATTAAATCCAACTCCCATTTATAAAAGGGCCAAGGTGTAGTCATTGGATGTGATGAGCCTCTTAAATGGCCATCTTTCTAAGTGCTTTTTATTTCTTTTCAGCAATTTATTTGCAAGACAGATACATGAACTTATGGTTTTATATGTATATTTTATGTGTAAAGACATAAAGTAGGAATATGGATGATAGAAGAACATGATATATTTTCTTAAAACTAATGAACTGAAATGATAAAATACAGTAATTATATATGCTAATGAATGATCCTTTTCCTATGCTATGTTTTTGGGCAGTTTCCTTCCTATAGCCATATGCCTTGCAAGAGTATTAATTAGAACTTAACACTTTCTTCCTAATATTAATGATGTGAATATGTATGTATCGAAGGTTGTGTGTGCATTAATCATTTTGTAGGGATCAGTCATGTCATATTTAAAGATCAGCATAATGGTGTTGAAGAAGTCAAAGCCAACTGTTGCTACAAGATGCCTTTGTGCTGAAGAAGTCAAATGAGCGCTTGAACAAGTTATGGTGTTGCTGCAAGATCTTTTCATGATGAACAAGTCAATACCATTTTCTGTTAAATGCAACATGTGAATGTAGGACCCACAAAGCACTATATTCTGGGAGGACTTATTCTCGATGACTACTATTTCTGTTATAAGACATTATGTATCTATCACAATCCTCATGAATGGAATGATCTTAGATTTAGGGAGTAGTTATAGTTTTCCTTCAAATAAGATGACTGTTGTAACTCTTAAGAGTTAGTCGATTTTCTGAATAGAAGTTGTTGTAGCTATAATACTATTTTATCTATTTTCAACCTACGTGTACTTGTTTTCCATGAATGAATAGAATGCATAGTTTGAGTTCAATCATTTTATCTTGATTGTGTTTCTATTCACTCATCCAAGGGGGCCCACTTGGTGAGTTAATTACTTTGTTAGAGTAGGAATCATTTTCATGCTTACTTAGAAGTGAAGTAGAACTTTGTTGTTCCTATAGCCACTAGTAATAGAACTAGTAAATTGTTCCTGCAGCATAGGCGGTTAGAGTAATTCCTATCTATGATTACTTGTTTTCCTAGAGTAAACTCATTTACTTGTATTAACATAGATTTCCTGAAGTTCAATGCATTTAAATTTCATGAGATTAGTCATGAGGATTAAGGGAGTTTGAAGCATATACTTTGCAAATGCCATTCCAAGTTTACATCCCTAGTTGATAACTAAATGAGATTGAGTGATCTAATTAGAAACCATTTAGGGTGTCCAATCCTAAAATAAGTAGTCCAATGCTATGGGTGTCTAATACAATTGTTTAGCCAAGCATTTTTGGCACTATTTTTGGGGATGGTATTAACTCAAACTTATCTCAGTGTTCATGTTCCCATTTTTCATAATTTAGAACTGAGTTTTAAGTAATCCTTTTATGCATAGAAGAAGAGACCATCTTTGGAGATTCCTTCCTTGCAATATCCAGGTTTAACCATTTGATATCTTTAATCCTGAACTTGAGGAACCCCAAGTTGAGAACGAAGAAGAAGAACCATTTGAAAACCCATTTGTTGATGCATAAGAACAACTACCTTCACCATCATCCTCTAAAGGATCACTACATTTGAATGACCTTTTTTCTAAACTTGAGTATCAAGACAACCCATTCACTCTTGTTATTTATCAACCATGACAATGAGGTCCTCCTCCAAGGATGGCTTAGCCTACCTTTCATTTCCCCATCCCTACTCAGCATGGTAATCATAATCTAAAAAACATACCTACCTCTATACTTCCCAAACTTTATGGCCTTATTATTGAAGACCCTGAAACCTTCCTTTTTGAATTTGACATCCTCTGTAGGAGTTATGATTACACAACTAACGCCCATAAGCTGAAATTGTTTCCATCTACTCTTAAGGAGGCTGCTATAAGATGGTTCATGGGGTTAGGTGTGAATGCTATACCAAATTGGGATGCAATGAGAAATATGTTCCTTTCTAAATATAAGGATTATAGTAGGGTTCATGATTTGAAGGGAGATGACATTTTTAAAATGTCACAAAAGGGGGATGAGACTTTGGAAGACTATGTCTCAAGGTTTATGTTTAAGTTGCAGCACAGTACACAACATCAGTTGAATGAGGAGTCACAAAAACATCTTTTCCTAAAAGGTGTAAATGATGGAAGTATTGAGGCCTTGGACCTTATGGCAGGCAGAGATATCACTTAGAAGAATTGGGCTGACATAAAGAATATATGTCTGAACTATTCAAGGGCTACTGTGAAGAAAGGTAGAGGACTCAGAGATTTACCTCATAAGTTCAATGGTTCAGGGGTATCTAATATGGACTTGTCCAATCTTTTGTCTAATTTCAAGCAAGACATCATCAATGATGTTGCCACTCAGCTGGAAAGCATGCAAGAAAGAAGGAAGGAGGAAGTAGAAGCTATGCTGGCTAAATTTTGCTCTCATTGTAGAGAAAGGAAGAGGAATTGTAAGTATAAAATAGTTGCATCTGTGGACACTCATTCAATGCCCACTGAGTTTAAAGCTATAGATGAGGAGAATGGAGAGGTTTTCTACATTTCTCAAAGGTGACCATGGGCTCAAAGACAAGGTATGCCTCAAGACCCCTTGAATAACTTTGGTTATAATAATAGTAGTCAATGGAAAAACCAAAACACTCAAAATTCTATCCCTTAAGGATAGAATTGGAATTATAATTGATCTAACAAATAGCCATAGTATAACCAAACCTATTAGCAACAACCTCCATTTAACCCATACCAACAACAATTTAACCAATATCAGTAGCCACAACAGAATAACCAATGGCAACCACATGGTAACTAGCAACAACAACCTCAGTGGGGACCCAATCAACCTAATCAACACCAAAATATCATGCCTCTACCTCAGTATCAAGCTATTATGCCTCCACCTCTTGTAGCCAATAATAGCCCTCAAAAGCCAACATAACTACCTACACAACCAACTCCAAATCCTCATAACAAGCAGCAAGATTATTCCCTACAATTGAATGATATTCACCTAAGATCAGGAACTACATTGCTTTCACCTAAGGAACCTATAATAACTGAAGTTGTTGATACTAAAGTAATACCTGAGGACCAAACCACTATTGTTCCACCTATTCCACAATCTAGACCAGTATTGAAAAAACTACCTTATCCACAGAGATTGGTCCAATCAATACCCACAAAAGAAAATCCTATTGCAACTAATTTGATTGACCAACTTAAGCAAATGACTATTCAAATTCCTTACATATGGAACTACATTTGAGGAGGTACATGTTAACTTTGAGAAAGTTCTCAAACAATGTCAGGAATATAACCTCTCCCTTAATAGTGAGAAGTGCTACATGATGATGGAAGAGGGAGTTCTCTTAGGACATTAGCTTTCATCCTTTGGCATTCAGGTTGATCCTACAAAGATTGAGGTCATCAATACACTTCCAACACTAGTCAACTAGATGGATGTCAGAAGTTTCCTAGGACACGTTGGTTACTATAGGAGATTCATCAAAGACTTCGGCCAAATTGCAAACCCATTGTACACCCTATTGAAGAAAGAGGTGGAGTTTGAATGGACACACTAGGTAGGGCAACTAAATCCTGTCAAGGGGATAATGTAGTAAAAACTCTTGTTGTGTGGAAAGGTAAGTCCTCCACATAGGAAAACAAAATAAAAAGTCCTCAGCTTGCACGAAGATGGACTGACATTTTCAATCAGGAACTCATGCCACCACCTGACCTCTCTACACCTCTAACTGCAAGGTTGATTTTGTATCAGTAACTATTATGGGAAAGGGCACATTGAGAGTTAGAAAAAGAAAATTTGAAATGAACCATTGATGAGAAAGCCCATCAATTGTAGCAGAAAATAGATCAAATTGAAGTGTTGAAAAGAAGGGTTGATCAGATAACTGAATTGATTCCAGAGGTTATGGCATGCAGATCACCGTCACCAGTATATGCTCTATTTCTTAAGGAATAATTCATTAATTTCAAGTTAACAAGAATTATGGAAGGACTAAATCACTATGTTTCAATACCTCATGAGTTTTATGATGCATTTAAATCAGCTCCTATGTCTTTAAAGAATTTATTGTGTGAGTTATATTTGCATAATCTTGCTATACCAGATGAAAAGGACTAGAATTCACTCCTCTATGTGGGGGATGTCCAATTGAGAGCTGTAATATCTTAGATACAAAATAAGATAAGTAGGGAACATCAAGCTTTACCTTACAGAAATAGTGAGGTGGAGATGCCCTTGTTTATAAGACCTGAAGTTAAACATTCCAAACAAACTTTTCTTGATTGGCTTTCAGTCACAATGAATCCAAGTGGAGCCAACAAAGTTTACCCAAACAGAGAGCAAACCTATACATATTTGTATGAGCATTGATCACATGATATTGTAGCTACAATCACTACTTATAGGAAGAGATGGATAAGGATGTCACATGACCTAAATGTTAGAGAACTCCTCTCTCCAAAAAACTTGACTCTTTCTACTAGATGAGCTCCACGGTACATCATGTTGAGCAGGACAATGCTTAATTATTGGTTTCCATTAAGATTCCAACCACCTATTCTCCTACAACCATTACTAGCAATGAATGAAAATATTGAAGCTCGTGACATGGCCAAAGAAGTTCAGTGATGGGAAAGACTCAGGGAGAACCATGGATACTTCAACTACATTGATGATGAGCCAGGGGAGAAGACTGCAGTGACCTGAGGTTGAGAGCCAAGATTCACAAATTTATGATTGCTAGAGACCAATAATAGGATAGTTGGGGGGAATGATGAGCCTCTTAAATGACCATCTTTCTAAGTGCTTTTTATTTCTTTTCAGCTATTTATTTGCAAGATAGATACATGAACTTATGGTTTTATATGTATATTTTATATGTGTAAAGACATAAAGTAGGAATATGGATGATAGAAGAACATGATATAATTTCTTAAAACTAATGAACAAAAATGATAAAATATAGTAATTATATATGCTAATGAATGATCCTTTGCCTATGCTATGTTTTTGGGCAGTTTCCTTCTTGTAGCCATATGCCTTGCAAGAGTATTAATTAGAACTTAACACTTTCTTCCTAATATTAATGATGTGAATATGTATGTATCGAAGGTTGCGTATGCATTAATCATTTTGTAGGGATCAGTCATGGCGTATTTAAAGATCAGCATAATAGTGCTAAAGAATTCGAAGCCAGTCATTGTTACAAGATGCCTTCATGCTGAAGAAGTCAAATGAATGCTTGAACAAGTTAAGGCGTTGCTGCAAGATCTTCGCATGAGGAACAAGTCAATACCATTTTTTGTTAAATGCAGCGCGTAGATGTAGGACCCACATTGCACTATATTCTGGGAGGACTTATTCTTCATGACTTCTATTTCTTTTATAAGACATTATGTATCTATAATGATCCTCATTAATGGAGTGATCTTAGATTTAGGGAGTAGTTATAGTTTTTCTTTAAATAAGATGATTGTTCTAACTCTTAAGAGTTAGTCAATTTTCTAAATAGAAGCTATTGTAGTTGTAATATTGTTTTATCTATTTTCAACCTAAGTGTACTTGTTTTCCATGAATGAATAGAATGCACAGTTTGAGTTCAATCCTTTTATCTTGATTGTGTTTATATTCACTCATCCAAGGGGGGCCACTTGGTGAGTGAATTACTTTGTTAGAGTAGGAATCATTTTCATGCTTACTTAGAAGTGAAGTAGAACTATGTTGTTCCTATAGCCACTAGTAACAGAACTAGTAGATTGTTCCTGCAGCATAGGCGTTAGAGTAATTCCTATCTGTGATTACTTTTTTTCCTAGATTAAACTCATTTACTTGTATTAACGTAGATTTCCTGAAATTCAATGCATTTAAATTTCATAAGATTAGTCATGAGGATTAAGGGAGTTTGAAACATATACTTTGCAGATGCCATTCCAAGTTTACGTCCCTGATCAATAATTAAATGAGATTGAATGATCTAATTAGCAACCATTTAGGGTGTCCAATCCTAAAATAAGCAATCCAATGCTATGGTTTTCTAATACAATTGTTTATCCAAGCAGGATGCAGTTCTTGGGCTGGCATATGAATTAGGTTCCCATGGTATTGATGCTTATGACAAGTCTTTACAAAGTGATAAGCATCATTTTCCATAGATGGCCAATAATATCCTATCCTAAGAAGTTTCTTAGCTAAGGTCAACCCATTCGAATGTGACCCACAAATTCCTTCGTGGATTTCTTGTAAGGCTAAAGTTGATTCCTCCTTCTCTAAAAACCTTAAAAGCATTCCGTCTAGACTTTTGTGATACAATGTGTCACATACCAGGGTGTAATGAGAGGCTTGTCTTATGAAACATTTCTTTTGGTTTTGACTTTGGTCCATGGGTAAGGTTTGGTCTTTTAAGTATGTGATTAGCCTCTTAAATGGCCATCTTTCTAAGTACTTTTTGTTTCTTTTCAACAATTTATTTGCAAAACAGATACATGGACTTATGGTTTTATATGTATATTTAATATGTGCAAAGACATAAATTAGGAATATGGATGATAAAAGAACATGATATATTTTCTTAAAGTTGATGAACAAAAATGACAGAATGCAATAATTATATATGATGATGAATGATCCTTTGCCTATGATATGTTTTTGGGTAGTTTCCTTCCTATAGCCATATGCCTTGCAAGGGTATTAATTAGAACTTAATACTTTCTCCCTAATATTAATGATGTGAATATGTATGTATCAAAAGTTGTGTGTGCATTAATCATTTTGAAGGGATCAGTCATGGCATATTTGAAGATCAGCATGATGGTGTTGAGGGAGTCAAAGTCAGTCATTGCTACAAGATGCCTTCGTGTTGAAGAAGTCAAGTGAGCACTTGAATAGTTAAGGCATTGCTGCAAGACCTTCACATGAGGAACAAGTCAATATCATTTTCTATTAAATGTAGCACACAGATCTAGGACCTACAATGCACTATATTCTAGGACTTATTCTTGATGACTACTATTTATGTTATAAGACATTATGTATCTGTAACGATCCTCATTAATGGAGTGATCTTAGATTTAGGGAGTAGTTATTGTTTTCCTTTAAATAAGATGACTGTTGTAACTCTTGGGAGTTAGTCGATTTTTTGAATAGAAGCTTTTGCAGTTGTAATACTATTTTTATCTATTTTCAATCCAAGTGTACTTGTTTCCCATGAATGAATAGAATGCACAGTTTGAGTTCAATATTTTTATCTTGATTATGTTTCTATTCACTCATCCAAGGGGGCCCACTTGGTGAGTAAATTACTTTGTTAGAGTAGGAATCATTTTCATGCTTACTTAGAAGTAAAGTAAAACTATGTTGTTCCTGTAGCCACTAGTAACAGAACTAGTAGACTATTCCAGCAGCAGTGTTTCTATTCACTCATCCAAGGGGGCCCACTTGGTGAGTGAATTAATTTTTTAGAGTAGGAATCATTTTCATGCTTACTTAGAAGTAAAGTAAAACTCTATTTTTCTTGCAACCACCAGTAACAAAACTAGTAGACTGTTCCTACAACATAGGCGGTTAGAGTAATTCCTATCTATGATTACTTGTTTTCCTAGCCTAAACTCATTTCCTTGTACTAGTATAGATTTCTTGAAGTTTAATGCATTTGAATTCCATAGATTAGTCGTGGAGATTAAGAGAGTTTGAAGCATATACTTTGTAGATGCCATTTCAAGTTTATGTCCCTGGTCGATAATTAAATGAGACTAAATAATCTAATCAGCAACCATTTAGGGTGTCCAATCCTAAAATAAGCAGTCCAATGCTATGGTTTTCTAATGTAATTATTTGGCCAAGCATTTTTGGCATCATTGTCGGGGATGGTGTTAATTCAAACTTATCCTAGTGTTCATGTTTCCAAGTTTTCATAGTTTAGAACTGAGTTTTAAGTAATCTTTTTTATGAAAAGAAGAAGAGACCATCTTGGAAGATTCCTTCCTCAAAATGACCCATTTGAAATAGAAGAAATCATTCAACTTGAGCAAGAAAATCCACAATAAGTTGATCAAGAAGCAAACCCACCTTTTGAGAACCCATTTGCTGACTCCTACCAAGAATTTCCATCATCAACATCTTCAAAGTCTTCACTTAATCTGAATGATCTTTTGATGAGCCTAAATATCAAGATAATCCTTTATCCATAGTTCTCTTCATAGGACAACCTGGCCAAAATAATCCAAGAATGGCTCAACCACCACAGCCTACTTTTCCCTTTCCCATTGTTGACCTCCATGATAATAACAACCTCAAGAACATTCCTTCATCTGTACTTCCTAAGTTCTATGGTATGATCATTGAAGACCTTGAAACCTTTCTCTTTGAGTTTGATATCCTCTATAAGAGTTATGACTACACAACTGATGCTCATAGGTTGAAGTTTTTTCCTTCCACTCTTAAAGAGGCAGCCCTAAGATGGTTCGTGGGTCTAGGTGAAAATGTTGTAGGGGATTGGGATACCATGAACAATGCTTTCTTGGACAAATATAAGGAATATTGCAGAGGAAGTGATTTGAAAGGAGATGAAGGAGGAAGAGACATTGGAGGACTATGTGTCAAGGTTTTTGTTTAACCTACAGAAGAACACTCAGCATGCTTTGAATGAGGAGTCTCAGAAACATCTCTTTGAGAGGTGGTAATGGCTCTTGCATTGAAGCTCTATATTTGATGGCGGGAGGAGATATCACACAAAGCACATGGGATGAGATCAAGAAAATATGCCTAAACTACTCAAGGGCTATAGGAAAGAAAGGAAGAGGAATCAAGCATACAAGTAGCAAAGCTAATGGCTCTGGTGTTTCAAATCTAGAGATATCTCATCTCTTGGAAAACTTCAAGCAAGACATTATAAACACCATGGCTAATCAGTTGGATACAATGCAAGCTAAGAGGAAGCATGAAGAAGTAGAAGCTATGTTGGCCAAATTATGCTCTCACTATAGAGAAAGGAAGAGGAACTGTAAGTGCAAAATAGTTGCATCTGTGGACACTCATTCAATGCCCATAGAGTTTAAAGTTATAGATGAGGAGAATGAAGAGATCTTCTATGTTGCTCAAAGGAGACCATGGGCTCAAAGACAAGGTATGCCTCAAGAGCCCTTTAATAACTTTGGTTATTATAATAGTAGTCAATAGAAAAACCAAAACGCCCAAAATTCTAGCCCTCAAGGACATAATTGGAACAATAATTGGTCTAACCAACAACTACACTATAACCAAAACTATCAGCAACAACTTCCATTTAATCAATACCAATAGAAACCTAACCAATATCAACAGCCACAATAGAATAACCAATGGAAACCATAAGTAACTGGAAACAACAACCTCAGTGGGGACCCAATTAGCCTAATCAGCAGTAATCTATCATACCTCCACCTTAGCATCAAGCTATCATGCCTCCATCTCCTGCAGCCAATAATAGCCCTCAGAAACAAACACAAATGCCTACACAACTAGCTCCAAATCCTAATAATAGGCAAAATAATCAGGAGCAAGCTTATTCCCTCCAAGTGAATGATATTCACCTAAGATCGGGAACTAAATTATCTGCACCTAAGGAACCTATAATAACTAAAGTTGTTGATACTGATGAAATACTTCTGAACCAAACCACTGTTGTTCCACCTATTCCACAATCTACACCAGTATTGAAAAATCCACATTATCCACAGAGATTGGTCCAATCAGCACCTCCAAAATAAAATACTATTGCAGTTGATTTGATTGACCAACTTAAGCAAATGACTGTCCAAATTCCTTTATTAGGTGCCCTCAAGGAAGTTCCAATTTATAATAAGGCAATCAAGGAGGTCTATATTAAGCAACCTCATAAAAAGAAGAAAGACCCTGACACTGTCCATGTACATGTCCTTGGGCATCTTTCTGATCTCATGTTAAATAAAGTTGTAATGCATAAATACTTTGATCCAGGAAGCCCAGTGGTTACTATCCATATCAATGGTATACAAATCTAGAATGTCTTGATTGATTTAGGAGCATCCATCAATTTAATGACTAGGAAAAAAAATTTGAGGCTTAGCATCATTGGTTTAAGGGAAACACCTACAATACTATAGTTAGCTGATAATTCAATTGTTAAGCTAGATGGCATGGTAGAAGATATCATTGTAACACTTTATTCCTTGGATTACCCCTCAGATTTCATAATCATGTCTCCCAAAGCCATTCTAGGAGGATATCCATTAATCCTAGGAAGACCTTGGCTAGCCATAGAAGATGATTGCATTGCATGTTGCTCAGGACAAATGACAATATCTGATGAGATAAATACCAAGAAACTGACTTTGTATTCTCCAGTCAAACCCCAAGTTGAACTTGACCAAGTTATCTGGCCAAATCTTAGTGACCCTACCCTTGAAGAAAATTCAGTGCAACAACTCATGGTTATAGGAAGAGATCCATTTATGGTCTCATAAGAAGAAGATGACATTCTAGTGGCAATTATCACCAATAAGTATAGCTCTAAAACATCTTCTTGTGTTGTCCCTAACTGTTTCCTCCAAACCATACTGCCAAGCAGACCTCACCTAAGTTTCCTACAAAATCTGATTACCTCCATACCTTGTTACCTCATGAGATAAAGTCATCTTCATTTTCAAAAATTATGATGCTAGATAAAGTAAAAAGGGTAGAAATTGCCTTAGGCAGAGAGTTGAATGTAAATAAGAACCTCACTATATCTCAGATGAACAGTCTTCTCCAACTTTTGCAAAAAAATCAGTAAGCTTTTGCATGGGACTATACTGATATGAAGGGGTTAGATCCTAAGCTTTTTACCCATAGGATTTACATAAGTCCTGAGTCCAAGCCAATTAGACAACCCCAAAGAAGAATTAACCCTGCTCTGAGAGATATAGTGAAGACTTAGTTACGAAAACTTCTTAGTGTTGGTTTTATATATCCTATTTCTGATAGCCAATGGGTTTCTCCTTTAGTGATTGTTCCAAATAAAGGGGGGAAATGGAGAGTTTGTGTAGACCATAGAGAGCTTAACAAAGCCACTAAAAAGGATCACTTTCTATTACCTTTCATTGACCAAGTACTTGACAACCTCGTTGGTAAAAATTATTTCTCATTTCTAGATGGTTTCAATGGATATAACCAAATCTAGAAATCACTAGAAAACTAGGATAAGACAACATTCACCTATCCTTGGGGAACATTTGCTTATTCTGTCTTGCCATTTCAATTGTGTAATGCACCTTCTACTTTCCAGAGAGCGGTAATCAGTATTTTCTCTAATATTTTAGTTGATTGTGTTGAAATACATATGGATGACTTCACTACATATGGAACTACATTTGAGGAGGCACATGCTAACTTGGAAACAGTTCTCAAAAGATGTCAGGAGTATAACCTCTCCCTTAACAGTGAGAAGTTCTACATGATGATGGAAGGAGTTATTTTAGGACATTACCTTTCATCCTTTGGCATTCAAGTTGATCCTGCAAATATTGAGGTCATCAGTACACTCCCAACTCCAATAAAGTAGAAGGATGTCAGGAGTTTCCTTGGACACACTGGTTACAACAGGAGATTCATTAAAGACTTCAACCAACTTGTAGCCCCATTGTACACCATGTTGAAGAAAGAAGTAGAATTTGAATGGATAGATGACTATTATCTGTCATTCCAGTAGCTAAAAGATGACCTAACAAAGGCACATATCCTTAGAGGACCTGACTGGAATCTGCCATTTCATATTCACACTGATGCATTAGACTATGCCATTGGAGTGGTATTAGGAGAAAAAGAAGGTAAAGTTGAGCATGCTATCTATTATATTAGTAAAAATTTACAAGGTGTTGAACTAAACTATACTGTCAATGAAAATGAATTATTAGCAGTAATCTATGCACTAAATAAGTTCAAACATTATATCACTGGATGTGAATTATTTGTATACAGTGATCATTCATCTATCAAATACTTGATGAACAAGCCTACTATCACTGACAGGTTAGCAAGATGGTTACTCCTTATGCAGGAGTTTGATGTTAAAATCATTGATAAACCAAGAAAAGCTAATGTGGTGGTTGAATTCTTATCTAGATTACAAGCTCTATATGATCCTGCAGAAATTGATGATAGCTTCCCTGATGAACGCTTATTCTCTATTGATACTTACAATCCATGGTATGCTGATATAGAAAACTACCTTGCTACAGGAAGAACACCACCTCATTTCTCACCTAGAGAACGCAGACTTCTGGTTGAGAAAAGATTCAATTTCTCATGGATGTCAGGATTTATGTTCTACACAAGTGTTGATCAAGTCACTAGAAGGTGTGTTCGAGAGGATGAAACATATGACATCCTTAGGGCTTGTCATGATGAACCATGTGGAGGTCACTTTGTAGCAAACAAGACAACATACAAAATCTTGACAACATGATACTATTGGCCTACCCTACATAAGGATGCAACTAAGCATACGAGGCACTATGATAGATGCCAGTGCATGGGATGCCCAACTAAGTCATATGAAATGCCCTTGCAGCCTTAGGTGGTGGTGACACCATTTGACAAATGGGGCATCGATTTCATTAGACCTATCGAGCCATCTTCTCATGGTAAGTCATATATCTTAGTGTGTACTAACTATGCAACAAAATGGGTAGAGGCTAAGGTAATGTGACATGCCAAAGATCACAAAGTAGCAGAATTTCTATATGAATATATCTTTACCAAGTTTGGAGTACCTTGTGAGATAGTAACAGATCAAGGTGTGCAATTTACTTCTAATCTTATCACCGAATTGATGCATGAATACACAATGAGATGTGGTAAATCTTCATGATACCATCCATAGGCCAATGGATAGATAGAGATAAAAAATTAGGAAATTGAAGCAATCCTAACCAAAATAGTTGTTGTTCATAAGAAGAATTGGGCTACTCGCCTTCCTGAAGCTATCTAGGCTTACAGGACGACATGGAAAACAACAACTAGTTTTACCCCTTTTGAACTAGTTTATGGAAAATCTGCATCTATGCCTATCAAGTTTCAACACAAAACTCTCATGACGGTATTGGAATTAGAAATTGACCTTACCAGGGCACAAGAGGAATGAATATTACAGTTGAATGGATTGGATGAGTATCGGAAGTTTGCACTTCACAATACTGAATTGATTCATAAGCAAATGAAGAAGTGGCATGACAAGTTCATCAAGGAAAAGAAATTTTCAGTTGGTGATTGGGCACTACTATATGACTCATGCTACCAGCATACCCTAGGTAAATTTTAGACACAATGGCTAGGACCTTATGAGATAGTTTCAGTGTTTGAAAATGGAGTAGTTTAGTTATTTATTATTGATCCCGTACAATTCAAATTTCTTGTCAACGGTCATCGACTCAATATTTATCACAAACCTGTGAGTCAAGAAGAGTTCCTACAATAGTTCCAGCACCACAATGACATCAGCACTCATGTAGTAGAAGCATTTGGGTCTTCCACCCAAATTTCCACTAATCTTTGATTCCTATCAAAGATTCCATAATAAACATTTCACCTCATGTGAAATTATTTATCCATAATAAAAAATTCACCTCACCTCCTCCCTCTACCATTTTTCTGCACCATTGTATCACTCCAACAATGGATGCCATATTTTAGAAAAAATTTCTTGCAACGCTTACCAGGTTAGTGACACATACCTTTGTACATATTATATTTTATTCATTTTTATTAGGATTACATGTTGTTTTAATTTTTACTCTTGCAAGTCTTGGCCTGGTGGGACCCATTCCTTAAACTTAGTTGGGGGAGGGGAATATTCCATATTTTTCAAAAATTAAAAACATTAGCATATAAATACATTTCTTGTCTTTTTGAAATGTTTGTCATCATGTTAAAACAACCTGTCAACATGAGCAACGGTATTATGAAATATCATGAACTAAAACAATTGAATTGCCTGGAGTAAATAACATTTTGTACTCCATTTTTCTCGTCTGCAACACTTTGAATCTGTAAACTTTGAAGCTTGGTTTTCCATTCTAGTGCCTTTGCAATATTTTATGTCTGTAATGATGGGGGGTGATCTTCAGAGACATGAACCAGTTGATCACATAGTTTTATTAGGTGATGCATCCAGCCATGAAATGTTTGAGAGAAATGGTTGGTTGAATTATTATTTGAGCCTCAATGGTTTTGACAAAGAAATTTCTCTTCAGTTTTTAAATACTCTATAGAATGGGTTCACAGTGGTGAAGGGGTTAAGAATTGAGTTTACATAAGACATTATGGTGGAAGTAACAGGATTTCCATAGGAATGTGAAAATGGAAAAAGGATTTAGGCTTACACTCAGCTAGGGAACAGTTCACCATGCATGGTGACCCACAGCTAATAATTGACAATAAGCAAGGCACTTCAAGAATGTCCTTACCATTAAACTATGTCCAGTCAGCTTCATTTATAATACAATATTTTACCTGCAAAGGGTGTTACAAATATTTACACTGTCTACATTTCAAACTTTTGAGCAGTCTCTGCCATGACAATAGATTGGTAAATATACCTAGCTTTTTGTTTAATATTTTGAAGAAACAAGCTTCTCTTGTACAGTTAGGTAAAGATCAGTCAGTTTCTCATCATTGCTTAATTAAATTAATTGTGGAAAGAGGGTTGAATAAGAAAATGATAGGAACCTCGGATGAATTTGTAATACCCCAAAATTGGCACCTAATAATTTCAATCAATTTTGGTGCATTTTCTTCAATTTCACATCTTCAAAGTCCTATTTTACAAGGCAATTTTATCTCTCCTACCTGACTTTACTTTGACTTGATGTCAATTGCAAAAACCCTAATTTGCACTAATCTCACAACATAATTAATTCCTAAGTATTAGACTTTATTAGCTAAATAATCCCTATGATAAATTAATTTAATTCTAAAGTCCTAAGTGCTTTAAATTAAATTAAAATCCACCCCCTTTAGCTAATACACATAAAAAAAGGAATTAATCTTATTTAGTTATTTGAATGGACACCTCTTTATTTGAATTTAATAATTCAAATTACTCGAACGGTCACCCATATGTGGCAATATTTCATTCTCTTAATTAAATAAATCTTTCAATATTTGTCTCAATGGGGAATGAAGAGGCAACCGTTCATTTTCAAGAACCTCTTCATTCTCTCCACGGGCTTGTCTATTTAATGAACCTTCTCCTTCATTCAAAAAGAGAGAGTAATTTGAAAGCACATAGACTATAGCGAAATTTTGTCTCAACTATTTACATATTTTCAAAGCTTATTGCATTAATTAGTTTGCTCTCATTTAGTGTTAATTGCATCCTTCATAGTAGATTAATTTCTTCATTGCTATTAGTTAATTATCATCTTTCTTTCAAGCTTTCTTAGATTAGAATCTGCATTCCATATTTGCTTTCAATTTGTTAGATTAAAATCTGCACTTCATTTTAGATTACAAATTCCATCTCCATTCTTAGATTAATTGTACTTTGCTTATCATTCTAGCTTTCAAATCCTCCATATTAACTCGATCTTATGGTTGTTGTCTCTCCAATTTGGGAGTAATTAAAGACCCTGATTAATTAGGAGGCAACAGGTCACTTCACCATGAATTTCGAATTGAGTAATCCATACTCATTCTCGTAATTCAATTGTGTGAGTAATGACTATGTTGTGTGTGTAGTTGGATTAGAAGTCCACATTCTAGCACCCACCGTGGGGCAGAAAACTTGATTTCTAGCCTCATTGATTTTAAACTTTTTTTGAATTCTACAATCTGTCATACGTTTGTACTTCTCTATGTATGAAAGTTCACGCGAGATTCCTGAGCATACTGCATGAAGTTTTGCTCCTTGTAGCACTCTCTCACGCAACATTGTACTCTCTCACGTAGGCCCTGGTACTTTCTTGCGCACTATGTTGTACTTCCTCATGTGAAGTTTCTCTGTCAAACAATTAAAATTTCCACATTCTGCAATTTTCTATTTTTTTTCCTAAAATCTAGTTTTTGTTGTTTATTTTATATCTCTATTTTTATCACAACATAATAGTGGTCTGTAGGTCGCTTTGTCAAAGATCTTAAAACTTGGTAATGGTTTGATTGCAGGACGATTACCAAAGAACAATTAAAATGTTGTGTTTGTTTTCTTGCTTTCATTCACATAGTCTAATTAGGGCTCCGTTAAAATTTCTTAAAGGTCCTAATAGCAAAGTAGGGGAATAGGCTCTTCATTATGTGGAATTGACACCCACGAATGAAATTGAGACCCAGATGTTGCTAGAATGATGGATACTTGGGGAAGCGGAGAAAGGTAGTGAATCTTTAACACTTCTACTTGCTAGGGGAATATGCTCTTCTCTCTTTGAGAGAACCAGAAACCCAAAAGCCTGTGGATTTGGTGAAGTGAAGCTAACTCGATGATGAATTTTCTTGATGTGTTTGGGTAAAGTGAAGAGGTAGAGAAGTATGCTCTTCTCTCTTTGAGAGAAACAAAAAATCAAACCCTCTGATCTAAACCAAGTTGTGTCACCTTTAGAGGGCCTGCCGGAAGTTGAACCTCTGGGAATGACCCAAGTGAGTACGCACCTATCACCGGTGATTCTACCTCACTATAATAAAGAATGTTTTGTTGAGTCTAAAGACTCCAAAACCATGTTAACTTCCTTCTCTTGATTTTGACATCATCTTGAGAAGGCTCTGTCTGTTGTACTGAGCGGCGCTGCTCCTAGCCCTGCTTGCAAGGGTGTATGACTTTCGGGTGTTGGTGTGACTATGAGGCCCTAGCCCTGTATTAGGGGCACCAAAGGTTAGTGTGAATGGAAGCCCACTAAGAACTTTCCCTAATTAGTTGCCTACCTGGTTCACCTCCAAAAGGAGTCATAATATTTGCGCAGGGAGGGGGAAGAATCTCTCCCATAGATTCCCACCATAGGCATGCACCTGGATGCTTGAAGGTGGTATATGACACTAACCCCTACCACAAGGGTAACCTTTGAACATATACTATTGAGTCCTTGGAAACACCAAAAACACGGGCACCCTCTAGGGGATGACACGGTTGTGTGAGGTGCACGCATGCGCATAAGCAGTGGGGCAAAGGTTTTGCCTTCTCACCATTTTTTTTGTAGGGATAACTATGTAAGTGTTATCGAGTCTTCAACTTGTCCATCATGATTAAACAAAGACTCCCCCGATGCTACCAAGGTTGCTTTGTCCTTGGTGGGTCTGTTTTCGACTACTTCTTGTGTCACCATTGCTTGATCAAACCTTTATGCTTGTAAACAAATGATTGCAACCTTTAAACTGAGATTGTTGATTAAACTATCCTTCAAGCTGACTGGAAACTAGATTTCCTATCTGAGAATCATTTACATTATGTACTAAAACCTGTCCTTTATCTTAAAATTTGTGTTAAACTATCGAACACTGTCCTTTTCCCGTGCAAAGTTTCAGAAACTGAGTACTTTCTCGTGTGAGATATCATTTTCTCATGTGAAGTCTGGCATTTTCTCGCACGGCCTGGCATTCTCTCGCGTGAACTTGTAGCCCAGTTTTCAAAAATAGAGACTTATTTCCCGTTGACTAGTTGACTTTTTATCTAATCTGGTCTTTGTCTGAGGTCTATTTATCTATTTCTTGTTGCTCACTTTTAGAAACTGAGTGTCTCGAGTTGTGAACTAATCAATTTTGCTTAAAATCTCATTTGTCTCCTTGATTTTTGTCTCATCTCTTTGTGTTTTTATACCTCACGTTGTGATAGTCTTATCTTAGCTATTCTAGCCATACTCCTAACGATTCATACCAAGTGCATCTCACATCTTGGTTGTTCTAGCCTTTATCTCCTTTTCATTGTTCCTAGAGACAGAGTTTTTGCATTATCCCAAGTCTTCTCTCATTTCATCTTCGTCTATGATTGTCATGACTAGAAGTGGAAAAACTTATCCCATTCAGAATATTGGTCAAGGTAGAAGCGAACCTCCTAAGCAAGAAATAGATCATCCCGAATCTGTTGCAAAATCTAAACTTATTGAGGAATCCTCAAATTCTTCGTTGAGTACTTTGAAAGATAGCTTGTCTCAATCACCTCCAGTGTTCCAAGAGTGTTTTAATCTATTTTTTGAAGTGTAACCTGGTTTCTCATTCCAAGGTCAAGACAACTCATTCTTCCAAAACAATTCATTATTTCATAACCTTGAAAGGCCTTTTCCTCAGACTAATCCTATTATTGTACATGTTGATCCTGTTGAAAATAGTGACTCATTTGAACCTAGTGATACTGTTGATGATATCTTCTCATCTGAATTTGTTAAATCTTTTGACCATGTTCATTCATCAAAAGTTACCTTAGTTTCACCTTTTTGGCATCGTTCATATCACTTTACTGAGGCTTCAATTGTTGCACAGTCCTCCGTTGACAAGATGGGAGAGCCCTTCGACTTCCAACCAAGAAAATATAACCAAACTTTTGATCAGTCTCAAAACAACCAGCATTTTGGTCAATCTTCCAATGACCAATGTCATGCCCAACCTCAAAATGAGCAATGATATGATCAAACCCAAGATGATCAACAACAAGCTCAAAACAAAACTCAAGGTGGTCAACCAGCGTATCTTTATCATACTGCTCCTTATGATCAGACTCAAGATCAAGTCCCAAGTATTTATGAGATCCTTGGCAATGATGGTGATGACACCATAACTCAAAATGACATAAAGGTTGTGAAAGCAAAAAAGGATCTTATTAAGATGATGGAGATCCTCCTTCTAGAGAAGGAAAAATACTTCCTTGAGCTAGCTAAACAAGGGGCCAAGTTAACCTCAGATTTTCAAGTTGAACACTTGTGGCGAAGGAAGAAGAAACTAAGACCGCAAAGTTGCAAAAAATGGTTTGAGACATGCAAGATCAGATTAGTCAACTTGCGAAGAATAAGGACAAACCCGCCCAACAATTCACCATGGAAAGTATTTGTCCTTTCCCCTTCGATAGAAGTCTTCATATGCCACCTTTTCCCAGAGGTGTAGAGCTCCCTAAATATGACAAATACTTGGGTGCAATCGATCCCCAAGATCACTTGAGGGAGTTTGGTGCATTATCTATGGAATTCATGCATGATCAAACATATATTATGCACTTATTTCCTCGTAGTTTGGGTGGACCAGCTATGGAATAGTTTTCTAGATTTCCCATTGGCATTAAGACTTTTGATGAAATGGCTAATCTATTTCTCCAACATTACTCACATAATATTCAGCATTCGATCAACATCTGAGATCTTTGCAATTTAAAACAGCGATAAGGAGAATCTTTCCTAACATTTCTCCAAAGGTGGAGACAATTATGTACAAGGTGTCCTCACAAGCTATCAGAGTCCGAGAGACTCAACATTTTCTTCGACAATCTTGTCCCAGACTTTGGATACCAAGTGCAATTATAAGGTCCTCTAACTTTTGATAGCATGATCAAACAAGCAGTGTGAATAGAGGCCTTTATGATCAAGAAAGGTGAATTGACTTTGAGTAAAGACAACAAACAGGATCTTCAAAATCAAATAAGGATAAAGGGAATTTTGTTAACAAGAATCAAGATGTTTTGAATGATGGAGTGGTCGACAATGTGACCCTGAAACCTGCTAAGTCTATTTTTAATCTCTCTTCCACCATACAAGTAGTTAAAGCGGCTGAAAAGCCCATGGTAGAAAATCAGCAACCTTTGAGGTTTTCTAGAAACAAACCTTGGGCATCATGACCCAATCACGAATTCACTTACTTGGGAGAACCACTTGATGTGGTCTATAAAACTCTTGTGCAAAATCAGATTCTTACTCCTTTGGAAAAGCGTCTCTATAACCCACAACCACGACCTCATTGGTGGAATGACAACACCTATTGTGACTATCACCAGAATAAGGGTCATAAGCCTTCTACTCATCTCCAGTTGAAACATAAGATCCAAGATTTGATTGATAGTGGTGACATTGTTGTGGATGACCATAACAAGAATCTGGACCATCAAGCATTTAAGGATCCCTTCCCTTCTCATGAGAAGGGTGAGTCTTCAAATGCTAAGAATACCAATCCTAAAGTCAATTACACATACACTAATGATGACAATGTTATTGGTATGATCAAACTTGTTGAGATAGAGTACTATGATGTGATTACTATTAAGGGGAGCGGTGATGCTCCCAAACCTAAGAATCTTTTTATCTTGCATAGTTTCATGTCTCATTTGTCTAAATCTGAACAACCTCAAGACTGTGCTAATGTGGTTACTCGATCATGAGGAAGAGTTGTTTTGAAAGGTCCCGATACTTCTACATCCACTCCGAAGCAAACTATGAATAAGACTATTGTTGGCCTTGCCAACAAGAACACGAAACCTGTCCCTACAGCTAGCTCGGCTAGTTATAGCATCTTAGATCAGCTCCAACGAACCAACGCTCAGATTACCATTTTTGAGTTGTTGAAGATCTCACCTACTCATAGGTAGATTTTGGATAAAGCCCTCACTGAGGAAAATGTTCCCAAGGATCTCGATCTCAACCGATTCCAATCTATGGTGGGTCATTTGACCTTGCCTCACTATATATCCTTCTCTAAAGAAGATGATCACTCTTTGAGTCATCTGCATAATGCTCCCTTGCATATAGAGGTCATGATAGGTCCTAAACGCATTCGTCGAGTGCTCATAGACAATGGTGCTAGTCTTAATATCTATTCCACTAAGCTGCTTACTCAGCTAGGTTATGATGAGAATTGTATAGACTCCCGCAAAAAGATTACCATCAAAGCTTATGATGAGGAAGAACGCAAGTCCCAGGGCTTAGTTGTGCTACCTATCCGCATAGGACCTATTGAGAGAGATGTTACTTTTCAAGTTTTTGACATTCCTCTTGCCTACAACATCTTGTTGGGTAGGCCATGGATTCATGAGATGCAGGCTGTTTCATCCACATACCATGAATGCATTAAGTTTCCATTTCATGGGGCGAAAGTCACTATGCCTGCTAATACCAATTACTCTTGCAACACTCTTACAAAATCTGTAGATAGCTTTGTTGCTAATAGAGAGTCCACTGAGTTTTATGATGCTAAGCTAAAGGAAATGGAACAAACTCTGAGACTTACGGATACAGGCATGGGAGAATACCAAATTGAACCTATGTTATCACTTGCTACTCTACCTTTGTCCCCACACTCTTATGGGAGACCTTCTGATGGTAACAAAACTTCTAATGACCCTTCTCAAACAATCTACAATGGCACCTTTGTACGGTCCTCTACACCTTTAGAAGATGAGGATGAAGAGAGGGCTATCACAGCCTAGATCTATAAAGGAAAAGAGATAGCTAAAACAACTACTCCACCTCCAGATTTAGAGCAAGAGCCATATAGTGAGGCCTTCAAGACCATGAAGCACTTTGGCTATAAGGGGAGTGGTCCTATAGGAAAGAATGACAATAGTTTGCTAAAGCCCATTGAAGCTATAGGTCATAGCACAAAGGATACTACTGGCTTAGGCTTCAAAAAGATCCCCTTTCATTTAGGGATAAACAAATTTGTGCTAGAACCAGAACCTGAACCTGAGTTAGAATTTGATGATACTACTCCAGAGGTAAATCCAGAGGCCAGCTCTGATGAAGACACATTTCCCTATTCTATTCCTCCGAAACTTGCTACACTCTTTGCAGAACCTGATGAACCTATTATACTTGTCCACATGATAGAAATTGATAGTGATTCTGATGAGACTGCTTCAGTGCATCGAATCACGTATGATCAATGGAAAGAAATACAAATGGCTAATTCCAACTTTCAGGGTGAACAGTACATACCCCCACATTTCAAAGAGCAATTTGAGAAAGATCTACTTCAGCAAGCCATTAATGTTGCAAGGGGTAAAGATGATGATGCTTCTAGTGCTAATGGAATTCCCATGTCAAGTACTGACTTACATGAGTACGAATTTGACTCTTTGTCTGATGCTACTTATGATAAAGATATAGACATGCTGCATACCTATGAAAGACTTCTCAAAGTAGGTGAAGGGTCTAGCGTTAGGCCACACGAATTAGATGCCACCGGTGTTAACATTTCCTCTACTCCTGACATAAGGTCTTATAGGGATTTGAACACTCCTTTGGATGAGATTGCTCTAGGTCTTAACTTTCTCATCCGTGCTTTTGATGGTTATACCGTGAACGCAATTGAACCAATCACTACTTCTCTTTCACTCCGTCGTCTTGATCTGATAAATTGGAACTCCCCCTCATCATCCAACAAAGTCCTAACATTCCAGAATGATTATGATTTAGCCTGTTACCTCCATGCTATTGAACCTATGATGTCCTCCACCAACAAAAGTAGTGTCAGCATGACAGAGGTGGATATCAAGTATCTTAGTCAAAAAAATTAAAAGAAGAAAAAATAGATGCTCTGATGGTGAAAACCACATTGTGGCAGTATCAAAGCCAAAAATAGTAAAAATAAAAGATGTATCCAAGGGTGAAAACCTCTCTGAGGTGCCCAAGGATGAGATACTTGATACGCTTCTGAGCCACTTTCAAGATAGGTCATCAGTATTGATTGAGCCGACACAGCCAGTAAATTTGGGTACAGAGGCTGCTCCATAAATTATTCATCTAGCACAATCATTGTCTGCAAAAGAAAAAGAAGAGTTCACTAGCTTCTTTCAAAGCAAGAAAATAAACTTTGCATGGACTTACTCTGACATGCCTGGATTAGACCCTAATCTAATCATGCACCATTTTTCCATTGCACTAGGTATTAAACTTGTTAAATAGAAGCTGTGAAAGATGCATCCGTAGCACTTTTGGTCAAAGCAGAGCGAAAAAAGCTTCTTAAGGCTGGTTTCATAAGGACTATTGATTATGCGGAGTGGATTTCAAATATTTTCCCAGTCACCAAACATGATAAATCCATTTGTGTGTGCACAGACTTCAGGGATCTAAATAAGGCATGTCCAAAAGATGACTTCCCACTGCCTAATATTGACATGATAGTGGACATGACAACAAGATATGAGATGTATTCCTTGATGGATGGATTTTTTGGCTATAATCAAATAAAAATTGCACCAGAAGATCAAGAAAGGACCACTTTCACATGTCCCTGGAGCACCTTTTGCTGGAATGTCATGCCTTTTGGGCTTAAGAATGCTGGAGCAACATATCAGAGAGCTATAACTACTATTTTCCATGACATGATGCATAAAGCAATGGAAGATTATGTGGATGATACTTTAGCTAAAAGCATACATCAAAGAACTCATCTTTTAGATTTGGGTCCCATACTTGACCGCATGGAACAATTTAGTCTCAGACTTAATCCCAAAAAGTGTGCTTTCGGTGTCACTTCTGGGAAACTCTTGGGTTACATCATTTTAGCTAAAGGCATAGAAGTTGATCTTGAAAAGGTGCAAGCTATTATGGATATGCCTCCACCCAAGAATATCAGTCAAATGAGAGGATTATAGGGAAGGCTACAATCTATTCAACATTTCATTTCACAGTTGGCTGACAAGTCACAACCGTTTACTAAAACTCTACATAAGGGTGTGACTTACGAATGGAATGAAGAATGTGACAGGGGACTCACTCAGATTAAATAGTATCTTGCTAATCCACCTATATTGATGCCTCCTATTCATGGGAAACCACTCATACTATACATCTCAGCCACAAACACATCTTTGGGTGCTCTCCTAGCTCAAGAAGATCAGAACAACAAAGAGAGAGCTATATATTATATCAGCAAAACATTGGTTCATATGAAATGAACTATTTTGTCATTGAGAAAGCTTGTCTAGTAGTAGTGTTTGCTTCTTAGAAGTTACGGCATTATATGCTAGCTCACACCATAAGGCTTATTGCAAAAATTGATCCACTAAAGTATTTACTAAGCAAGGCTGCCCTCACGGGTAGATTAGCAAAATGGGTGATGATACTTAGTGAATTTGACATTGAATATGTGGAAAGAAAAGCTATTAAGGGACAAGCAATTGTTGATCAATTGGTGGAAGCTCCTTTGAAAGATCACCAACCTTTGAGTATTGAATTCCCAGATGAATCCATCATGCTTCTCACACACCAATCTTGGAGCATGTTCTTTAATGGATCATTCACTCAACAAGGATCTGATGCAGGCATTCTATTTATAACAGCTCAAAGATACACATTACCAAAAGCTTACAAAATGTTGTTTCCCTGCACAAACAACATTGCTAAATATGAAGCTCTCATTAACGGCATGAAGATAGACATTGAATGGCATGTGGATGAGCTCAAGGTCTTTGGAGACTCTTAGTTAATCATCAACCAAGTTAATGATATCTATCAAACAAAAGATGACAAGCTAGTACCTTACAAAAGAATGGTGGATGATCTCAAATAGTATTTTGCACACATTTCTTTCCAGCAAATTCCAAGGGCAGACAATAAAGCAGTTGATGCTATGGCCACTCTTGCTTCACTATTACAAATGCCACAGAATGATTTTAGAAACGAATTCTTGGTGGAAGCATTACACTACCTTGCTTATGACATTCTTGAATCCAGGATGATCTATTCAGTCATTAGACATGATTCATCCTGCTACCACCATATATATTCCTACCTTCATGACCAAATCATTCCAGACACATATACCCAAATTAAAAGTGTCACCTAATTTGTACTGCTTCACGGTATGTCATCTTAGCAAATGACTTGTATAGATGGGGTCTAGACGGTACCCTCCTTAGGTGTCTAGAACCTGATGAGTCCAAACATGCGCTAGCTGAGGTACACAAAGGTATTTGTGGGTCCCATTCAAGTGGTCTGACATTAGCTCAGAAACTTATTAGAGCTGGTTACTACTGGCTGGACATGGAAAAATAAGATGTTCAATATGCCAAGACTTGCAAACAATGCCAATTTCATGGAAATCTGATACATGCTCCTGCTAAAGAGCTTATTCCTTTCATCAGTTTCTGACCATTTCAGCAATAGGCCTTTGATTTGGTAGGTCAAATACATCCTTCTTCTTCCATGGGATATAAGTTTATCATCACAGCTACTGATTATTTTACAAAGTGGGTTGAGGCAGTGCCTCTAGCTGTAGCTAATGGCAAGTTTGTGGCTATGTTTATACTGAACTATATCATTTTTAGATATGGTGTACCCTCATCCATTATCAATGACAATGGGGGACAATTCAAGAATAAAGACTTGAGAGAATTATGCACCAAATTTAGGATTATTCAGCATTGGTCATCTATCTATTATCCTCGGGGTAATGGACAAGCAAAAGCTTCTAATAAGACAATTCTCAAAATCTTGCACCGAATAGTTCATAAATCTAGTAGAGATTGGCATCTCTAGATTAATCTAGCTTTGTGGGCCTATAAAACAAGTATCTAAATGCCAATAGGGGCTATGCCCTTTGCCTTGGTTTATGGAGCAGATGCAGTATTACCTATTCAGGTCGAGATTCCTACATTGCGAATCTCCCTAAGGGGCCTCATCACTGATGAAGAGAACAGAATATCTCGGCTTCAAGAGCTTGAGTTATTGGATGAATGTCGGAAGGTGGTGTTCGATCATCTAAGAGCATACCAAAAGAGGATGTCCAAAGCATACAATAAGAAAGTCAGACAAAGAAAATTCCAAGTGGGTGATTTCGTCCTAAGAGAGAACCCTAAAAATCAGCATCAGCGAGTCCAAAAAGGGAAATTTGAACCAAACTGGCTTGGTCCGTATGTTATTACTACAGCATTTGGGTCTGGTGCTTACCGACTCTCCACCACATAAGGAGAATAGCTCAAAGAGCCTATCAACGCTCTTCACTTGAATAAATTCTATAGCTGAGGCATCCTCTATGTGCTCATGTACATACTTATTGGTCCTAAAAAAATCCTAAAAATGGTATATTGGCAAAAAATCCTAAAAATTGCAAAATGTCCAGAAAAAATGATCATCTTAGTGAAAACCTGGTAAACAGGTGCTTTGATGTATATATTATCTTGGTGAAAACCTGGTAAACAGGCACCTTGATAATAATAAAAAAAATAGAAATTTTGAAAAAATACAAAAAAAGGTCAAAAGATCAAAAATACAAAAAAATGAAATATTCAAAAATACAAAAAAAAATATTCAAAAATACAAAAAAAAAAGAGAAAAGTACAAAAAAATTGAAAAAGAAAACAAAAATGTGCCATTGATGAAAACCTGGTAAACAGGCATCATGGTAGCAAAAATAAAATCTCTACCAAGATGGTGAAAACCTGGTAAATAGGTGCCTCTTGTTTCCTGAGGCTATATCTCATCTCAACACCATTTGGCTCTTCCTTTCCTGCTTTAGTTTGCTTTCCCGCTTTCCTGCTTTAGTTTGTTTCCTGCTTTAGTCTATTTCCTTCTTTAGCTTGCTAGCTCATGCACTTGCTTTCAATTGTCTTTGAGATTTTCCTTGACTCTTCATGGATTGGAATTGGTCACACTTGGAGGCACCTTCCTGGTCTAGGGGGCATTGTCCTATCATTTTCAAAAGTTTTGTTCGCGCATCAGTCACCAATGATTCTTGTTGCGTCTGCCTGCTAATGCCTAGCTACTTTTGAGATTTCTCTCCTTAAGGATCTCTCACGTATCAGTCACCAGTGGTTCCCACTATGTCTACCTACTGATACTTAGCTCTCATTTGAACCCCTTTCTTTTAGGATCTCTTCCTTACATCAGTCACCAATGGTTCTCATTGCATCTGCCTGCTGATGTTTCGCTCGTGCTTATTCTCTCTTTTGAGAATCTTCCTTGTATCAGTCACCAGTGGTTCTCACTACGTTCGCCTACTAATACTTGGTCCGCACTCTAATATCTTCTTGAGACTTCATCTCTCGTGACAATCACCAGTGGTTCTCACTGCATCTGCCTATTGTCGCTATCTTGTTGAGACTTCAAACATTGTACACTTTTGATTTGACTTCAATCCGCTTGAACACAAACGTAAACCAAAACTAAAACTAATTTTGTGTTCCTTTGAAGCATGCTGAGCTTTTCCTTTGGGTGCTTATTTGTTTGCTTGCTTTATCATTTCCCCTCGAGTGAATCTAAGATGTCTTTCTTGACTGAGAAATGCAAAGACTGGGGGCATGATCTTTTCTTTGCTTTCTATTTGCTGGTTTGGTTCCAATGATCCAATGAATCTACATAAGAGGGGTGTCCATCTGTAAGAGTCTTCATCTCGTATTGAATGGTCATGTGTACCTTGACTCCTTTTATATGGAAACTCTGGTGAGGTTGGTTCTTCTCCTTGTCTATTTTGAGTGACTTCTTTCTTCTACGAGTAAAATTGCAAATGCTCGTCCTGCTAAGTGAACGTAAGGGTCACTACGAGCAACCTTTGGCAAAAGAAGGAACTCTTGTGTGTCTATTGTGTTTGTTTGCAAGCAACATTCAGGTCATTCTAGTAATTATGCTTTGATGCTTATGTTAATTTGCTAAATCAAAAGGAATGGGTGTTTAGGTCATTCTGGCTTCTTGTGCCTTAATGCTTACACCTTATTCTGACAAATCTAAGACTTATGTCATATTCATATTCTCATGATTGCAATGTCAATTAGGGTTGTATGACATCTTGTGAATGTCCCGTGCCTAAAAGAACTCGATGATGATAAATACGATGAGTCCAACAACCAAATTCTAGGCTTGCATTTAGCTTAGGCTTGCATTTTCATTCTAGGCTTGCATTGAGACTGTGTTCTGGTGCTCTCTTAATTGTCTTCTTTTGGATCTATTCATCAAAGGTTCTCATCTTTTGTCCTGGGTTCGTATTGGTGGCACAAGTTTTCGAGATCGAAATCAAAATCTGACATCTCTAAATAGCTTGAAATTGCATTTTAAATTCTGGGACCCTTTGGGATCGGACACTTGTGCAGTCAACCTTCTGGTGTCATCTTCCTGCCAAATCCTCACCTTTTCATCATTTTCTTGAGATCTTCAATGTTTTCATCAAGGTCAACTCTAGTCAAATTTGGTCAACCATGGTCAAACTTGGTCAACAAGGCCTCTTGATCACTCCATTTGCTTCTGCAGCTTCTCAAATCTAGTCTAATTGCTTCTGCTCTGCAACCTCTTATTGTCAATCATCCTTCTGATATGTCATCTTTCGATTTCGCTCCTGAGGGGGCAGGATGATTGCATCATTTGAATCTTGTCGAACCAGTCTCATATCAATCTGATCTAAATCAAAGTCCTCACCGCTTGGGGCATCTCTTCTCTAGGAGCATCTTCGTGCCTCGCATCTGGTCATCTAGTCATCTATCTTTTAGGTATCTAAGCAATCTAACTTGGATCCTCGGGAATCAAGCTTCGTTCTGGAGATGGTTCTTGAAATCTTTTAGGTATTGGGGCAATCTAACCCTAATTCCTAAGAGTCAAGCTTCGTTCTGGAGATGGCTCTCGAAATCTCTTTTAGACCATTATTTGGGTAATCTAACCCAGGTCTCAGAGAGCTAAGCTTCATATTTGGGCAATCTAACCCTGATTCTGGAGATTAGTCCTAAATTTGCATCTATCATCATTTGACCAATTGGTATTGGGGCAATCTAACCCTGATTTTGATCTCTTCTCAAGTCATTTAGACCGTTGTCTTCGCAATCTAACTTAGACTTTGGAGAATCATGTCTCATTTTGGAGGTGGTTCTGCAAATTGATCTATTTCGGTGTCTTGGCATCCTACCCTTGACTTCCAAGGGTTAAGCTTCGTTCTGGGGATAATCTTGAAATTTCATCTGTCATATCAGACTATTCTTTGAATCAACGCGCTGCTCGCACATCAATTCAAAGAGGAGCAAATGTAATACCCCAAAATTGGCACCTAATAATTTCAATCAATTTTGGTGCATTTTCTTCAATTTCACATCTTCAAAGTCCTATTTTACAAGGCAATTTTCTCTCTCCTACTTGACTTTACTTTGACTTGATGTCAATTGCAAAAACCCTAATTTGCACTAATCTCACAACATAATTAACTCCTAAGTATTAGACTTTATTAGCTAAATAATCCCTATGATAAATTAATTTAATTCTAAAGTCCTAAGTGCTTTAAATTAAATTAAAATCCACCCCCTTTAGCTAATACACATAAAAAAAGGAATTAATCTTATTTAGTTATTTGAATGGACACCTCTTTATTTGAATTTAATAATTCAAATTACTCGAACGGTCACCCATATGTGGCAATATTTCATTCTCTTAATTAAATAAATCTTTCAATATTTGTCTCAATGGGGAATGAAGAGGCAACCATTCATTTTCAAGAACCTCTTCATTCTCTCCCCGAGCTAGTCTATTTAATGAACCTTCTCCTTCATTCAAAAAAAGAGAGCAATTTGAAAGCACATAGACTATAGCGAAATTTTGTCTCAACTATTTACATATTTTCAAAGCTTATTGCATTAATTAGTTTGCTCTCATTTAGTGTTAATTGCATCCTTCGTAGTAGATTAATTTCTTCATTGCTATTAGTTAATTATCATCTTTCTTTCAAGCTTTCTTAGATTAGAATATGCATTCCATATTTGCTTTCAAGTTAGTAGATTAAAATTTGCACTTCATTTTAGATTACAAATTGCATCTCCATTCTTAGATTAATTATACTTTGCTTATCATTCTAGCTTTCAAATCCTCCATATTAACTTGGTCTTATGGTTGTTGTCTCTCCAATCTGAGAGTAATTAAACACCTCAATTACTTAGGAGGCAACGGGTCACTTCACCATGAATTTCAAATTGAGTAATCCATACTCATTCTCATAATTCGATTGTGTGAGTAATGACTATGTTGTGTGTGTAGTTGGATTAGAGGTCCACATTCAACTATATAAAGAATTTTTGAAAATGGATGAAATAGAGCCTAGAATGGTCGGCCCTAGAGGCCAGGGTCTAGGAAGAAGGGAGAAAACAGCCACATGGGTTTGTAAGATAATTCAAAGAGGTGAAACTATTCCTAAAGCTTCTTCCTCTAACCCTAAACCACCTAGGAAAAGAGCTTGTGAAATTAGTACTCCTAATTCTAGTGCAAAGAAAAGAAAAGGTAAGAAAATTGTTGTTATTCTTGAGACCCCACCTTATGTAAAAACTAGGTCTGCCTCCACGAAAGAAAAAGGTAAGACCCTGGAAACAGAAGAAGTAATTCCAGAACAACAGCCCGACAATAAAGATGATAATGACAAATTTGATGAGACCTCATCCTTACATGAGAAAGGAACACCAAAAAAACCTCCTGTAGCAGTCATTGAAGAAGTATCTACCAGCAGGATGAAACACAAGAATCCTCCATGCAATTCCAAAACCCCTGCTAGGAGAAGTGAAAGGTTTACCCCAAACATCATCAAGGATGTTAAGCCTCCTACTTCAAATGTTAACATAGAATCCTCTGAATCCATGGAAAGAGCCTCTTCTGAAATAATGGTTCAAGAAAACGCAAACAATATACAAATTCAAGGTAAAGATAGTGACATTGTTTCCCATGATAGGAATTCAGAAGCAGAATTTAAGTCTAATGTTGAATATATCCTTATTGATATTGATAGAGATTCTGAGGAGGAAGAGGAATTTGTTGATGAGTCTATTAGACAAGATAAGCCTGATGATTCAGAAGGTTTACCTTCTGAAGAATTTCCTGAAATCGATAGGGATGTTATTAAAGAAGTGTTAGAATAGATTAATAAGGATGGGTTGGACACACTAACTAGGGTAGCTGAATCCTACCAAGGGGATAATGTAGTGAAAACTCTTGTTGTGTGGAAAGGCAAGTCTTACACATAGGAAAAGACAAAAAAAATCCCTCAGCTTGCACCAAGATGGACTGACATTTTTAATCAAGGACCCATGCCACCACCAGACCTATCTACACCTCTAACTATAGGGTTGAATTTGTATCAGCAACTATTATGGGAAAGGACACAGTGGGCGTTAGAAAAATAAAAATTGAAACAAACCATTGATGAGCAAGCTCATCAATTAGAGCAGAAAATAGACCAAATTGAAGTGTTGAAAAGAAGGGTTGTTCAGATCACTGAATTGATTCCAGAGGTTATGGCATGCAAATCAGCGTCACCGGTATATGCTCTATTTCTTAAGGAACAATTTATTAATTTCAAGATAATAAGAATTGTGGAAGGATTGAACCCCTCTATCTCAACACCCCATGAATTTTATGGCGTGTTTCAAATAGCTCCTATATCTTTGAAGAATCTATTGTGTGAGTTGTATTTGCATAATCTTGTTGTACCAGATGAAAGGAACTGGAATTCACTCCTCTATGTGGGAGATGTTTGATTGAGAGCAGTAATGTCTTAGATATAGAATGAAATAAGAAGGGAACATTAAGCTTTACCTTATAGAAATAGTGAGATGGAGACACCCTTTTTTTATGAGAACTGAAGTTAAACATTCTAGACAAACTTTTCTTCATTGGATTTCAGTCACATTGAATCCAAGTGGAGCAAACAAAGTTTACCTAGTCAGAGAGAAAGCCTATACAGATTGGTATCAACACTCATCACATGAGATTGATGCTACAATCACTGCTTGTAAGCAGAGATGGATAAGGATTCCCCATGACTTGAAGGTTAGAGAACCCCACTCTCCACAAAACCTGACTCTTGCCACTAGACGAGTTCCATGGTACATCGTGTTGGGTTGGACAAGGCTTAATTATTGGTTTCCATTGAAATTCTAACCACATGTTCCCTTGTAGCCATTACTAACAATGAATGAAGATGTCGAAGATCATAACATGATCGAAGAAGTTCAGAGATGGGAAAGGTTGAGAGAGAATCATGGATACTTTAACTACATTGATGATGAGCCAGGGGAGAAGACTGCCAATTGCTTGAGGTTGAGAGACAGGATCCATAACTTTATGATTGTTGGAGACCAGCAATAGGATAGTTGGGGGGAATGATGAGCCTCTTAAATGTCCATCTTTCTAAGTGCTTTTTGTTTCTTTTCAGCAATTTATTTGCAAAATAGATACATGGACTTATGGTTTTATATGTATATTTTATATGTGTAAAGACATAAAGTAGGAATATGGATGATAAAAGAACATGATATATTTGCTTAAAATTGATGAACAGAAATGACAGATTGTAGTAATTATATATGTTGATGAATGATCATTTGCCTATGATATGTTTTTGGGTAGTTTCCTTCCTCTAGCCATATGCCTTGCAAGGGTATTAATTAGAACTTAATACTTTCTCCCTAATATTAATGATGTGAATATGTATGTATCGAAGGTTGTGTGTGCATTAATAATTTTGCAAGGATTAGTCATGACGTATTTAAAGATCAACATGATGGTTCTGAAGGAGTCAAAGCCGACCGTTGCTACAAGATGCCTTCATGTTGAAGAAGTCAAGTGAGCACTTGAACAGTTAAGGCATTGATGCAAGACCTTTGCATGAGGAACGAGGCAATATAATTTTCGGTTAAATGCAATGCATGAATCTAGGACCCACAATGCACTATATTCTAGGACTTATTCTCGATGACTACTATTTTTGTTAGAAGACATTATGTATCTATAATGATCCTCATTAATGGAGTGATATTAGATTTAGGGAGTAATTATATTTTTCCTTTAAATAAGATGACTGTTGTAACTCTTAGGAGTTAGTTAATTTTCTGAATAGAATCTTTTGTAGTTGTAATACTATTTTTATCTATTTTCAATCCAAGTGTACTTGTTTCCCATGAATGAATAGAATGTAGAGTTTGAGTTCAATCTTTTTAACTTGACTATGTTTCTATTCACTCATCCAAGGGGGCCCACTTGGTGAGTGAATTAATTTTTTAGAGTAGGAATCACTTTCATTCTTACTTAGAAGTAAAGTAAAACTCTATTGTTCCTGTACCCACTAGTAACAGAACTGTTGGCGATTTATAGGGTCAACATCATAAAGCGGAGATGAGCGGGGGAAGTGGAGTGGAGGGAAGCAAATTTTTGAATGGGATGTTGAGCTGGAAACCTATAGAGAAGGGACAAGATGTTTAGTTTGCGGGCCTGGACCTGGGCAAGGATAATGGAAAGGGGGATGTGACAAATGACAGGGACCCACAGGCCTTGCAACTGGATCTAGGTAAAAAAGAGGGTAATGCATCAAAACATAGTGCATTTGGAGGAGCCCTAGGTGCTTTGGGACGATGGACCAATCTGTTTGGAATCAAACCATCAGGTAAATCCTCTTTCCCTAAGATTCAAAATATATCAAACAAAGAGAAGGGGACTTTTGCCTTAGAAGTGCCTTCTGAGCTTATTGATCATAATATTCTGAGTATGGTTGCAACTCTTGTTGGCAAGTTCATAGGTCCTAGGCCAAACATAGATTTGGTTTGAATCTTTGCTAAGAATAAGTGGGATCTTAAAGGATAGTTGAGGTTATGACTATGGCTAAAGGTTTTATGTCTTTTGAGTTTTCCTACCCTAAGGACTACTCAAAGATTCTCTGTGCGGGAAATTGGTCAATGGGGAAATCCACTCTCATTCTTCAAAAATGGACCTCTAACCTAGATCTCAACAATGACTTCTTGACCCAGGCCCCAGTCTGGATAAGGCTTCCGGAACTCCCCCTAGAATACTGGCATGAAGATGTTTTTGATGGCATTGCCAGCTCTTTTGGGGAATTGCTATCTATTGATCCAGTTACAGCAGCCAAGAAAAGACTCACCTACGCCAGAATATGCATAGGGGTGGTCGAAGGTCAAGATATGCCAGAAGTGATTGAGTTCCAATCAAGATTGGGGAGGCATGTGCAGCAAATAGACTATGAAAATGTGCCTTTCGCATGCTTCCATTACAAAAAGGTAGGACACAAGGCAAAAATGTGCCCTATTTTCATAGAGAAGGAAAAAGTTCGCAAGGCTCAAATCAAACAAGGGAAAATAAAAGAGACCCAGAATCAGCAAAAAGGACCGAATCAAGCTAAGGGAACCAGGAAGGTGTGGAAGGAGAAAGCCCCCAATGGAAATAACCCTGAGGGTGAACCTCTAGGGGAGAGACCCAATGACAAAATGGGGAACCTTCATGATCACCAGTGTCTGGAAGGAAAGAAAATAAATGAGGACAAGGAGCAGCAAAAGGCCCAGATGGAAGAAGGAAACAAAGAAAAGGGAGATGGTGAAGCTAGCCCTGCTATCCAAGCTATTGCAGCTAGGGAGGGGGACAAAGGAGGTAGGACCCTCCCTGAGGAAGGGGAGATCATAGTGGAGGAAATCAAAGAGGACTCCTTCATTCCAGCCACCTAGGAGATTGAGGGAACTGTGGAGGTGCAGGGCCCTTCTCTTTCTCAAGAATCTAACTTAAGCAGAAGCACATGGGTGTCTCCAAGGAAAATTAATAGAATCCTTGAGATGGTATCTGCCTTTACTCCAGGATAAATATCTATAATGGAGGCTCTTTTTGATAGCTGCAAAGATGACAATGCAGGACCTTGGATATCTGCTAAGGAAAAGAAAAAGAAAAATAGCAGGGACCCATCTCTAGTTTCTCCTATTGCTACAAGGAGCAGAGCTAAAGCTGACACAAAGTATATCCAATACTCTAGGAAGGTGGAGCAAGAATCAAATCAGAAAGGAAGAAATAAGAAGAAACATAGTGGATGGGACCCAAAAAACCATCCAAGAAACATATCCCCAAAATAAATTATGAAGATCATATCTTGGAACATTCGTGGACTTAATGGAATCCACTAACAAGAAATTGTTAGGAATATGATTAGGGATCATAGGCCAAAAAAAAATTTGATTTGGGAAACAAAAATGAAGAAGGAGAGGTCGAAAGCATTATTTTCAATAAAGGGATGAAGACAGTGGCTATTGATTCTGAAGGTGCTTCAGGAGGTTTGTTCGTGATATGGAAGGACATCTTAACTACGGATATCATTTTTTATGAAGGTAAAATTTTGCTTATTCAATTCAAAAATCTCAAGGATTAGGAAAGCTGGTTCATTATGAATATCTATGCCCCAAACACAAAGAATGGTAGAAGACACTATTGGAATAAAATTTGCAATTTGATGACCAAGATGGGAGACTCCAAGGGCATTATTATGGGAGATTTCAATACCCCCCTTATGGCCACTGAGAAATTAGGTGGGCTCCCACCAGACCTGGAAAGTAGACAACACCTGGCTAATCTAATCAATGACCTAGCCCTCATGGATGTTGAGTTAGGAGGTGGAAAATTTACTTGGTCTAATAGGAGAGATGGGACATATTATATTCAAGTTAGGTTGGATAGAGCCCTTATCACTTTGGATTAGATGAACCATTATCATTGCAAACTTTCTTCTATGGTGAGACTTGGTTCGGATCACTCCCCTATTGCTCTCACCTTAGAAACTTGCAATAGGAAAAAGGCTTTCCCTTTCAGATTTGAGAAGATGTGGTCTGCATACCCTGGTCTTTCTAACAAAATTAGGGAATGGTAGGGTATTGATGTGGATGGCATAGCTATGTATAAGGTGGCTAAGAAACTCAAAAACATCAAAATGGAGATCAGAAAGTGGAACAAAAAGGACTTTGGGAACATCTTTCTTTCTAAAGAAAGGATTATGGCAGATCTTGCGGAGGCGCAGGAAGAGATTCAGAATATGGGTTATGATGAAAGTAGGCTAAATGTTGAAAAGACTATTCTAGTAGATCTTCACAACATTGTGGGAAAAGAGGAAATATTTTGGAGGCAGAGGTTTAGATTGGTGTGGTTAAAGGAAGGGGATAAAAACTCAAGATTCTTCCACCTTTCTACTATGAAACATAGGGCTGCCAATAGAATTAGAGCTATTAAAAAGGGGGATGATACTATAGGGGAAGACAAAGAGATTGCTAAGGAAGCAATTAAGTATTTCTCCACTATCTTAACCAAAGAGCTTAACTTGGGATCGGAGGACCAGGTGGATATTCTCAAGACCATCCCAAGTGTGATTACTGCTAGCCAGAACAGGTCTCTGGTGGCTATTCTAAAATGTGAAGAAATAAAGGAGGCTATCTTTTCTCTGCCTACTAAAAAATCTCCTGGCCCAGATGGGTTCCCTACTTTTTTCTTCCAGATGTATTGGGAAGTTATAAAGGATGACCTTGTCAAAGCGGTTCAGGAATTTTTTGATGCTAAGTGCTTGCTTAAAGAGATCAATGCTACTTTTCTGGTTTTGATCCCCAAAGTCACAGGTGTGGATTCTTTTGAAAATTCTAGGCCTATTAGTCTTTGCAACTCTTTTTACAAGATTTTTTCAAAAGTTTTAACTAATAGAATTATCAAAATTCTTCCAAAGATTATTGCACCTCAACAAACAGGTTTTGTCCCTGGTAGACAAATCCTTGATTCTATCATAGTCGTGCATGAGGTTATTCACTCCTTAGATGAAGGAAAAAAGGATGGCTTCCTGCTCAAACTTGATCTGTCTAAGGCTTATGAGAGGGTGGATTGGATGTTCTTGGATAAAGTTCTTGAAGCTTTTGGTTTCAATGATAAAACAAGAAATATTATTTCTCAACTGATCTCCACTCCCACTTTTGCGGTGATGGTTAACGGTTCTCCCTCTGATTTCTTTAAATCTTCTAGGGGGCTCAGGCAAGGGGACCCTCTCTCACCGATCCTCTTCATCATTCTGGCATAATGCCTAGGAAGACTCATTCATGATAAAAGGAGCAGAGGAGCAATTACTAGGTTAAAACCCTCTTCTGGTCCCCTAATTTTCTCTCATCAACAATTTGTGGATGATACCATTTTAGGGGGAGAGGCTTCAATGAAAGAAGCAAGGAATGTGAAGACAATTCTCAATACTTATTCCAATGCCACGGGCCAACTTATTAACTAGAGAAAGAGCTCGGTCTCCTTTGTTAACACCCCTGAGGGTAGAAATAGGAAAATCATTGGTATTTTGGGTTGTGGTATTGGTTCTTTCCCTTCTACATATTTGGGGCTTCCTCTGGGGTCCAAACCTCCTGACCTCTTTTGGAACAATCTCATTGATAGATTTAATAGAAAATTGGCAGGCTAGAAAGGCATTACCCTGAGTCAAGCTAGAAAAGTTCTTCTGATCAAATCTACTTTGCAGAATTTGCCTACTTATGCTTTAAGCCTTTTCTCTATACCTACCAAAGTGGATGATACTTTGGAGTCCATTCAAAGGAAGTTTCTATGGGATGGACCTGAAGGTAATAAGAAGTACCCCCTGGTGGCTTGGGAGAATATCTGTAGACCCAAAAAGTAGGGGGGGCTGGGGATTAGGAATCTGAAGTAGTTCAATAGGGCCTTGCAAGCTAAATAGATATGGAGGATCTTCAACTCCAAGGGAGAATGGAGGGATATTTTGAAGGATAAATATATAGCCAATATCAACTTTAGGATGTTCATCAGTATGGACTATGACCCTAGGGGTTCCAACATCTGGAATGGCATACTAAAGACTAAAGGCATAGCCACAGAGAAGGCAAAATGGAAACTTGGCAATGGGGAAGATATTAATTTTTGGCATGATGACTGGCTAAGACAAGGGCCTTTATGGAACATTGAGCCTTATAATAGATGGGCAATCATATGTATGGAAAGATTTGGCTGCAGAGTGAGAGATTACAGGGTCAATGATGATTGGGTGAACCTGACCAAGTTATCCCAGGAGCTTAAGTTGTTGATGGACATGATAAGGCATATCCCTCTGTCCCACAACAAGGATGCTATTATTTGGGGGATGATAAAGGACAACAACTACATTGTGGCCTCAGGCTATAAAACCATGCAAAATATTGAAACTATCCCTATTTGGGCCAAAGCCTGGTATCCTGGCTTTATTCCCAAAATCAATATTTTTTTCTAGATAATGCTCCAAAACCATATCTTGACGGTGGACAACCTGACCAAGAGGGGTCATCTGATGCCAAATAGATGCATTCTTTGCAAAAAGCATAGTGAGAGTGTGGACCACATCTTCATTCACTACCAATTCACCAGAGACATATGGTCTTATTTCTTGTCTTTCTTCAATTTGACCTAGGTTTTTCCCAATAACACAACGAGTCTCTTTGAACAGTGGCACAATGGGGTGATTGGGGAGGTGAATAAGGGCTTGTGGGATTGGACTTTGCCTCATCTTTATTGGGGGGTGTGGAAGGAGAGGAATAACTGAATTTTTAGGGAGAAAGAAACTAATGCTAAAGTTGTCTTCCACAAAAGCCTTAACGCTCTGTTAGAGAACTACACTATCAATAAAGTTTGTAACCCTCTTCTAAGCACAAAGGAAATTGATATAAATAGGAGGGAGGACTGTAGATGGACTCTCCCGCTTGAGGGCTGGTGTAAAGAAAACTTTGATGGGGCTACTAAAGGTAACCCTAGCAGGGCTGAGGTGGGAAGCATCATCAGAAATGACCATGGAAAAGGAATTGCTACTATTTCAGCTCCTCTTGGGGTGCAAACTAACCACTATGCAGAGGCGATTGCGGCTCATCAAACCATCAAACTTGCTCAGGACATGGGAATCAAAAAACTGTGGCTGGAAGGAGATTCAAAGAATATAATAGACTATCTTAATGAGAAGAATGAACCTACTTGGATGATTGTGAATATCATTGATGAGTGCATTCAAATCCTTAAATCCTTTGACAGTGTCTACGTGGCTCATGAGTATAAGGAAGCAAACCAAGTGGCTGACAGGTTGGCCAATTGGTCAGTCAAGAATGATGAGATGAAAAGATGGATGGATGGACATAATATTCCACTTGAAGTCTTAGATTTAATTGAAAGGGAGAGGATCTCGGGCAGATTGGGAAACATTAAATGTTAATTATGAAAGTTTATGTTCTACGGGAAATGTGCCAAAAAATGATGTGTAAGTATGATAGCCAAAGTACAAAACACCTTAGTAATTGCCATCATCACACTTTGAGGCTCATTTTTGGGTATAATTTTCATAAGGCTAAAAGAAGTTTCGAGAATACCATTCATATTAATTGGAATCAGGCTTCAAAAGATATCGCTACTAGGAGAAAAATTTGCAGAGAGAACGAAAAAATGGTGGGGGAAAGACATAGGAGGGAACCTGAGGATGAAGCTGATAAGTGGCATCGGTGCTCTAAGGTGTGGAGCATTTTGAATAAAGGTGAAATTACTACGTTCATTGATCGGCTTCATGGGTGGAAACCTTTTGTTACTCGCACCATGGTTAAGAGTTGGAACGAGGGGATTGTCAAAATTGATGGGGTGGATTTCACGGTGATGGAGGAGGTTATCTTTGTGGTGATGGGCATTCCCATTATTGGGAAGACATTTTACAGAGATAGGCATATTTTGGGGCAAGTGGTGATGGAATTTGCCAAAGGTGTGGAGGAAAAGAAGGCTTTCTACCTGCCGAATTCCATCAAGCCACTGTGGAGGTTTGTACTGAGGGCTATTATCAAGTACATTTCCTTGGACATGAGATTCGACCGCATCTACTCTCACCACTTCATGCTCCTAAATCATTTCAGGTCTGGGGTGAAGATCTCTATCCCTTTTTTCCTTTATTCATCTATTAATGAGAATATCAATGACTATAGGGAGAAGCCTATTGGTAACCCTGCTTTCCATGAGGGGCTTTTGCTGTTAATTTATGAATTTTTTAAGGCTAGGACTATAGGGAAAGAAATTAAGTATAGGAAGGTGGGCAAGGAGGGTAAAGATGAGGAGGTTGAGTTGGGAGAAGAAGAGTATATCCCGTCTGATACTGAGGAAAGCCAGGAGATGCATTCGGACACGGATGAGGAGGCTACCCCACAAACCAAAAAGGGGAAAAAGAAAATTAAAATAGAGAAAATGGAGAAAAAGGAGATGTCTGACCCTAAATAGAGCATTGATATCTCATCTAATAGATATTACAATGAGAGGGCGGAGGGCATGGATATAGAGGGTGACAGTGCTGATGAGGAGGAAGAGACCTTTTGCGAAGAGGAGGAAAATAAGGAGAGGAAGGGTGGAAAGAGAACCATTACTATTAAGATGCCTGCCGACAGAGAGGAGGTTTATGCTGACAAACCTTTCAGGAGGCTGAAAAAAGGGAAGGATATTGAAGATGAACCCGAGGAGGAAAGGCAAGAGGAGGGGAAGGATAGCGATGAGGAAGAGGAAAATCAGGGGAGAGGGGATGAGAATGAGAAGGGTTTTGAAGATTATGGGTCTGGCCATTACACTTGCAATATTTCAGGCAAAGACAAGAATGTGGTTTGGAGGAATTTTGATAATGTCTTTGTGAGGATGGGTCTCAAGAGAGAGATGATGAAAACATTGGTCAAGGAGAATAAGGAAGGAAAAATTCAAATGGAGGAGCTCATTGATCCTGCCCTGGTCATTTTGAGCGACATCACTAAGGAGAACCCTCAATGGACATGCTTAATAATGCTAAGAATAGTGTAATTGATAGCTATAGAACCACTAAATGGACTTATCATGAAATCTAGGAGCTTAAATACAGGGTGGGCAAACTGGAGAGGGAAAATTGCAACAATAAGAATAGGAATACAGAGGAGGAGAAGGAAATGGAAAACAGAGTGGAGGAAGTGAAGAGGAGAGTTTAGAGCATGGAGGGCACCTTGCAAAAAATCACAGAGCAAAGCTATAATATTCTTAAAGCTTCTAACGACAACATAAAGGTGTTGATCAACAAAATTGAGGAGCACAGGAGCAGTAAGGAGGATGACCAGTCTCTAAACAATGGCAAAGATAAGTCTCCTGAGGAAGGCCCGAGGAAGAGGACCAGATCAAACACAATGAAAAAGGACACTTTGGAACCTAATAAAGATCTTTCAGACCTTAAGGAGGTGGCTAGGAGGGTGTCAAAACTGGAGATTCGTGCTGTGAAGATTCTCAGAGAAATTGCCTGAGCTATTCTCCTGGTTTTGGGCTTTTCATGGTTTTTGTTCTGCTTCCCTATTTGTTTAATCTGGTTTTATCTTGCTTTCTAGTGGGGGGCTGTTGTTTAGCCTGTGGATATTTTTTTGTTGCTACTTTTATCACTTTATCTATGTTAAACTTTTAGTTTTGTAAGGGTTTCAGGGTCCCATCAAAACCTATTTTCCATAATAAAAAATAGAACTATTGGAGATTTGCCAATAAGCCAAAGTGTTGACTGTATGTTTGTCATTAATGACAACATATGGTAAGCAGTGTGCATGGAAGCCTAATGGAGAGAGCCTTGAGTATATGTTTCCTAGATATGTTATCAACATGATATCATAGATGCAGAGGTTGATTCTAAGTGAAGACAGTAATACAGTAGTCTGTATCAGTGAGTGTTTCTAACAGGTCACGGGAAGAGTTATGTATGTCATTTATAGTATGGTTGTAATGAAGCCTTGTGCATTTATATTTATGTTAAAGACATGTGTATGATGTTATGTTCATGGATGCAAAGTTAGATATGTAGTATAGGTTGAGTTATGAAGTCTCCAGTTGACAATCATAGTTTCTTGAGTTTATCTGGTAGAGCCGACAGTGTTTTTATTGTTATAGTAGTTGTGCCTATCATTTTGATATGCATGCTTGTAATAGTGTTTGAAGAAAGAGTTAAGAATGTTTGGTTAAGAGCACATGACATAATTCAACATGAGAAGAAAGTATCAGTTAATTTGGTGGAGCCGATAGTGTGAAGCAACGCATCTACTCATATGGAGTTGTGCGGTCCTAATTTGTGTTGTGTGCTTATTAGAGCCGAATGAGATGTTATTGGAGAGTTATATTGTTTCTCTAATATGATTTCAAGATGGTTCTAACATTCCAACTTGATTATATCATTGAGAGGAAGATATTTATAAGCAGTCATTTTGTGATTGCTAAGTATGGCAGATAGTTGAAAGACAAGAGCAGAGCAGAAGGTGTGAAGTATTGAGCCATCAATAGAAGGTCTATGTGACAAAGTAGAGAGTGTATGATATCCATTGGAACTGATCAAGATAGCAGGTCTACTTGCAGTTCACCAAGATCCAGATATAATGTGTATTTGTTAAACAAAAGGTTGCAACCTTCACCCCTTTGAGCAGTGTGCTCCCGGACAATGTGTCCTCACCCCTAATAGGGTTAATTGTAAAAGACTCCTAACAGGGTCTGACCTTTGAATAGGTCATTGTACTTAATGCATTATAAAGATCAACTCCTAACAAGGTTTTAAGATCTTCTAACAGGGATCATAATACTCTAGTGCAGTTTATAGTGGGTGCTAATTTCCATCAGGGTTTTTACCTATTTGGGTTTCCCTGTAACCAAAATTTTGGTGTTGTGTCAAGTGTTCTTATATTGTGTTTATGCTTAATGTTCTTTTGTACTCAATTGGATAAAGAATTTAATCTTGTAGATAACTGATTCACCCCCCCCCCCCCCCACTCTCAGTTATCTCTTGGGACTATTCCTAACAATTGGTATCAGAGCCAAGTGCCTCAGAGAGAAAGTTTAACAACTTGAGGTTGATTAGATGGCATTCTTTAAAAAAGAAAGTCTTAAGTTTGATGGAGAGAACTATCTAGATTGGAAGAACAAAATGATGACACACCTGTAGTGCATTGCCTTTGAGATTTTTTAAGTAGCTACCAAAGAAGTTCAAATTCCCTCTCTAGCAAATCTTGCAAAGGAAGATGCAACTCTTAAGCAGAAGGATATGTTCACTCAAAATTTTATTTCCAAAGAAGCCCTTATCAACACATTGTCTGACAGTGAGTTTTCAGAGATCAAGAAAGTAGATAAAGCCTACAAGATATGGAAGTATCTAGAAGACATGTTTGAAGGAGATGTCCAAGCCAAGAATGCATGCAGAAAGATATGGAAGAAAAAGTACAATACATTGAAGATGCTACCTGAAGAGAACATTAGAGCCTACAATAAATGGGTTAATGAAGCAATTGCAGGAATCAGAAACAATAGTGGAGAGATCTCGGAAGAAGATATAATGGATAAATTGATGACTACTTTGACACCAAAATATGAGAGCAAGAAAAACATCCTAGATGAGACTGCAATTTTCAAAGACTTCAAAAGAGAGACCTTAATAAGCAAGATTTCAGCTTTTGAGATATCAAGTTTGAAGACAGAGCCTAAAAGTGAGATGGCCTTTAAAGCTTTAGTCTATGGTAAGAAATCCTTGAACACTTCTAGTAATTTTGATGATGATAATGAAGAGAAAGAACTAGATGATTTCATTGCTTTGATTGCTAAGAAAGAAAGGAAAGGAAAAGGAAAATATGAAGGTCATTTACCATTCAAATGATTTTCATGTAACAAGATTGGTCACTTTGCATCTAAGTGTCCTACTAGAGTCAAGAAGTTCAAAACTAACTACAAGCCCAAGTATACAAAAGAATGTTACTATGTTGGAGATGGAGTATCAGATGAAGAGTCAGTAGAAGATGAAATTGGATTCATTGCTCTTGAAGACATGGAGAAATTTTTTGATGAAATGGACCTTGAAGATGAAAAGAAAGCACAAGAGTTAGCACTGATTTCACAAGTTGACATCAAGACAAATTGGATCATTGACAGCGGTTGCTCACATCACATGACAGGAGACAAGGATAGATTTGTACATCAGGATAGATATAAAGGTAGCATGGTTAGATTTGGAGATAACACTCCTAAATCTATCATAGGTAGAGGAGCTATCACCTTGGATGGAAAGAACATCACTGATGATGTTCTTTATGTTGATGGTTTGCAACATAACCTACTAAGTATTGGATGGTTGCTTGACAAAGGATATCAGTTGGAATTGAAAGACAACAAGTGCGTCATTAATAACAAAGAAGGAGAAATGATTGCATCAGGTTCAAAGACTAAAGGTAATGTTTTTTAGCTTAATCCTGAAGCAATTTGTTTTGTTGCTAAAGTAGATGACAGTTGGTTATGGCACAAAAGACTATGTCACATCAATTTTGACAACATAGTGAATGTTGGAGCTCTAAATTTTGTGCAAAATTTGGAGTCCTATATAGTGATAAAACCCTAAAAAATGGCCTCTTAAACTCCATGAAAAATAATTAATGATGGAGTACATGAAATAGGATGAAAAAGTTATATTAATTTTCAATTAAAAAGTTGAGAGATTAAGGAAGGAAGCTCTGTGACAGGAACAATCAAAATTCTATGATCAAAGCCTTCAGAAAATGTGGAAATTTTAACCTACTACAAAGATGATGCCGATAGAGGATGAAGATGGTCAAATTTTAAAAATCTAAAAATGACCCAGTTCGGGAAATAAAATTTCTTATTTCCTATCTCTAGTAAAATCTTAGCTTTCCACGAGGTGTTTTGGTTTTTCGACCAGACCCAAATTCAAAAATTAGGTAGTTATTTTTTAGTTAGTTTATTATTTTTTCAAAATGATTTGTAATAAGGGTTGTGTCTTTTCACCCTAAAGAGGTGTGAAAGCCACTCAAACACATATATATACATAATGTAAAATGTAGAGACAAGATAATACAAGATATATTTTCATAGAATAGAATTTGATAAACAATTGCCACTATGAACTCTTATATACCAGTTTTTCAACATCAATAAAGATAAGTGCCATTTCTTTTTATTTGTGGTTATAAGTTATATGTTTTCAATTAGTCTTTCATATATTCTATTAAATAGAGTGTTTCACTGTGTTGAATTCCTTGAGTATCATAATTCAAAATTAATATATATAGTTTAAATATCAATTGAAAGATCCATGTATCTTCTCTTATTTTTATCGGTCTCTTAATTTGAGTTAAATTTGATAAGATTAGCTATATAGATTGATTTGAATTATAAGTCAAGCAGAAGCCTATGAAGTGATGGTCTTGTCTTATTAAAGCAAGTTTTTAAAACCGTCTCTGATCGTACGTAGGATTGAAGGTTTTCTGACTCTATAGCCCAAATATTTAGAAGGCACTGATCTAATCATTAATTGGAAACTATTATATTAGTTCATTTATAGTTTGTAGATCTTTAAATCATTATTTCAAAAGCATTACTTTTCAGTCCTTAGTATAATCCATGTCAGCCAAGTTTTATAGAGTAGAGATTATCAGAAGATTTGTGATTTCCTCAAAGGATCATTTACCACCTTTAGAGGAACTTTGTTTTGTGTACACAGTTGAGCAATATAGTGAATTTGGTTGTTTAAAGTTAATTTATGCCTACCATCCTTGGCTTGATTAAGCTAGAATTGCAGAGGTATCATTATACCTGTCAGTTTGCCAAAAGAAAATCCATCATTTTTGGGCACCAACAAATTGGCGACTCTACTAGGGAGAGTTGCTCACAATATATATTGTGAAGTTACCTAGAATTTTAGATTTCACAGATCAAAATCAGAAAGTAGTTATATTAGTTTGTTTGGAAGCACACTCTACTGGAAGAAAGAACCTAGAAGCAAGATATTCCTCAAATGAGGTGGTGACTCTATTCAATAAATCATTTCAATCAGTGACTCTACTAAGGAAGAAGATCCAGAAGGAGATAAGTAAAGTTTTCCTCTTTGAAAGAGGTGGCGACTCTCTTGTCAAGAACCTAATGTATAAAGAAATAACTTACTACCAATTCAGATATTCAAAATGTATCAGAATAAACAACCATTTCAGAGAAAACCATTTATTCTAGATGGTATTAGGCCATTGGATCTTAGGGGATTCCATTGTATTCCTTTTAAGTTGCTCCCTAAGTTTTCGCACCTTGTACCAAAGTTCCATGGGGAATGGGATAAATCAGCAGTTGAACATTTGGATGCATTTTATGCATTTATAGAGAACTATGAGATTTGTGCAGAAGATTAGGCAATGAAACTATTTGTCAGGACATTAGAAGATAATGAAAGAGAGGCATATGAATCATTACCTACACAAAGTATTTCATCTTGGAAAGAATTTGAACAATGGTTTCTATATGAATTCCATTATGCAAGTGAAGGAAATAACATGTGTTATGAACAGGAAGAGGATCAACAATACATCTGGGAAGTAGAGCCTTGTATGTCTCCCTTGGATGAATTTTTAAATTTTGAAAGACAAGAAGGTGATAGATGCAGTGTGAAATCTATAGGAGTACAAAGCTCTAATGAAGTTCCAGATCTAGATGAAGAAAATAATAAATCCAACCATGGACTTGCATATCAAATAATCAAACATGTACTTCGTATTTATATAATAAAGAATAACATCAAAGAAAGGAACACAATAAATCTAGTTATTGATTTATGTGTGGCTGACTCCTGTGACAATAGGACCTATGAAATAGAAGTAGATAATATAAATAAAATGAATGAGGAAGAAGATTTTCTCGGTACAGAACAAATTTCAGATTTATTGGATAAGGAATATCAAAGGCATATACACAAAAATAACTCAAAAAATTTTCCAATTCACAAGGATAAAAAAATTGATGAAACACCAGAAGATAAACCTAATGAGAGAGACACCTATCTTTTTGATGAAGTATATGATTCTAAAAAGGATGAATTTAGTAGAGATGAAGAAGAAGAAGATGTGTCTAAATTCTCTATGTTCCTAAATCCATTGTTTAAAGAAAAAGAAGATGAATATATGTCTAAGTTCTCTATGTTCTTGAATCCATTATTTGAAGAGAATCTTCTATGCAATCAAATCCATCGACATTATGATGAAGATAACAGGCCTAATGATAATTTTGAGGATGATGAAACTCAAAATATGTGTGGAGAAGTGTATTCAAGAAGTGGGACATCTTTAAGTTCATCCTATGAACAGAAGTTGTATCAAACATGTGAAGATAAGAAGGTATCAGCCAGGCATAATGAGGAGAATGTGTTGAGGAATAGTGCTAAAAGTTTTCCAAATATCCTATCTAATCAAATTCTTGATAAAAGAACAGTAATGTCTCCTAAATATGAGTTATCTTCAAAACTATTTTATGATGAGAAACAACATATGGAGTATAAAGACAAAGCAAATTATGAGCAAGAAGTTGTCCAAGTAATGAAATTTTGTTTTGATACAATTGGTCTAATGCATAGAGATCCTTCATTCAACAAAAATCATGATGCACTTAATGATTCCTCAAAGACGAAACAAAGGTCAAATACCAAGGATCACATTGATAAAACAATGAGAATTTAAGGAAGATGCACCCAATGCAACAAGGAGGGAGTTGTTACATGATCATAATCAAGTGTTTGATAGGGGAAAATGTTGATTCTATGTTTTGGTGTCCCGGGGCCACCGAAGGACATTTGATTTGATTATTGAAATATGCAGTAACTCTGTAGCCTAATGGACTTCATACTTGTTCTACTTCTACCAGAGATAGTTGGATTCTTGCTATGCTCACATGGAGCATACGTCCCCAGAAAGAGCCTATTGGAGATTTAAATTTTGCACAAAATTTGGAGTCCTATATAGTGATAAAACCCTAAAAAATGGCCTCTTAAACTCCATGAAAAATAATTAATGATGGAGGACATGAAATAGGATGAAAAAATTATATTAATTTTCAATTAAAATGTTGAGAGATTAAGGAAGGAGGCTCTGTGACATGAACAATCAAAATTCTATGATCAAAGCCTTCAAAAAATGTTGGAATTTCAACCTATTGCAAAGATGATGCCGACAAAGGATGAAGATGGTTGAATTTTAAAAATCTAAAAATGACCTAGTTCAAAAAATAAAATTTCTTATTTCCTATCTCTAGTAAAAATCTTAGCTTTCCACGAGGTGTTTTGGTTTTTCAACTAGACCCAAATCCGAAAATTAGGTAGTTATTTTTTAGTTAGTTTATTATTTTTTCAAAATGATTTGTAATAAGGGTTGTGTCTTTTCACCCTAAAGAGGTATGAAAGCCACTCAAACACACACACACACACACACACATATATACAAAATGTAAAATGTAGAGACAAGATAATACAAGATATATTTTCATAGAATAGAATTTGATAAACAATTGCCACTATGAACTCTTATGTACCAGTTTTTCAACATCAATAAAGATAAGTGTCATTTATTTTTATTTGTGGTTATAAGTTATATGTTTTCAATTAGTCTTTCAGATATTCTATTAAATAGAGTGTTTCACTATGCTGAATTCCCTGAGTATCATAATTCAAAATTAATATATATAGTTTAAATATCAATTGAAAGATCTATGTATCTTCTCTTATTTTTATCGATCTCTTAATTTGAGTTAAATTTGATAAGATTAGCTATATAGATTGATTTGAATTATAAGTCAAGCAGAAGCCTGTGAAGTGATGGTCTTGTTTTATTAAATCAAGTTTTTAAAACCATCTCTGATCGTACGTAGGATTGAAGGTTTTCTAACTCTATAGCCCAAATATTTAGAAGGCACTGATCTAATCATTAATTGGAAACTGTTATATTAGTTCATTTATAGTTTGTAGATCTTTAAATCATTATTTCAAAATCATTACTTTTCAGTCCTTGGTATAATACATTTTAGCCAAGTTTTATAGAGTAGAGATTATCAGAAGATTTGTGATTTCCTCAAAGGATCATTCACCACCTTTAGAGGAACTTTGTTTTGTGTACACAGTTGAGCAATATAGTGAATTTGGTTGTTTAAAGTTAATTTAGGCCTACCAGCCTTGGCTTGGTTAAGCCAGAATTGTAAAGGTATCATTATACCCGTTAGTTGGCCAAAAGAAAATCCATCATTTTTGGGCATCAACAGTGAAGATAAGCAATGTAAAGGCAGTAAGACACCTTCCTAGCATTGCAAAACCAGTTGATACAATATGCAGGGAATGTGTAATGGGAAAGCATGTGAGGAATTCATTTAGAAGCAAGCATAATTTAGCAGAGAATAAATTGGATCTGGTGCATACAGACCTATGTGGACCAACTCAAACAAGATCATACTGTGGTGAAAGGTACTTTATTTTGTTTGTTGCTGATTATTCTAGAATGATGTGGGTTGTGTTCTTAAAGGACAAATTAGAAGCATTTGAGAAGTTCAAATTATTCAAAGCTAAGGTTGAAAATGAATCTAGATTGAAGATTAAATGTCTAAGATCAGATAGAGGAGGAGAATTCACCTTTGACAGATTTTATGAGTATTGCGAAGAACATGGGATAAAGAGACAATTGAGTGCACCTAGAACCCCTCAGTAGAATGGAATTGCAGAAAGAAGGAATAGGATCATACTTAACACAACACACACCATCATGATTGAAGGAAAGGTCATACACACCTATTGGAGAGATGCGGTCAATACTGCAGTCTATACAATCAATAGAATTCAATTAAGGCCAGGTGCAAACAAGACACCCTATGAGCTATGATTTGGGAATATACCTACAATCAAATACTTCATAATCTTTGGAAACAAGTGCTACATCAAGAGAGATGAAGCAATTGGCAAGTTTGATGCAAGAAGTGATGAAGGTATTTTTCTTGGTTACTCTACTAAAAGCAAAGCTTATAGACATTTTAATTTAAGATTGAAGAAGATCATTGAAAGTGCTCATGTTAAGATTGATGATAAGTTTATGATTCAAGAAAGATATCATGATTATGCACCTATGATTGAAGAAGAACCTAGACCTACCACTAGAGAAGCAGTTGTTGATGAAATGTTTGACAATATTGATGTATTATTCAATGACCCTGAAACTAGTGAAGAAGAATCACAGAAGTCAGATGAGAGAGTCACACCTAATGTTCCTAAATTCACATCTAGATATCATTCAAAGGAAGACATCATTGGAGATCAGAATAGTCAATTCGTGACAAGATCAAAAGCAAAGAGTTCCATAGCAAATGAAGAGGTATGTTTACTATCATAGATTGAACCCTTAAGTGTTGAAGATGCATGTAATGATTCAGATTGGCATGAAGCAATGAAAGAAGAGCTAGATCAGATAATTAAGAATGACACATGGGAATTGGTCCCTAGGCCTAGTGATAAGAATGTGATTGGAACCAAGTGGATATGAAATAAGATGAATGAAGATGGAACAGAGGTAAGAAACAATGCAAGACTAGTATGTAAAGGATATGCGCAAAGAGAAGGAATTGATTATTTTAATACATTTTCCCCTGTAAGTAGATTGGAAGCCATAAAGTTGTTTCTAGCCTATGCTACATTCAAAGACTTTAAAGTATACCAGATGGATGTGAAGTCAACATTCCTAAATGGAGAGTTGAAGGAAGAAGTATACATAGAGCACCCTGAAGGATTTACATTATCAGACATACCTGATATGGTATGTAGATTGAAGAAAGACCTCTATGGACTTAAGCAAGCCCCTAGAGCATGATATGAAAGACTTGATGGATACTTGACAAAGATTGGATTCAAGAAAGGAGCAATAGATTGTAATTTATTCATAAGGGAAACATCCGATGGATTATTGTTGGTTAGTATATTTTTTGATGACATTATCTTTGGTGGTAATGACAAGCTTAGTGCTAAATTTTCTAAGGAGATGCAGAGTGAATTTGAAATGAGCATGATTGGACCTATCAAGTAGTTTTTGGGACTAAATGTGTAGCAGATAGACAAAGGTATTTTCATTAATCAATCTAAGTATGTGAAAGAGATACTGAAGAAGTTCAAGATGGATGATTGCAAGCCAGTAAGTACCCCTATGATAATAGGATGCAAGCTTTCAAAAGAATATGATTCAGTAGTAGTAAACATGACCTTGTATAAGTCTATGATTGGTAAACTAATCTATCTTACTCAATCTAGACCTGATATTTCCAATGTAGTCGGTATTGTTGGAATATTTGTAGCAAATCCTAAATAAATTCATCTCATGGCAGTAAAGAGGATATTCAGATACTTGAAAGGAACTATAGACTATGGTTTATGGTATCCTAATTCAGAAAATGTAGAACTTCATGTGTATACAGATGCAGATTGGGAAGGATGCGTGGATGATAGGAAGAGTACCTCAGGAGGAGCAGTATTTCTGGGAGATAGGCTTGTTACTTGGACAAGTAAGAAGCAAAATTGTATTTCTTAGTCCACAATAGAAGTAGAGTATGTTGCAACAACATTAAATTTCTCTACAATTGTGTGGATCAAGTAGATGATAAAATATTTTGGTATTCATATTGATTATCCTATTGTTATTCATTGTGATAACACTAGCACTATCAATATGTCAAAGAACCCTATGGTGCTTGCAAAGACAAAACACATTGAGATAAAATATCACTTCCTAAGAGAGAAAGTAGTAGAGAAAGAAGTAAAGTTGGACTATGTGAGCACAAAAGATCAGCTAGCAGACATATTCACAAAGCCTTTACCTAAGGATACATTTAAGTATCTTAGGGAGAAGTTGGGAGTAATTCCTTTCCCTGAATTTGATTAGAGTTTTCAGGAGTGCATCAGTCCTCAGTGACTAATGAATGGTTGACTACTCTACTTCAGGAGTAGTACCGGTGCTTAATTGTTTAGCACCCTTTGCCATTGATGTCAAAGGGGGAGTAAGTATATAGTCATGAAAAACAAAAAAGTAAGAGAATACAACAGTTGATATTCAAAGCATTCAATAGTATATGGAGGATTCATCCTTAGGGAAGTTTTGATGAGGAAATGGAGAATGTTATAAAAGAATTGCAGCAAGGGGGAGTAAGTATTTAGCAAGAAGAAATAAAATAGTAAGAGATGGATGATTCATCCTTGGGGGAGTTTTGTTGAGAAAATGGAGAATATTATAAAATGATTGCACATTTGGATTGGTGGTGTTTTTCATTCCATATGTTTCCATCAATGCCAAAGGGGGAGATTGTTGGAGATTTGCCAGCAAGCCAGAGTGCTGACTGTATGTTTGTCATTGATGACAACATATGGTAAGTAGTGTGTGTAGAAGCCTGATGGAGAGAGCCTTTAGTATATGTTTCCTAGATATGTTATTAGCATGATTTTATAGACACAGAGGTTGATTATGAGTGAAGACAGTAATATAGTAGACTGTATCAGTGAGTGTTCCTGACAAGTCCCAGGAAGAGTTTTGTATGTCATTTACAATATGGTTGTAATGAAGCCTTACACATTTGTATTTATGTTGAAGACATGTGTATGATGCTATGTTCATGGATGCAGAGTCATATATGTAGTACAGGTTGAGTTATGAAGTCTCTAGTTGACAGTCACAATTTCCTGAGTTTATCTAGTAGAGGCAATAGTGTTTTTATTTTTATAGTAGTTGTGCCTATCATTTTGATATGCATGCTTGTAATAATGTTTGGAGAAGAGTGAAGAATGTTTGGTTAAGAGCGCATGATGTAATTCAACACGAGAAGAAAGTATCAGTTAATTTGGTGGAGCCGACAGTGTGAAGTGATGCGTCTACTCATATGGAGTTGCACGGTCCTAATTTGTGTTGCATGCTTAGTAGAGCCAACTAAGATGTTATTAGAGAGTTGTATTGTTTATCTAATATTATTTCAAGATGGTTCTAATAGGCCAACTTGATTATATCATTTAGAGGAAGATATTTATAAGCAATCATTTTGTGATTGTTAAGTATGGCAGATAGTTGAAAGACAAGAGCAGAGCAAAAGTTGCAAAGTATTGAGCCATCAGTAGAAGGTCTATGTGACAAAGTAGAGAGTGTATGCTATATACTAGAATTGATCAAGAAAACAAGTCTAATCATAGTTCACCAAGATCCAAATATAGTGTGTATCTATTAAACAGAAGGTTGCAGCCTTCACCACTTTGAGCAGTGTTCTCTCGGACAGTGTGTCCTCACCCCTAATAGGGTTAATTGTAAAAGACTCCTAATAGGGTTTGGCCTTTGAACATGTCATTGTACTTAATGCATTGTAAAGATCAACTCCTAATTGGGTTGTAAGATCTTCTAACAAGGATCATAATACTCTAGTGTAGTTTATAGTGGATGCTAATTCCCACTGGGGTTTTTACCTATTTGGGTTTCCCCGTAACCAAAATTTTGGTGTTGTGTTAAGTGTTCTTATATTGTGTTTATGCTTAATGTTCTTTTTTACTTAATTGTATAAAGAATTGAATCTTGTAGATAATTGATTCACCCCCCCGTCTTAGTTATCTCTTAGGACTATTCCTAACAAGAACTAGTAGACTATTCCTGCAGCATAGGCAGTTAGAGTAATTCCTATCTGTGATTACTTGTTTTCCTAGAGTAAACTCATTTCCTTGCACTACCATAGATTTCATGAAGTTTAATGCATTTGAATTCCATAGATTAGTCATGGAGATTAAGAGAGTTTGAAGCATATACTTTGTAGATGCCATTTTAAGTTTACGTCCCTGGTCAATAATTAAATGAGACTGAATAATCTAATTAGCAATCATTTAGGGTGTCCAATCCTAAAATAAGTAGTCTAATGCTATGGGTTTATGATGCAATTATTTGGCCAAGAAGTATGTATAAATGGATCCATACCAAGGTGAGTCATGTCCCACTAGTAAGAAAATGGTGTGGAGATGTGAGGGGTCAAATACAGGTTGTCCAACTTCTTCTACCAAGAATTCATATCTTGTGCTTTGGTCTGACATTTGGTGAAGTGAAGGTAATGTAGCCATTGCATATGTTGCTTTATTCTTGTCTCTGGGCACTTGTTCAAAGGTTATCAATGTGAAGTACTTCTTGAGATCTTCTATCATGTTTTTGTAGGGTATCGACTTTACAGGTGCGAGGCAGAAGATGGAATGACAAATTTTCGCCAGCTAAAGAAGTCATGATCAAAGTGCTAGGAAGGAACATATGGGGACATGAACATAGACATATTTATAATGGAAAAAATTACTCTTGATTGTTCACTCCTATCATAGAGGTGGGGGACACTACATGACATGGTCAGCCTTGTAAGAAGCTTGTTGTTGGGCCAAACTATGAAGCCATTTTGGAAAATGTTCATATTGAGAAAGTAAAACCCCATAATTGGAAACTTGCATTCATTTTTAATTTAGAGTCTTGGGGCAAAAAGGTCAAAATGAAAAGGCTTGTTATCTCTTTAAGAAGGGAGTTGAAAAACTGTCCCAATAACTTTCTGCGTGAAAATGATTAACTTTTTTTAGTTTCTCAACTGGAGAGGAACTTTGAACTCAATGGTGGTATGATCTTCTCAATCCACCAATTGTGACTATTTTTTTTCTTTTTTCTTTTGTGACAATGTAGGGAGCTACCCCTTATGGTAGAAATTTTCCTAAAAAGAATATTAGTAATATAATAATATAATAAAAAATAATATATATTAATCTAATAAAAAGTATTATATATAATACTATAATTACATTATTTTTATTTATTGGTACATGCTTTGAGACGAAGATATGAAGTATTGAGGTCACAAAAGGGGGACCTCATCCCTAGGAGTGTGAGAAAACATCACTTGGCCTACACTAGGTGAGGCCACAAACATGCCTCCTCCCCACACACAAACCCCATGCACCAATTGCATGCACTCTTCTAAATGAGTTTGAAAACAAAAAGGAACCAAAGGGAGAAATACAATCAGTTATAGATTTATGGATTTTATCCACACTTGATGTGGGAACAAAGAGGCATGTTAAATTTTACCTCATTCTTCTTCCTTTTGTTTTGCACCACTATCTAGCTTCATTTGAAACTCTTGCACTAAGGTAGTTTCCTTACTTTCAATTTTTGACCCCAACTTCACACTATCTTTCCATTTATGAGGAGAATCAAATACTTTCCTTGGTGTGTTTTGTGATTTTCTCAGTAAAGGCTTGTGCTTAACATCCCCTTTTGGTTTTTGAGCATTTCATTTTTGTCTCTCCTTCTTGACTTGGGTCCTTTTCCATTGAGTAATATTGTGGGGAAACCTCTTACCACCATGTAGCTTTGCTATCAAACCTTCATTTAAGACATTGGGTGGAAAAATGCCTAGTATTGAAACATTAACAACATCAAAAGGGGATACCTTCATTGTCTAGAATGTGGGTCCATCATCCATCTTAGTGTTGAGAGATATATATGTAGAGAGATCTTTTGTGATGTCAATCTCCTCAAATTTGCAAGCATGGGTTGTATGGAGAAAATCACATGAACCATCATCAAACCCTAGAAATTTTCTTATGAAGTTTCCTATGGCTCCAAAACACAAATTGCAACAAAAGATTTAGTAACTGGATTGAAAGTTGATAATGATAGGGTTTTAACATTGGTAGGTGTGTCTCATAGTTTTGCTAATAGTCATAAATGATAATGCAACAATCTTGAATAAATTATCAAATATCACAACAAAAAACCTAGAACATTGGGATATATTTGCAAATCACCTTCTAGAATGGGGCTCCAAGTGTCTGTGATCGATTTATGAAGCTTCACCAAACTTGGCTAGAACCCTTGAAATATTCCAATTAGACCATGCCTTGCAAAATCATCAACATTTTCATCCACTTCTTTTAGAATATCTTCCCCAAAAAATGACTTTCAGGGAGGACCTAACTAGTTGAAGATTCAGAGCTGCTAATGGAGGCTTAATATCCACCAAAAAGGGTTTTCCACTTTATGTATAATCCAAGTTTTCTTACCTTTAGTCTAAGGGAAGGCCAATCAAATTTTGAACTATTTTTAGTGTAGGGAGAAAACTACTCAAATTCGTAGTACCTAGGAAATCAATGCCCATCCTTATCCCTGCTTGTGCTAGCTAATGAAGTTGCTTGGATGACCAAATTACAAAGAAATCCCTTGAATAGAGTCACATTAGGGAGAGATCTAGTAGTAGGAAACCATGAAATAGAGCCCAGTCAAGGGGGGAAACATCATTTCATCCCCCAAATTCATAGTAGGGAGCCATAACTTTCAAAGAGTGCAAGATCCACTACATCACTTTTTACAGTAATGTTATAATTTTTTGAATACTACAATTACATTATCAGTAATAATAAAATTCTATTGTATTACATTAAAAGATTAGTATTTTTTAATCATTGAATAGCACCATAGGGGATGGACACATTGTATTTATAGTAAAAAGTATTTTTTTTACATTTGTATGCCATATTCCATATCACCCCAACATTGGAGCTAAGGTAGACCTAACCAGTTTCAAAAAGCTACCCAAACACTTGACATATTCAACCTTACACCTAGAATATCTATCAACCATCCCAAAAGTAGGCTACTTTTCACATACAACACATCTCTAACATGAAAATGAAGATAATTTGTGAATATATAGTAGTTGACCACACTAATAAAAAACTCCACAATTTAATACTAGTCAGGACATGAACCCAAAATCAAATGTAGACTATTGACCCCTCTAAGCCCCCATTTGAGCTTTCACCACACATTCTAGGCCATAATGAGTATAGTATTCCTCACCGATCATTTCCTTCAAAGACGTTCGATCTTTGATGCTTCTTTTATGTCCTCCTCCAACTTGTCTTTCTCATCCCCAAAACCCATTGGGCTTCCTCATTCAAATGCCTTTGCAACCATCCAACACCAAATATAGCATTTTCTTCAAGAACAACACACTCCTCTCAACAACCACCTCCCTCTTTGATAGAAGAGAAGGCTTTGAGGAAATAATTAGTGGGTAGTTATCAATTTCACTCACACAATGCCTAATTACCTAATAGTCCTTTATGAGCAATATCCCCAACTTAGAATCAACATTTTTTAGCACATCTTTTAAATATTGTGGGTAATAACTCCAAATTAACTGCTTGCACAACACTCTTGTCATGACCTTCATTTCACTAGCATCTAACATTGTAGCTAGAAATATAGTTGCCACATTGGTGTGAATCCTATAACAATGGTCCGACTTCAATAATTCATCTCATAAAACTACTCTCAAAACATGTATATTTTTACCATGGTCTATTGTGAAGATGTAGTTCAATCTTTTTTCACTCATCTGCCTCAAGAATGACATTTGGTGCTTCTTACTAACTAGTCTGAGTGAAGTATCCATTGTTAGCCCTCATTTCTCACCACCTACCTTTAATAAAGGTTGGATCTAACCTTGAAATCAAGGTCAATCTAAAGGCTTTTTTCATATTTGTAATGTTGATTACACAACACGCTTGATTCTTGAGAATCCATGAGCCAACAATCAATACATTACACACCATGTCACTTCAATCCTACCAACTCTACTAGATGATAAATTCTCATATATTTTTGTAGTGGTGCTAATGATGCCATCATCCTCTATGTTGAATCATTAAAGGATGTCTAATTAATGCCAAGTTGGCTAGAGAATTGACTAACTCGTTCCCTTCCTAGTAGACTTGGGATATCTTAAACTCTTCAAAGAAAACATCTTGGCACTCAAATCAGTTACAAAGTTTCCAAATTGGTGTCTTCTTTTGTCCTATTACATTAGTGGTTAGGAGAGAATATCCATTGAGATTTAGTAGTTTTGCATTTAGTTCTATTCCATAATTTAATACCAATAAGGCCATGCCAAATTTTGCATCATTGTTTATCATTATTCCTAGACACCCACTCTTCTCAAAAAACACTTTGCCATTATGATCTTGAGTTATACAACCAGCCTTTCTTCGCTTAGGATTGCCCTTTGAGGCACCATCAAATTTAATCTCCATCCAACCTTCCTCCAGGGCCACCTAGGTCACTTCACTTGAGTTTAGAGGAAGATCAACTCTTCTACCCCATTGAAAAGAGTATATTAGTATTAGTAATATTATAATATAATAATAATATTATTAGTATATTCTTGTTATTATATTCTCAATAAGATATAGTATTATTACTCTAATATATAATAGTAATATTATTATATTCCTTATATCATGTTGTTAATATTATAATATATTATTAGTGTCATCCTTCTCAACAAAAATACCTCTTTTACATTTAAAAAAAGTATATTTTCATTTTAAAAAATATTTAATTTATTATTTCTCATTATTATTTTTAAATTTTTTTCCAATTATATATATTTTTCTATATAATCATTAATTTTACTTTTATATTAAAACTATAAAATAAATTTAAATTAATCTCATTTAAATAGATTTTTTTTAATATTAAAAATTGAGGGATCAAAAGAGTTTATACAGAGATAAAGGGAGGCAACACCTCAACTCACAAACACAACAGAATGAACCACTACATCACAGAAGGTAAAATGTCATCCAGCAACAAGATTCACAAAAGTAATAGAGAAGGTAACAGTTCTCGTGATAATATTCACAAAAAGGGAGACCAGTAAAGAAGGTTCTCCTATTGAAGAACCTCATCAAGATTTTCCACCTAGGTGGTCCAGCCTCGAGGACCCTCCATCCATACCACCTTCTTTTGATCTAGGATATGAGTAAACATCTCGAGCTCATCAAAGTAGGGGCCTCTATTTTCTTTGATATCCTTGATCAACTTCTTGAGCGCATCATCAAAGACAATCTGATTTTCCGCAATGCTAGCCCACTCAAAGCCATCTTTCATTTCATAAATGAACATGGTAGCATGTCCATCTCTAAGGAACTGCAACAACTTTTCCCTTTCCAAATTCATCACACAACAAACCTGTGCAACAATTTTAAAACAAATGAGTTTTCTAAGAAAACCAGTAAGAGACCTACCATTACCTTAAAAAATTTCCTCATTTCTAAATTTCCAAATAAACCAAAGGATGAATGAGGAAAGAATTTGCCAGAACAGATTAGCATCTTTTTTAAGCCCATGAATGCAACTAGTAATAATATCAAGAGTACAAACATGCTCGGTAAGAGATATTCCAAACATCAGCCAGACTTCTCTGGCAAAGATATAGTCAAGAAAAATGTGTCACATAGTCTCAGGCATCCTAAAAATAGAGCAAAGGTCATAAGCAACCAGGTGGTTCCTATTAGGAAGTGTATCAAGCATGAGTTTCCACTTGAAGCACTTGCTCTTAGGGGGGATGGGAGATTTCCAAAGTTTCTCAAAGGTTTTCTACCAGTCAGAAGAGCTAGTGTCAACATACCAAAAGGATTTAATGTGATCAGTCACCGAGGTGTGATAGTTGAGCAATTTATAAATATCCTTGGCATTGAGTTTAGAGAGAAGGGATCCATCTTTCGACCAGAATGGAAGGAATATGTGAGAGTCAACATCAATATTTCTGGGAAGGTTAAGGGGAGCACAAGCATGCTTAATCATGTTGTAAGTTCTCTTGTGAGATTCAGGAAGGCCATACTCACTGCTAAGAGTCTCCCAGCTGATAAGAATATTATGCTCCAAGATATCCATAATACACTTAATGCCCTTATTATACAAGTGCATAGCAAAGCAACCTTGTGTTAAGGCAAGAGGTTTATCATTATGGTAGAGGTTCCACCATATTAATCGTTCCCCATGTGAGGTGTAACTATAATCAATGTTAGAGTTGTCTATAAATTTGCGCACATGCTCCCAAACTTTCCATATGGACTTAAAGACCCAAGTGCCTTGGATAGACACAGAGAAATGACCAGAAACCAAATCATAGAATGGGAGAGCTTTCCAGGATTTGACAGACTTAGGGACACCATTTTGTATGTTGTTTGTAACAAGAATCTTCCAGGGTTCTTGTCCTTCCAGAGCATGGAAAATTCATTTGGTAGCAAGGGACATTCCTTGCATCCTAAGATCCTTAAGACCCAGACCTCCAAGCTTCTTGTCAATGTGGCACCAGCTCATTTGACCGTGTGAGCCTTCCTTTTACCCTTGCCATCAAACCACATGAAATGTCTGATGGACTTTTGGATTTTAAAAATTTGGTAATTGCTAAACATCTAGGTAGAGGAGTAGTATATATTGTAGGAGGAGAGGACCTTCTGGTAGACTTTGACCCTACTAGCAAGGGAGAGAACCCTATTGTTCCACTTATTGATCTTCTTATCAATATTTTCTTTAACCCAAATCCACATATCTTTAAGAGAGGGAGAAATATAGAATGGGATACCAAGATATCTAACAATCTTATTAGGTCCTCCCCATGAGTAGCCAAATTGTTGAAGCCAGTCCGGGGGTTCCTCTTTCCACCCAAGCAAGATAGATTTGAAACTGGAGATACGAGCACTCGAGGCTCTTCCAAAGATGTCAAGTTTTTGAGTGAGGCACTCAATGTTGTGTCTAGAGAGCTCCAGGAAGAGCGAAGTATCATCAACAAACTGAATGTTGAGTAATTCATAATCGTCTAGCAACTTAATACCATGAACTCTAGGAGATAGGATATCATCTGTAAGGAGGTAAAATAAGGCATCTGAGGCAATAAAAAATAGAGTAGGGGCGAGAGGGAAGCCCTGTCTAATGGATCTAGTAAGCGGGATAGGATGAGAGAAGGTCCCATTAACCTTAATCAGGGCAGAAGCATCCTTAAGGAGGACTTGAACATACTTACAAAATTCACTAGGGAAACCAAAGGCATTAAACATTATGAGGATGAAGCCCCACTCCACCCCATTGTAGGATTTCTCAAAATCAACAAGGAACATGGCAACGTCTTGATTAGAGGATTTGGCCTATTCCATAGATTCCCAGCTAGTAACAAGGTTGTCCAAGATATATCTGCCCTTAATGAACCTAGTTTGGGTAGAACAAATGAACTTGGGAAGGATTTTTTCAAGGTGAGAAGCAAGGACTTTGGAAAGGATTTTATAGGAGACGTTGAGGAGAGTAATCGGTCACCAATTTTTAATAAGGGCTTTATCACCATCTTTTGGGATAAGTTTCACAATGCCCATATTAATGGACTCCCCCAGGGTGCCAGTTTCAAAAGCTTCCAAGTATAAATCATACAGATCTTTAGTGACCTAATCAATATTAGATTTATAGAATTCAATAGGGAGCCCATCCGGGCCTGGGGCTTTATTGTCCTTGAGAATGGTAATGGCATCAATAATTTATTGAAGGGAGACTTTGGTTTTGAGAAGGAGAGAGTCACTCTTATATATCATGTTGGGGATGATGTTTTTACATTTTGCTTCTAATATCTTTTGAAGCCTCATTATCTTCTGAGGTAAAAAGAGTCTTAGAAAACATTTCAAAGGCATCTGTGATATCATTGATATTCAAGAGCTGCTTATCCTCCACTACGATTCTATCAATTCTTTCTCTGCTATGCTTATGCTTGAGAAAGTTGAAGAAAAGTTTGGAGCCAGTGATTTTGGGCTCTGATGAAGGCACCCCTGATTTTAATTTGTTGATGTTTACTAAGGGTGTCTCTAGCTTGAGAAACTTACTCAGCCAGGGTAGAAGAGGAAGGTTGCGATTGAATTTCCCATTCTAATGAGTGAAGATGTTTAGTGAGAATGTTTTCTGCATACCTATAATCCTTGGCCTTCTTCTGGCCAAAGGTTTGGAATATCTACTGCCATGAGGAGATATTCATATTCCATCCGATAGTGTGAGAATAGAGTTGATTTTGCATGTTAAAAAGTCTAACCATTTTTATGGGAATTAGGACATCCTGATCTTTTAATAAGAAGGAGTTGAGGATAAACTTCTTATTGTAGGGATTATTGTTGGAGATGGAATCCCTGGTATTAATGTTAGCTATTATAGGATAATGGTCGGATAGAGTAATAGGAAGGACATCCACTGAATTCCCCAGATGGTTAGGAGAAAAGGAAAAATAATTTTTATTGACATAGACCCTATCTAATCTGGAGTAGATTCGGCTAGGTCCTTGTTGAAAGTTACACCAAGTATACCAGAGGGCAGAAGTTTCAGATTTGAGGCCATCGAGGGGGTCGAATAGTTGAAGTTGTTGTTTAAAACTATCCCAGTGAGACTTCTCAGGGATTCTCCACTCAAAAGGGATACCCCCAACCTTATCATCTTGATTCATAATCATGTTAAAATCTCCAACAATAACCCAAGGGATATTTAGGAGGGTAGTCAACCAATCCCAGAGGGAGATCCTTTCCTTATAATCATTGGGAGCATATAGGGAGCACACACCAAAGGAAGAGCCTCTAATATCTAAGGTAGCCCAAGCCACTCTGTTACATGGGGAGATGCCCTTATCTTTAACATATCTCGCTCATTTAGGGTTAATGAGCATAGCAACTCCAACCTTTCCTTTAGGATGATTAGTGCAAATTTTGATTGCATCTCTCCAAATACAATCAAGAGCAGTGTCAAGAGAGAAATCCATAGCTTTAAGTTCTTGAAGCATCAGAAAATCAATATTACTATGACAATTCAAAAATCTCTTAATAATAAACTTCCTATCAGGAGATTCTAGGCCTCTAACATTCCATGATATGTACTTCATGGGGAAAGAGGGTTAAGAGGGCTGCTAGGGAGACCATTATGATCTCCAGTCTTCTTTTCATTCTTAGAGTCGATAGGTCTACCTTTCTTCTTGGTTATGGAGCAACCTTTCATGAGGTCATCATCATCCTCACTTCTCTCAGTTTGGTCAGTTTTAAATTCAGGATTATCTTTGATGTTTAATCTGGACACTTGGGATCTTGGAAAGCTAGGGAGCAGAGAACCAAAATTCATATTTTTTGAACCCCTATTAGCATATATAACTTCAATAACAAGATTATCCTCTATCTCATTAAGCATAGAGGTGGGGGGGGAGGGGTTGGTGATGATATCATCAGGGGTATGCCCTGCAGAAAGATTAGGATCAGGGCTTTTGGGAGTCTCAGATCTGCAAACCTTTCCTGTAGGGTTATCACTCATGGTACTATCACCAACACCACTATCATCATTTCCATCCAGAATTTTTCCTACCGAGTTGCTTGGCACGTCTTCAATCATGAGAGTGAAGTGATTCTTAAGAATCACAAATTGGTTAGTGTTTTGATTAACAACATGAATTTTCTCTAAGGCAAGTTGTTGAGCATTTTTGCATCTACATTTCCTAGTTGTGATCATCTTGAAGCCATCAAAGCTTGGTTCCTTAGGGTTTTTGGTGGAGGCACAAATAATATTACAAGGTTTGGAGGCCCCAGGTGTGTTGTCATCAGCAATTTGAATCATTTTGTCAGATTTAGAGCCAGAAGTCGAGGTTGAGGTGGGAGTTTTTTTAGGGTTATCATCTTGCTTGACCGATTTAAGATTGTATGGGTTTGATATCAAATTCTTACCAGTGTTAGGGTTTACAGATGTTTATGTAGGGTTAACCTTTGGTTTCCTTCGATTGATAATAGGACAATTTTTCCTAAGATGTCCTTCTTTTTTTGTAGAGAAAACATGCGTTTAACCCACCAAGAATTTCCACAGGGCAAGAGAAGATGTCCCCATTGATATTAAGGTTTAGACACACAAGGATATCAACTCTAGGTTTAATAGATATGAGCACCCTTGCATCAAGGTTGGGAACCAATCTGGTGGTTTCATCTATCTAGACTATTTTCCCAAATGGTTCCAATAATTAAGGTAGAAAGAGCCAGAGGAAGGGAGGGACATCCTTGAGAATGACCCATCTAGGGCAAGATAGCGCAAGGACTTCCTCATTAACCGCCTCCTGAGACCAGGCTAAAGCACGAAAGGAGGTTTTTCCAACTGTCCAATACTATCGTTTAAGGGCCTCGAGCTGAGATTCATGGTTATTAAAGAATATAATATAAAGACCTCTTTGCATTTGCCTATAGAACGCAATCTTAAGCCCTAGTTTCAAATTCCAGAGGTTATGAAACCAATCGTCTAGGAATTTCCTAGGCGGACATATCTCCACATCAACACAAGAAAAGAAAATAACAGTATCACTTAACCTAAATTTTTCCAAGGCAATTTCATTCAACATTTCATCGTTTGGCGAAATGATGAAATCATTCGAAGTGATGGTAGGGCTCTTACCTTCTTCACTGGGTCATTCACCTCTAAGAATCGAAAGAAATCTCGTAGAAGAGGGCACACCATTGCTGGTCGGAGCGACCATTTTAGCAAAGGATTTTTTAAGGTTTGAATGTGTCATTTTAGTAGGGTTAGGGGTAATAAAGGCAGGGCCGTCTGATTTTGGCTCCATTGGGAGCCAAGGGCGGGCCGCACAAGCGAGCAGGAGGGAGAAATACAGGTTCGAAGGGCAGATAAAAACACTCAACTGCTAAAAAGCTAAAGAAAAAATAGTAAAGTAAATGCAATAAGGAGAAGGAAAACAAACCACGTGGAGGAGACTGACTCCTCCACATCACCACAGAAGAAGCCACGTTTTAACCAGAGATTCACATCCAAATTTGCCTCCCATTACCTATATTTTTATTTAAATAGATTTTAAAACATAAACATAATTAATTCCAATTAATTTACAATTTCATATATATAAGAAAATAAAGATAAAATTAATAACTATTTAAAAAACATGACAAAAAATAAATTATAAAAACTACACAAAATCCTGATAGCAATATCACAAATTATAAAAAGTTATATATATATATATATATATATATTTGCTTTACTCCAACCCAATTTTGTTTACAAATAATCATTGAAAATAAAAATTTCACAAAACAATTCCGCCGGTTACAGAGAGCAATTCGAGAAAAGGTCACTAGCATAGAGCAGCTGGGCGTGGCAAGATGGGTGTATCACGCTAAAGGAAAGCAAGATATTTTTATAGCTTTTGGAGTTTGTAAGCAAACTGAGTGGTCTTGATTTTCGTTGGCTTTCTGCAAATCGACTAAAAATGGTTTGTTACTTTTTTTCAACTAGTTTACCTTACTATTTTGTTAAAACCCTACTCATTGGGCATTGGTAAAAATTGCAGCTATTCTTCTCATATTTCAAGGAATTGGTTGGAAAAGAGGTAACTGTGGAGTTGAAGAATGATTTGGCCATTAGAGGAGTTCTGCATTCAGTCGATCAGTATCTCAACATTCGACTGGAGAACACACGAGTCGTTGACCAACACAAATATCCACATATGGTATGCTTCTTCCCTTTTAATTTCGTCTCCTGAAAATGGAAATATAATCCTTCTACTCGTGCCTAAGTCTTCAAGGTCAGAGGGAATGGTAAAGTTTTTTCCGCCTCAAAATGCAAGATTTGACTGTATTTATTCTTTATCTTAGAACACAACTTGTTTACTTTTGATAAAAGTGTTACCTTTCTGGAGAGAAAATCTTTTTCAACATTTGCACTTCATTTTCTTTTAAACAGCCCATTGCAAAAATATTAACTATATCCAAACAACTGTCTACATGGAATCGAGCACGATAGCTCTAAGAGCCACCCTGAAATGGGTTGTCGACTCTTGCAGAGGCTAATGCATTTTGGCTTTCTATTTTTAACAGGCAGAAGTGTAGTTACAGATACCTTCTTGTTATTATCATCTCGATAAAGGGCCACCTTTCTTAGCATCTTAAAATCATTGCAGGCATTGTGTGTGACATCCATAAGAGAAAAATTTCTTGCTAAGGCTTTTTCGTTTCATGTTAGTCCCAAGTGCCTTGAATTTTTCTGCTCCTGTTTTAGAGATTGCATTTATTACTGTTATTTTGCATGCCCTTTAAAAGAAAAAGCCTTTTAAATTATTGTTACCTGTCAGTGCAAGATGCCTTGGGAACTCTTCTTACAGCTATAATAGTTGATTGTACTTAAAGGATCTATGTTGATTGGACATGATCCAAATGATTATTATTTGTCTGAGAAACACTGAAAGGATCTTTCTTATTGGTTATCTTCAATAGGAGTTTTCTCCATGGTTTTCTTTTTTTGTGTTACCTCTGATTTTCAGATACAGAAAAGAAACCCTAATTCTATTTTTTAGCTCTTCCACAATAATGTTTCTGTTGCCTCTAATTTTGGGTTGCAGAAAAAAAAAACCCTAATCCAAATTTCATATGATATCCGCAGCTTCTTAGATTGCAAAATGACATAAATTAATACCAAGGCCAGACACTTGTAATGTTCTATAAATAGTTAATGTGGTTTCAGTACAGGGTCCCCAACTTACTGAATTTCTTGGCCCAAAAATATAGGTGGTACAAAAAACCATGTTAGCTTTGGTAGGAAAGTGCAACAAAGAGCAGGATGAGCATAACCATCTTATTGCTAGATAACCCTCTAGCAACTAACTAACTACACATGTCAAACAATTTGTGCCCCTTTTGCATGCTTTGATAATTTGCATGCAATCCCATCATGTTTTACATTGGTATTGATACAAATCCACTTTCAATTGCATTTAAATTTTATTGAGCTCCAAATCCTATTCCAAAGCTGACATTTGTCACACAGTGGGAATGTGTAGATTATGGATGTCAAATTAAGGCTTTTACCTTTCAGTTGCATTTTTCGGAAAATATGTAAAGCTTTCTTCACCAGCACATTGGTGCATATCCTACCTCATTAACTTAAATAAGTACATTTCTTCATGCCAAATTGTCATTAATCAATGTGCTATCTATAAGTATCCACAGCTTATTATTGTCTTCTGTATCTTACTGCCTTATAAATCAGATTATTATTGCTTTATAATTGCAATTTCTTACCGGCTTATTATCCAGATCAGATCTCTATTTCTTGATGTGCAGATTTCTTATTCTTCATTTTTACTTGATCATTCGATTTCCACACATAAAATTACTAATTTGAGGGTGCCTATATTGAATTAGATTCTGCTCTTTATTGGCCTATTTTCTGATCTCAGATCAAATGCTTATTCCCATTCAATGATCTGAATTATTTTGTGAATTCAAGGGACAATACCCAGCAAGGTTTTGTATTGTATAACTGATAACACATAGAAAACAGTAAGAAATCTTGTTTTTTTATTCAGAATATGAAAAATGTATACAATATGAACAAACCTGTGAGAGAGATGTATGCCCCCAAATCCATTTAATTTGGGCAAACTTGTGGTAAAGATGTATGCCTGAGTCCAAACACGTTAGGTTTAGTGAACTCCATTTGTGAGAGCTGATACAAAAATTGGCAAACTTGACAGACGAGATGTATGTCACTGTTAAAATTTGAACCAGAATAGCATAAACAGAGAGCAGATATCTTAAAACAAATACAAGAACAGATAGACACAAAGATTTACCCTGGGAAAACCCTCCACTTGAGGGTGAAAAACCCAGCCACACAAAAATGAATCCTTTATTGGGAAATAATAAAGTCCAGATACAATGCTCAAAACTTCTTGAGATTTCACCCTCTAAAAAAATTAATAACCAGAACTTTCTTTAAAATAATATTAATGAATCTCTGCTATTGATGAACTAAGACTTGAAGAGTGCTATATCAGAATCAACAACTACCTACATATAGCAATGATAGACTGAATAAGGAACACACCAAAACTATACAAAAACTTCTGCTGAACTCATACACTAATCACGACACCCTGCAAAATAATACCCAGTAATCTTGAGACTACAAACGAAATCAATCTCTGCAACTAGCACCCGTGACTCACAAGAATTCTGAAAACAAAACTCAAATGACGTAGAATAAGGAGATGAGATGCTTTGGCTTCTCACTGCCACGACACGTGTCTCTTCAATCTTTTATGCATGAGACCTTTTGATTTCTAATGCTGAAGAGTCTTCGACTCTTTGCTTGCCAAATGCTACACGTGAAGGACTCTTGGATGCCCAATGAGAATGGGAGGAATACGTAGGAAGCTGGACTGCCGTGGCAGATGCAAATTATGCAACCTTTCATGAGCAACGTGAAGATTTTTCATTAGACTTCAATGTTTAATAACCAAGAGAAAAAATCCTTCAAAAGGAACTGATTCAGAATTGTAGGCTTTTCTCAGTTTAAGACATCTGGCCATAAAGAAGAATTAGGCATAGAAGACATCACAATTATACCACCAGTATGTTGATAAAGTCATCGCAGGTAAGAGAAATGTCTCCTGCAGCTACAAACTCTAACTGTCACAAATTGACAAACTCGTCATAAGAGATGTATGCCTATCACTCCATCTATTGAATTCAAGTTGAGCTTATTTATAAACTTTCAAAGAAGCTGGAAGGTCACCACGTTCATGTCCTCATTAGAAGTTGACCGGACAATCCAAAATTGAGAGGTCATTACAATTGGTCGAAGACAAAAAATGATTAAAATATCTCAGTTAATCTGATATGCCAACTTGTTTCTGATCAGCCTTCTTGTCAAGTTGATCTCCTTCTTTTTATACCTTCAATGGACGGGGGTTATTCTTCTTCATTCAGAAGGAATGCACCCTTTCAAATAGGCTCGCTGCCCTCATTTAGTCGCTACCTTTCGTTTAATTAATGCTGCTGACTAGAATGCTGGTCCGTAATCGATCCAGTTGGCCCTCTTAAAGGGTTGCATTTTAAATGTTTCTAAGTATGAGACTATTTTTAGTACCTTAGATTCTTGCTATTTTTAGCCTGTTATTTAGAATCTTTGTTTAATGGTCATTTAGGCTCTATTTTTGAATTCTCTTAATCTGTTCTATTTTTAAACGTCATCTTTATTTAGACGACTTTGCTTTTTTGTTGACACTTTTTATAGCATTTGTAAACTCTATTTATTTGGTGTATTGGTAAATACAAATTCATTCCATTTTTTAGAGTTTAATGGTATTAGAGCGGGAGCTGATCTGGCTATGACTCCCTCATGGGAGGGCCCTAGATCATGAACACTGTCTTTCAAGGTTTTCCAACTTGTATTTTTTTGGGCACTCTTTGTTTTTGCGGCTGCGGAAAGATTTCTTTGTTCGATTTTGGGTTCCGAAGTTTTTTGGGCGATTGTTTTTTCTGTAATTTGTGTTTTGAAAATCACGCGAGGAAAATAAATCGTAAAGATTTGAGGGTTTTCTGGGTGCGGGTACTTTTTTGGGCAATTTTTTAGTGGTGTCCCATGTTCATTTTTTCATCTTGCGATTTCATTCCGCCATATCTAGGGTTGGCAAAAATTGTGCCGCGTTTGCATCTGCGGCCCATTTATCTGTGTCTTGCGGCTAAGTTTCTATTTTTCTAACCTATGTTGAAGAAGCCCGCCATTTTCCTACAAAACGTGTGTTAGGTGCGGTTTTTTTGTTCATGTCTTCTCTAACTTGTGCGAATTTTTCATGCCAAAAAACGTGCTGTGTGTGGTGGACTATCATGTTCAAGTTTTATATGCTCTCTTTACTTGTGTTTTCAAGTCACAATCTTCATTTTTTAATAAAGAAAACCCAACGATTTTCTCGTGTCTGTTCATTCTTCGCGTGCGGATTCTAGTTTTCACGTATTTTTTCCGTGCAGGCTAGTTATGATTTTCGTAAATGCGGCTAGGGTTTGGCGGCATTTCTGTGTGCCGTTTTTCATCACAGGTAGGGTTTACTGGGGTTTGTGGTTGCAATGCGTGCATATTTCTGTGAAAATTGCGTGTTCTGAGGCATCTTCTGGTTTTTTGCCTTTGAAGTTTGCAACCCCTGTTTTTTTGGTGCATGTTTAGTTCTCTGTCTTCCATGACTGGAGTAAATCCGCATTGGGTTTTAATAATTTCTTATCCTTAAAAAATTGTCTATTGGGTTTATAATTTTTTCCATTTAAAAATTCTGGGTGGGTTTTATAATTTTTTTGTCCTTAAAAAATTATGCCTGGTTTTGATCAATTTTTCACCTAAAAAATCGTGACTGGTTTTTTTAATTTTTCTCCTTAAAAATCGTTTATGGGATCTGTAATTTGTGAAGTTGTTTATTCGCGTGGGATTTTATGTCAGGTGTTCCTATTTTAGGTTTTTACCTTTTTTCCTGGAAAAAAATGATGCTTTATGAAGTCCAGTTTCAAGGTTTTGTTGGTTTTTTCCACAAAAATCGTGGCTTCTTGCAGTCTGTTTTGAATTTAGTGCTTATCTACAAAAAGTTCTTGGCAAATCATGGTATCTTGCAGTCTGTTTAGGGGTATCCTGCTCATCTGAAAAAGGTTTGGAGGGTTTGCCAATTTTTCCTCAAAATCGTGGTTGCTGTTATTGGTGTGTCTTTGGCTACAGGGAGGGACAAATCTTGTATCCAACATCAGGTTGGACGTTTTGTGATGATTTCTGGTTAGAAGTTTTGCAGATTCTGGGAGGGTTAGTGGCAGACATCTCAGTGGTAGAGTCAGCAATATGCTCTTGTCTCTTGATGTAGAACATTCTGAAGAAAGGGGCACCCTTATTTGTTCTTTTCTGGATAGATTTTGGCTACTCGTGGTCATTGACATTCTGCAGATCCAGGGAGGGTCTCAGCAACAGCAAAGTGTTCTGAAGAATTTATGACAACAAGACATGTACAGTCTTCTGCAGGGTAGTTAATATAATGACCATTAAAGGAGGGTATTAGACTTTTTTCAGTACCTTAGATTCTTGCTATTTTTAGCCTGTTATTTAGAATCTTAGTTTAATGGTCATTTAGGCTCTATTTTTGAATTGTCTTAATTTGTTCTATTTTTAGACGTCATCTTTATTTAGACGACTTTGCTTCTTTGTTGACGCTTTTTACTGCATTTGCAAGCTCTATTTATTTGGTGTATTGGTAATACAAATTCATTCTGTTTTTTAGAGTTTCACTAAGTAGGTTGTTGATATTCCCTAGGTCAGCCATCTATAAAATAATTGATGTTATTATTATTATTTATTTAATATTATTTTTCCTGTATGTCTTTATTCCTGGTTGGCCCTAACTATCCAGTTGTGTAGGGTTTATTATTTATAGGTGCAGTTTTGTGATCTGTTTTGGCGAGGACATGACATTTTTCAACATGACTTAGCGACAAACAGACAGTTAATAGAATACATAGTATCATTAGAGAGATTCATAATATTTCCAAGATTGATTTGGGATCCTGGTATCTTCTAAAAGATTCAGTCAAGTGAAGGAATTGTAAGAGTATCTTAGTTTGTGATCTTGGGAAGGTTGGATTGTAATGCCCCCTTTTTTGAAATGAGGTTGTATGTATGTATGTATGTATATATTTGAAGTTTAATCAAAAGTTAAGGGATGTGAAGAATCATGACTATTAAAGTTAACAAGATTTATAAGACACCAAACAAGGAGAAGGAAGAATCATATAAAGAATCCATCTTTTATTATCTGATTATTACTCCTTTGGAGCATTGGACTATGGTTCATTTAACCTGATGATGAAACCCCTCATGGAAAAAATTAAAGGATGAAACCCTTTTATTTTTCTTGTCACATTTGTGGACGAAAACCCTTGACTCAGGCAGATTAGGGAATTATTTGCAAAAGGCATTAAACTGATGTAGACTTCAAGAAAATTGACAATGCTACAAAAAATAATACCTGATATAAGTTTGGGCAGATTTTTGAGTATCCAAAGCAATATAATGAATTTAATTTTGACTGTAATTATTATATCAACAAATTAAAGTTCAGGAATTCTTATTAATAATCTCAATTGTGCAAGTTTATATTCTATGTGCTAGGGCTTGAAATTAAAGGAATTAGGGGACATCACAGGCAAGTCTAATAGATAGGTGTTCTCACTAATTTTCTTTAGTATTTTGAAAGGCTTCACTTTTGTGGGATTTAATTTGTTGGAAGTGCCTTAAGGAAACCTTTCTTGATGCAAATGCACTATGACTTGCTCACCCTCATACAATCTCTCTCCCAAGCAAATCAGCACTCTTTTCATATTTTTCATTGGCTAGTTGCAGCTGGTGCCTCCCTTGCTGTTGCACACCTTGGATATGCTTTGCAAAATCTAGTCCATCTTGGCTAACTCAATAAGATCAACAACCCCCTTAGGATTGCTTCCCAAGACAATCTAAAAGGAACTTTTCAATAGATGCCAGAAATAAAAGAAAACTCAGCCTGCACCAGAACCAAATTCCCCTCTCTTGGATTCTCACCAACTATGCATCAAAGAAAATTATCCAAACTTCTGTTTACTGCCTCTATTTTCCCTTCCACTTGAGCATAATAGGCTGAACTATACTGCAGTTTACTGTCAAGATCTCTCCACAAAATTCTCCAAAAGTGACTCAGAAACTTTGTATCCATCTTTTAGAATCAGTCCACAACAACAAAAATATAATCATTTCCTTGCTGAGCACAAGGCAATACTGAGCCAAAAGACATAGAGATGTCAATTTCTTGTCCCTTGGGAACAGGTAAGGCTTTGTGTACAAGCCAATGATTTTCTGTCCTCCTTTAGAGACCTTCCAAAATCTACATGTGGAAACAAACCTCTTCACATCCTTCCTTAATTGAGGCCAAAATAAGTTTTCACTTATCAAGCTGTAAGTTTTGCTCCTTCCAAAGTATTCCCCAAGCCATTCTTTTCACTCTTAGACCCTGTGGGTATACAAAGTTGGAGTCCCCAAAATAAAAATCTACCTACCAATAAGTAGTTTTCAGAGAATTTACTTCTTGTGATTGCAGGACTGCTGAGAGCAGCAATAGATTTGCTGAGATGAGGTTCAGATGCACATTTTTCCTTCATTTCTTCAAACCCAACAATTTCATTGGTCATTGAGACTAGTAGTTGATGCCTCCTACTTAAAGCATCGGCCACCACATTAGTTTTACCACTCAAATCTTGTACTACAAATGTATAACTTTGCAAAAAGGAGACTCATTTGGCATGCATATGTGATAGTTTGGCTTGAGATTTGATGTGTTTCAGCACTTGAATGCCCATCAGCAAGATGAATTTCCTATGTAACAAGGAGCACCTCCATTGTTTCAATGTTTAAACAATAGCTTACAATTCTTCATCATAAGTACCATACCTCTTTGTGGCATCATTTAGTTTTTCACTAAAGTAGGTAACTGGCTTAAATTCAATTCAATGAAGTGCCAATTTCCACTGCTGAAGCATCACACTTGATGGTAAAGATCTTCACAAAGTCTGGTAAGGCAAGTATTGGGGCTTTTGTTACTTTATTTTTAAACCACTCAAGCTTATCTCAGCCGCTTGAGTCTAAGAAAATAACTTCCATTTGATGCAATCAGTCAATGTAGTGCTTATTCTGTTGAAATTTCTCATGAATCTCTAATAAAAATTCACAGAACCATGAGAATCCCTTATTTCTGTAATGCTTTGAGGGGTAGGCCATCCAAGTATAGCCTTAATTTAAGTCATAGGACTCGCCGAATTTCAGCCACGAGGTTCAAAATTTGGCAAACTTCAAAGCGCTATAAAAAATTTGCTGAAATTCGTCTATTGTTTGCCTGGATAAATGGCATAATTTTTTTTTTCTGTAAAATACATTAAAAAAGTACAACATTTGGGGTTTTTTATCATGTTTTTAACGGTTTAAGATTTGTGAGGGTTTCCACATTCTGTTATGACGCATTTCAGATGACCCTGAACGCCACCGTAATGAACCAAAGAAGAAATTTGCAAGCCCTTCTCGACCACTTTCGAAATCCCAATTAAAATTTTAAGAAATCTTTGACTAACGGGAAATCATGTGCCCTTCCCATACGACTAGTAGCATCCTCCTGTCATTCGACAAACTCGGGTTTCTCGTTTCTTTCTGGCCCACGAATGAAGAATTCGTTAGAACGTAACTATAATATTTTAACTTTTAATAACTATTATTCTTAAATTTCAATATTTAATGTATTAATATTATAATTTATATCACAGGGGCTCATAATTTACTATTTTATATATAATGTTTTTAATTTTTATAGTAATTTTCTTTATTAATATATATACTTATATATGCTATTATTTGATATTTTAAAATTTATAATTTTATATGTTTTTAATGGGTGAACCTAAATATATTTAGCAATATTAATTTATATTAACAATTTTATGGATATATTATTTTTTATTTTAAAAAATTAAATTTATATAAGGCGAATTTTATGACGAATTTTTAGTCGAATTTTTTCTCTTTGTCGAACATCATCCAAATTTTATTCTTGCCGAACATGAACTCAAACTCGAACTTTGTGACATAAGCCTTATTCATTTTGGGTTCTATGCTTACTCCTTCCACTGAAATCACATGTCCAAGGAAAACCAACTTGCCTCTACAAAACTCACTTTTTTCAAGATTCACAAACAATCTTTCCCTTCTAAGTTAATTGAACACATTTTGTAAATGCTTCAAATACTCATTCATGCTTCTGCTGAAAATCAGAATGACATGAAAATAGATTATGACAAATTTACCAATGTAGGAGAATACGCGATTCACGGTGCACATGAGAGTGGCAGTGGCATTTAACATTCTAAAAGGTATTACCAACTATTTGTATAAAACTATCCTTGGCCTTGAATGCTGTCTTGCATTCATCTCTTTCTTGGATTCAGATCTGATGGTAATTACTTCTCAAATCAATCTTGGCAAAAATCTTAGCACCTAACAAGCAGTCTAGTATGTCATCCATTTTTGGAAGGGCGTATCGGTACTTTACTGTGATCATGTTGATGCTATGGGCTCCACACACTCTCCACTTGCCTCCATTTTTAGACGAGAGTAAAACTGGTGCGGCACAGGGCTCATGTTTTCCCTTATGAACCCTTTTCTTAACAATTTGTAAATCTACCTTATATCTTCATTTTCTTTTCGAGATAATCAATATGCAGCCTGGTCAAGAAGCTTTCATTCTGGCACCAAATCAATATAGTGTGTAAGGGCAGGTCCCCATGCAGCTGTTTAGCTTATTTTAGCTAGCAGTTGCTGCTCAACTTTTTGAGCAGCAATTTGTGGAGCAGGTGTCCCCATAGATGCTGAAATTTGCTGCTTATTTTTAAGCAGTGCTTGTAAATAGTATTTTTATATAAAATTTATAAATTTCAGAGGCAAACTTTAAGCAAATAAAAGAAAAGAATAAAAATGGTGATGCCCAGTGTCATTTTTTCCAAATTTTTTTCAGTAAGCAGTGCTGCTTATTTTCAGCCCCTCCCTTTTTTTCAAAGCTTAATTTTAAGTCATAAGCAGCAGCTGCTTAAAAAAAAAATAGGGGAAGATTCCAATTGAATCCTTTCCCCAAATTAAAATTTACATGGGAACACTCTAACTGCTTAAATTTAAGCAGAAATTGTATACAAGCAGCTGCATGGGGACATGGGGTAATACCTTGTGAAGGAGATAAACCAGCTAGCAACTTTTTTGAGTTATGTCAGAATATTCTTTTAACAACTTTTCCACCTTTGGTGTAGGTTGGATCCCACTAGTCTCTCTTGCTTCTCTTTGGCACAGTACATGATAAGCTGATTCCTTTTTCTCCTTGCAGAATTTTCAATAGCACATTGATACAAGTGACAAAGCTCACATTTCAAATCCCTCCACTTCTTTCCATGGTTTTATGAGTGTTTTCCTTCCTTCATGCTGAACTTCATGTAATATCCTGAATGGGGTACTTTATCAAATTTAATTTAGTTCACATAATTCAAATTATAGTGGCTGCTCAAAAAGTGGTTGAAATGATTGGCCAAATGCTGCAATCTAAATGCCATGAATAATTTAGCTTACTACAACTGCAAGAATTGATTTGTCATGAAATAATAGCTTGCATGAGGCTGCAGCTGTATAAAATCTAACAACAACTGTAATTTTGTATGATACTGCAATCAATTAACCAATCCTTGGAATGCCACAGCCATGATTGGCATAAACCTCCTTCAAAGACAGTGATCAGATTTGCTGGTGAAAAGCAACTGTTATTAACTTGAAATCTTTATCATATCTACCAGAAAATCAGTCAACTCTGCACAATGGCGGTTTCTATGTGAAATCACTCCAGGGAATTATGGGTTTTCACCCTTCAATTCCAGACCTAGAGGGTTTTCATCCTCAGGTTAGTTGAAATTCCATGATCCAACAGGAGTAGAAATCAGATAATAAAATGTCTCCTCAATATGTCTTCATCTTGCTTGGCCTCTCTTAAATAGAGCTTTCCTCCAAAGGATGCATTTCATCAAATGCCCTTTGATTGATATTTTTAAAATTAAACTTTAAGGATAACTTCATCTTAAATATTATTCAATATTTTATTCGCTGGCATTATTGCTTATGCCATATCATTATGGCCTAACTTTTGAAAGCTCATGCTATCATTTCTTAAAGCTACACCATCTTTTGTTATGGTTATGCTATGTGTTAAAATGTTTTGCTATGTTTTACAGGCCATCTTATTTGTGTGGCATATGTCCAGTTTGAATTTTTAGATACCTGTGCTAAATCCTTTCTGGCAGTTGTAGGAGGATACACCATGCTCTTGCTCATCAAATGCTGTGCAATATTTAGATATTGTAACATTAATCTAGGAAGGTTAATGTTGGACAATTCATATGGCCTGAACCATTGCACAAAAGGTTGTGTGATAATTGAGATGTTACACTGATGCAGGAGCATCCCGGGTGAATTGGTGATCTGCATCAACTAAATATATTTTCCATTTTGTTTGTTTCAGTTTTGGTTTGTTTGGTGTCTCTCTGTTCTATTGACTGTGATAAACAAGTTAAACTCTTGCCTCTTCTCTTTGGTGGTTGGCTGTGAGTTTTAAAACCAGGCATGGACATCAATCAAGAGAAAATTTTGTGAGATGTTTAGTGGTCACTGCCCTACCATACATGTATGCAAAATGTGTAAGAGACAGGCGTGTAAAACTGTTTGACAGAATGCCTCATTGAGTTGTGATCTCAACTGCAATGCTTTCAAGATACGTCCTAAATGAATTTTTAGAAAAGGCTTTCAAATAAATGCAATTGGCTGAAAAATCAACCCAGAAAACTTTGTCAATGTTCTTCAATCTGTGCCAAGATAATGAAAGTGTCAAAGGGGAGTTGTAACATTTCTTGATTTCAGTTCAATTGGTGAGAATAACAACTGCTAGCCATCATGTGAAAAACAGAGCTCAGTTTTAAGACAGAAGGGACGGCATGGAAGAACCACCTTCAAGAAAGTCATCGAGCTCTCAAGCAAGACAGACTTGAGTGACGCCACGTAGGGGAAGAGGGGAACTCATGGAAGAAAAGAAGAAAGCATTAAACAAACCGCCCATAGGGAAGTTGAAGAGGACAGGACAAAAGAAAATAAAATCACTAGGAAATAACAGAGTGGGGGAATATAGAAGTGGGGCACACAGACGCAAGAAGGGAGCTACGTGAGTGGTGTGTGGGACAGTAACCCCTAGAGAAGAATCTGTGCTGCGTGTGTGTTAGTGAAGTGGTAGGGCTAGTGTGGAAGTGGTTCAAGAAAAAGAAGGGGTTGGGCAGAGAGAGAGAGAGAGAAGACCGCGAGAAATTGTAATAGAGGAAGAGAGAGAAAAAGAGACCATTGGCAGGCCAATATTGTTAAAAATGTGTTTTCAGATTTGATATTTTTATAAATTATTATCCTTGGATGCAATTTTCTGTTGATGATGAAAGAAGAGTTATGTTTGATTATTTGTGTTTTTGAGTTTTGAAAGTGCAAAGCAGCGGGAGTTTCCTCTTTTTGCATTAATGGTATCAAAGCTAGTGGTCTTGAGTGTGTGGACAGATTGCTGAATGTGAGGCAGTCTACACCAGGACTTGAGGGTGAAGAGTAGAGTTGGGCATAGGTAGAGTGCTGAACATGAGACAAACTTTGGTAGGACCTATGAGTGAAGAGTAAAGTTGTGAGAACAGATCGCCGACTGTGAGGTACGTGTGAAGTGGTTGTGGAGGGCTCAAAAGGATTGTTGTAGGTGTGCCAAGTCCCGATCAGTTGAGAGATTGAAGCTGCAAAGAAGAGAGTGAATGTGTTAGAAAGATTGTAGCAAATGAACGTATGAGTGCAAAGAAAAAAGAGGATGAGGTGGGTCGTGAGGAGGCTCATGTTGATTTTGTTTTTGGAATGATATTGGAAGGAGAGCTATGGGATGTGGAGATTTTTGTTGACGAAGGAGAGTTGCAGCCGGAAGAAGAAAGAAGCAAGAGCAGTCCACATGAATGAAAGGAAAAGAGAGGAGAAAATGGTTGTGGTAGAGCATCAGTTTTGGTCGAAAGCAAAGAATGCAATGGAGGTGAAAATACCTTGTAGGTTGAGGTAGTAGAAGAGGAAGAAGCTCAAAAAGTAGAGGTTGTCACAAAGGTAAATGAGGGCCCGATATTTAATCAAGGATCAGAAGAGGATGGCACATTGCTTGGAGAGGAGATCATGAAGATTGAAGAGTTGTTCATGTCGATTGAAGATGTAGCCGACCTACCCAAGGAAGTTGTAGATGTAGTGGGAGGTGATGAAGAAGCCATTGTAGCAATAGAGGATGAAGAGGATGTTGCAACAGAGGTAATAATTGAATCTTCCGAGTTTTGTAAAGAGGAGATGAATAGAAGTGAGTTAGCTGCCTATGTTGTATATGGGCATATAGGGAGAGTGTAAGTGGATTTCGCAAAAGTCACAGTTTCGTCTCCAAAGGTTTCCTGTTTGCATGTGGAAGCAATAGACAGTGCTGTTGGTGAGATTTGGTGGAGGTGGTGGGTCTATGGTGGAAGTGAATCCATGAGGGTGAAGAGGAAATTGGTGAACACTTGGTGGAGGAGGACGACAAGTGCTAGAAGGGTGGAGGAAGAAAATATCTGTCTACGCCAAAGATGGACTTCGCTGTAGAGGTTGTTACCAACTTGAAAGCGAGTCCAACTATCTAACTCTATTTTGTACCTGGTGTGTCTAATGTAGGAGCATCTTGGGTGAATTGGTGATCAACATCAACCCAAAATATTTTCCATTTTGTTTGTTTCATTTTATTTTTGGTGTCTTTCTGTTCTATTCATATTGACTATGATAAACAAGTTAAAATCTTGCCTCTTCTCTTTGGTGGTCGACCACGAGTTTTAAGATCAGGCATGTACATCCATCAAGAGAAAATTTTGTTAGATTGTTAGTGGTCAATGCCCTGCCATACGTGTATGCAAAATGTGGAAGAAGAGACAGGCATGTAAAACTGTTTGACAGAATGCCTCAACGAGCTGTGATCTTATGAACTGCAACACATGCAAGATATGTGCAAAATGGAGTTTTAGAAAAGTTTTTTTAAATAAATGCAACTGGCTGAAAAATCAACCCAGCAAACTTTGTAAACATTCTTCAACATGTGCTGAGATAATGAAACTATCTACGGAAGTTGTAACATTTCTTCATTTCAGTTCAATTTAGGAGAATAACAACTGCTAGCCATCATGTGAAAAACAGAGCTCAGTTTTAAGATAGAAGGAACACCGTGGAAGAACTGCTTTCAAGAAAGTTGTTGAGCTCTCAAGCAAAACAGACTTGAGTGACACCATGTAGGGGAAGAGGGGAGCCCGTGGAAGAAAAGAAGAAAGCATTAAACAAACAGCCCAAAGGGATGTTAAAGAGGACAGGACAAAAGAAAATAAAAGCACCAAGAAATAACAGAGAGTGGGGAAGTATAGAAGTGGCGTGTGCAGACTCAAGAAGAGAGCTGCGTGAGAGGTGTTTGGGGGAGTGACCCCAAGAGAAGAATGTGTGCTGTGTGTTTCAGTGAAGAGTAGGGAGAATGTGGAAGCGGTTCAAGAAAAATAAGGGGTTGGACATAGAGAGAGGGAGAAGAGACTGAGGAATTGTAACATGGGGAGAGAGAGAAAGAGGCCATTGGCAGGTCAATAATGTTAAAAATGTGTTTGCAGATTTGATATTAATAAATTATCATTCTTTGATGCAATTTTGTGTTGATGATGAACAAAGAGTCTCTGTTATATTATATGTGTTTTTGAGTTTTGAAAGTGCAGAGCAGCAGGAGTTTCCTCTTTTTTCGTCATATGCTGTTCGCTTTTCTTTGATATTGTCATTAACTAACATTCTCTTTCGTGTGCTGTGTTTGGATTGGCTAAAATATGGCTTTTTAACTCACATTCACTTAGTGCAAAATTACTAAAATCTATAAGAAATGTATGATAGGTGTTGGGTTTTCTCTATGTTAAACTTTGAAGAGAGGACATTACATTTTAAGTATTCTCTCTACCCTGATAGATTGTATTCTAGTGATACTACTAAGAAACAACAATAAATGACATGCATCCGTTGGCACCACATTAGAGAGCACTTCATCCGCAAGGACCAATTTTGAGTCTAACAAGACAGGATTTATTCACAAGCATGTTGTGATCCTTCTTTAACCAATAAATCTTGTAGTGGTAAGAATGTAAAATGTAATCAAATTGTATTTTGCTAAGATACCCCAGGTTTCCAGGACAGGGGGACCGGGAAACGGGTTTCTGGGACAGATTTTTTCCCCCGAGGAGGGGACAGCTATATAAAAGATAGGGAAAATTTAAAATATATGGAGAAATTTTAAATATTCATATGAAAACATGCATAAAGCATGCTTATATACATTATAGAACCAAAACATATAAAGTTTGTGTTAAATAATTTAAATTGAGAGTTCACATGAGAGTGGAAGTCAAACAAATTAAGAAAACTCAAGCATTATTTAAATAATTTTATGGGACAGCCAGAGGATGGGTTTCCGAGTTTGTGGGATTTCCCCATTTCTGAGACAGGTCAAATTATGCCGGAAACTCGTCCCCGGTAACATTGGTATTTTGTCAATCATTTCTGTATTTGCTAGACTGTCAATAGATCCACCAACTATGCTCACCCCACACACCTTGTTCTTTTATTTGTGTTTCGTTCAGAAGACACTCTTTCTTTTCCAATCAGCTTTAGGGGTTTATTTGTCCTTAGATATTAAGGTTCTTTTCAACATGAGCTTCTCCCTTGACTATACTTTAACTTCTTTGTCTAGGGTTCTCCTTCTTTTGGTCTGGAATCACCTTTTTGGAAATTTGAGGGCAATCTACAGCCTTATGGGCTTCATTACAAATAAAACATTTCAAGGGCCTCCACTCTTCAGAAGATGACCATCCTTATCCGCTACCTCTGAAACCTCCCTTTCCATGGAAGTTTGGCTTCACATTCTCAATGAGCTCCTCTTCTTTGGGCAGGTTTGGAGGAACTTCCTCTTTCTTTGTTTTGGTAGTTATCACCTCTCTTACTCACCAATTTGCCTTTTTGGTTTGGTTTCTCCTCTGGACTTAAAGCATATTCCTAAGCTTTGTCAACAGTACTTTCACCAATGCAAGCTCATCTTGAAGTTGAAACTTTAGTTTTTTCACATACTGGGCTGCCACTTGCTCTTTAATTCCCTATATATCTGTTCAAATTTGAAGCCTCATAAACTATTAAGTGTAAGGTGGTCGGTCTATGGTGGAAGTGAATCCATGAGGGTGAAGAGGAAATTGGTGAACACTTGGTGAACACTTGAAAGGGTAGTCCAACTATCTAACACTATTTTGTGAGTTCTAATCACAAAAGTTTTCCTACTTTGCATGTCTAATCCAGGAGCATCTCGGGTGAATTGGCGATCGACATCAACCAAATATATTTTCCATTTTGTTTGTTTCAATTTTGGTTTGTTTGGTGTCTCTCTGTTCTATTCATATGGACTGTGATAAACAAGTTAAAATCTTGCCTCTTCTCTTTGGTGGTTGGCCGTGAGTTTTAAAACCAGGCATGGACATCCATCAAGAGAAAATTTTGTTATATTTTTAGTGGTCACTGCCTTGCTATATGTGTATGCAAAATGTGGAAGAAGAGACAAGCATGTAAAACTGCTTGACAGAATGCCTCAACGAGCTGTGATCTCATGAACTGCAATGCTTGCAAGATATGTACAAAATAGATTTTTTGAAAAGGCTTTCAAATAAATGCGACTGGCTGAAAAATCAACCCAGCAAAGTTTGTCAACATTCTTCAACACATGCCAAGATAATGAAACTGTCTAGGGAAGTTGTATCATTTCTTGATTTCAGTTCAATTTGGGAGACTAACAACTGCAAGCCATCATGTGAAAAACAGAGCTCAGTTTTAAGATAGAAGGGACAGCGTGGAAGAACTGCCTTCAAGAAAGTCATTGAGCTCTCAAGCAAGACAGACTTGAGTGACGCCATGTAGAGGGGAGCCTGTGGGAGAAAAGAAGAAAGCATTAAACAAACAGCCCAAAGGGATGTTGAAGAGGACGGGACAAAAGAAAATAATAGCACTAGGAAATAACAGAGAGTGGGGGAGTATAGAAGTAGGGTGTGCAGACTCAAGAAGAGAGCTGCATGAGGGGTGTGGGGTAGCGACCCCAAGAGAGGAATGCGTGCTGTGTGTCAGTGAAGAGGTAGGGAGAGTGTGGAAGTGGTTCAAGAAAAAGAAAGGGTTGGACATAGTGAGAGGGAGGCAGAAGAGAGTTGCTTGAGGGGCGTGTGGGGCAGCGACCCCAAGAGAAGAATGTGTGCTGTATTGTATGTCAGTGAAGAGGTAGGGAGAGTGTGGAAGTGGTTCAAGAAAAAGAAAGGGTTGGACATAGTGAGAGGGAGGCAGAAGAGTCTGAGGGATTGGAACAGAGAGAGAGAGAGAGAGAGAGAGAGAGAGAGAGGCCATTGGCAGGCCAATAATGTTAAAAATGTGTTTTCAGATTTGATATTCATAAATTATTAGTCTTTGATGCAATTTTGTGTTGATGATGAACAAAGAGTCTCTGTTATATTATTTGTGTTTTTTAGTTTTGAAAGTGCAGAGCAGCAGGAGTTTCCTCTTTTTGTGTCATATGCTGTTTGCTTTTCTTTGATATTGTCATCAACTAACATTCTCTTTCTTGTGCTGTGTGTGGATTGGCTAAAATATGGCTTTTTTACTCACATTCACTTGGTGCAAAATTACTAAAATCTATAAGAAATGTATGATAGGTGTTGGGTTTTCTCTATGTTAAACTTTGAAGAGAGGACATTACATTTTAAGTATTCTCTCTACCCTGATGGATTGCATTCCAGTAATACTACCAAGACCTAATAACAATAAATGACATGCATCTGTTGGCACCACATCAAAGAGCACTTTATCCACAAGGACCAATTTTGAGTGTAACAAGACAGGATTTATCCACAAGCGTGTTGTGATCCTTCAACCAATAAATCTTGTAGTGGTAAGATTTTGGAACGTAATCAAATTGTATTTTGCTAAGATACCCCGGGTTTTCGGGACAAGGGGATATTGAAATAGGTTTCCAGGACAGATCTTTTTCTCAAGTAGGGGATGACTATATAAAATATAGGGAAAATTTAAAATACAGAGAAATTTTAAATATTCGTATCACAACATGTATAAAGCATGCTTGTATACATTATAGAACCAAAACATATAATGTTTGTGTTAAATAATTTAAATTGAGAATTCACATGAGAGTAGAACTCAAACAAATTAAGAAAACTCAAACATTATTGATTATTTACATTAATTTTATGGGACAGCCAGGGGATGGATTTCCGAAAATTTCCGAGTTCCTGGGATGTTCTGGTTTCCGGGATGGGTCAAATTATGCTGGAAACGTGTCCCCAGGTAACATTGGTATTTTGTCAACTGTTTTTGTGCTTGCTAGATTGTCAATAGATCCACCAACTATGATCACCTCACACACCTTGTTCTTTTATTTGTATTTTGTTCAGAAGACACTCTTTCTTTTCCAATCAGCTTTAGGGGTTTATTTGTCCTTAGATGTTAAGGTTCTTCTCAACACTAGCTTCTCCCTTGACTATACTTTAACTTCTTTGTCTAGGGTTCTTTTTTTTGGGCTGCAATCACCCTTTTGGGGTTTTGAGGGCAATATACAGCCTTATGGGCTTCATTACAAATAAAATATTTCAAGAACCTCCACTCTTCAGAAGATGGCCATCCTTATCCGCTAGCTCTGAAACCTCCCTTTCCATGGAAGTTTGGCTTCACATTCTCATTGAGCTTCTCTTCTTTGGGTAGGTTTGGAGGAACTTCCTATTTCTTTGTTTTGGTAGTTGTCAGCTCTCTTACTCACCAATTTGCCTTTTTTGTCTGGTTTCTCCTCTGCACTTAAAGCATATACCTAAGCTTCGTCAACAGTACTTTCACCAATGCAAGCTCATCTTGAAGTTGAAACTTTAGTTTTTTCACGTACTGGGCTTCCACTTGCTCTTCACTCCCCTATATATCTGTTCAAATTTGAAGCCTCGTAAACTGTTTAGTGTAAGCCTACACTAATGATCCTTTGTTTTAAATTTTGAAATTCTTTGAACATTTTTTTGCTACTAATTAGAGGGAAAGAATTGAGTTTGTAGATATGTTTTAACATCATAAGCTGGACTCAAGTTTATTCTTTTCCTTTTATCAAACTCTGCACCTTCTCCCACCATACGGTTGCATGTAACTTCAACTTGGATGCAGCAATTTTCACTCTTTTTGGATCATCCTGGTCGATGTCTTCCATCTCAAAGTACTTCAATTCCTCGACCTAGTCGAAAAATGCATCAGGGTTGAGCTTGCCCTTAAGATTGGAAATAACAACCTTTACCTTGGACTTTGGCTTGTCAAGGCTTCAATAAGCCTCTCTAAAGGGTCTAATACTTTAGAAGCATTTCCCAAATTCTCCTATCCCTTTTCAGATTTGTCCGATTGTAGTCTGGCCGCAATAGCCTCAAACCTCCTGAACATTTCTCCAGTATTTCTTCGAGGACCTGCATTCCTCTTGTTCTGTGTTCTCCAGTTCACTCAGACTTCCCTCTGGTCTATTGCTGACTGCTCTGATACCAAAATTGAGGCAGATAAGCTTCATTCACTGCAACCAAGGCTCACAAATGCCATTCAGCCAATGTCAACAAGCTTCTATAGTGAGCCCTGTTCCTGCTAATCATTCATTTCAAGATAGTAAATAGGCCAAACATTATAGAACCAGGAGTGCAGAATCTAGAGTAGAGAGAATCAGAAATAACAACACAAAAAAGACAGCAGTATTAACCTGTTTATTCCTCATTCCAAACCCAAAAGTACAGTCACAAAATGAATTTGTCTTCTCCCAAAGACAGCAATGCACCCTTCTCTCTTCTACAACGCCACTAACCCCAAGGTGTCCTCACTAGGGAGACAGCAAAACGAACTCCCCAAAATATCACTGCCAGAAATGGCAATTGCAAACAAAAAATCTGAGAATGGTAACAAAGCAGGAAGTGGATGGGTAATGGGGACCCAGCCATTTATCAGCAGTTACATTAAGGTTACTTTGCCAAGTTCTCATTTCAGTCCACAATAAGGGAAATCTGGGAGGATGCTAGAAATGTAGCAAGAGTTGGCTTTACTCCTGCCAATTATCTTTCCTTTATGAGTCTGCTAGGATTTTACTAAGTTTGAATACCTTGCAGGTGAATGTGTAATCATTGATTTGAGGGTGATAATCCTTAATATGCACTTCCCAAAGAACATTTTCCTAGAGCATAAAACAAACAATTAGCTATCAACTAGTTCATTTGATATATGCAATTGCATTGATTTGCTGTTTAAGATCACCCTAACGTGAAACAGGAAAAAGCAGCACCTAGGTTCTATAAGTTCTTTAAGAGTAGTTGTTCTGATTAGAAGTATCAAATGCATCTGGAGAACATGACTGGTTTTCTTTGGCTTTACTTTATTCATCTGACTTGCAATTTTCTTTTATTTTTAATTGGCTTCAAATTCAGCCTCATCCATTTTCAGGTGCTTGCCCACTATGAGACAACGTATCTATACGATATCTCCAGTTTTTTTCTCCATATGTAGAAACATCTTCATTCTTCTTTTGGTACGGAATTCACACCAGATGGGCCCTGTTCCAATAGGTGCAAGAGTTGTTTCTGGCATGAACTTTGTTAAATGCATTTGCTTAAAATCACGAAGTATACATCAACAAGCCCATTTTGTGAATAATGAGCAATGGCTGCAAATCATGAAATGACATGACAGTGATACTTTATCAAACAATCTGTGTCTTATGTAAACTTCAGTATTTTGCATACAGGTCTATCTTGGTAGTCACAACCACATTGGACAAAGATCTTTCATTTCATTAGAGACAGATCTAAAACCTATTCCAAAAATCTAAGCTTGGTTTCTTGCACACACCACAGGGGCATTGATTGCCTTGAGAGCATAGCCAACAGTTGTTGAGTCCATTAACAGCATACCATCATTAATAACGAAAAGATTAGAGGCAGATGAAATGAAGATATATTTGAAAATAAAAAGGGACATTAGGACAAAAAACCTTATCCCTAATCCCAATTCTTTCTGCCGAAGGGGGAGACCTTGTGGTTGATTGTGCCTGGCAGAAGTGTCTGCATTCCAGCCCATCCCGACACCACATTTTACACGAGGGTTGTCATTGTTAAGGCATATTGCCTCCTGAAGTTTGCCAGGAAGTCAGCTGGCCATTTCTTGAAAGGCATGTCACCAGGTCTGTTTGGAACCCTCCCCATACCCATATGGTTTTGATTCATGTCCAGGTCTTGGGTTGGTTCCCTTTGAGTTTCACCCAAGGTCCCTCCCAGATACGTTGGGTTTCCTGGAGGAATTCTGTGCAAACACAGGGGGACCCAAGGGCTGCCCAAAACAAAAAAACATAAAACAAGTTATTTTTCTAAAACATTTTTATATTCAAAAAAGTGTCTGCATACCTAATTTTGCCCTTGTGAAAATGATGTACATTATGGAGGTTTGTGTTGTTTTGAAGGCCTTAATTTGGGCTTGGTGAGTGGGGGCTTTGCCCATTGACTCCACTTTGTATTGTGAGCTGCCCCTTGACCCTGTGGGTGCTTTGCCCCTTGACTTTGCTGGGTACATAGCACCCAGATCTCCATGAGGGATGCTGTCTTTCAACTCCAGGGTCTCCACTCCTGGACTCCTGCTAGTTATTAGGATATTGTCACTTAAGAAACTTGATTACAGTGAGTGAGGAATTGGGATCTATCTTGAGCGTGTTGACTTAGACGTTCTTGTTGCACAAGTTGTGAAAGACCTCATTAGATGAGGCAACTTGTACAAAAGGCTAGTGGAAGTGGCATTATAGCTCATTGTGGTTCAAGTGAAATTAAACCAAATGTTGACTTTGATGCTTTTGATGAAGAGCAAAATTAAGATCATTAATCATTGATTGTAAGTGCCATTGTGTAATTGACATGTGACAAATCACTGAATGGTGAATTTATGATTATTTTTATTTTTACAAATTACAATTTATTCTAAATATTTTTTGCTGTATCCCTGTACTTGTACCCTCACCTGTACCAGGACTGGTAACTTGATTGAAAGCAACAAGAAAAAGGATACATTTTTTAAATGAAGGGGTCAAACTAAGAGTTTTCATCATTTAATAATTTGAAGGCACAGGAAAATATACTCTGTAGTCTTTATGGCTCTGATTACCAAGATTGATTCAACTACCTCAAGATAAGTCAAGATATTTTTCAAGGCAATCTTGAGACCATTGATGAGAGCCAAAGCTTCAAGTACATTGTCAGTGGTGGAATTAGTGTGAAAGGTGAATTTGCTAAGGAGTTGACCATGACAATCTCTCAGCAAGCCTCTTGTTACAGCTCATCTTTGATTTCTTTTGTGTAGTGGGTCCTCTATCCATTCCAAATGACATGCTTTATCACGCCACATTTTTCCATAAGATTCTGAGATCTTCCTTAAGGCCCTGTTTGTTTGCTGGAATTGGGGCGGAATTGGCAGTGGGACTCCGCTTTTTCGGCAAATCCACCATTTGGGACACTAAAATGCAATTCGAGGTTAGGGCTTCAAAATCTGGTTTTGGCCCTAAAATCGGCAGCACCATCTTCCCACCCAATAGGTGGAATTTGAAAACAAATTCAGGTTTTGGATTTTGTGAACCAATTTTGATTATCCAGTCGGGTCCTTCAAAATTCTTGCACCTAAGCCCAGAAATAGAGTTGAAAATTTTCGAAATAGGTAAGTTGAAAAGCTTGAGCTATGTAAACTTTGGCACTAATAAATTTTCCAGCATGGTTCCTGCATCCTTCGGAAATTCATCAATGTTACCATGGCAGGAATTGTAATTGCAGGACTGGCTACTGTTGCGCTGGTGATATTAGGTCTTCTGTTGTGACGAATCATTCACAGCCATAAGGGCAGCTAGAGCATAGGCAGGCACGGTAAGGGCATCTGTAGAAAGCGTCCCTTCGTTCGGATCCAAATCCATAGGGTTTGGGTGGGATATATAGGGCGGTTTATACCTGGTTCTATCGGCATCAAAGCAAGCAGTCCCATAAGCAGCAGAGCTAGCAGCAGTAAACCCACCACCAGCACCAGTAGCTGTATATGAAGCAAAAGTCGATCCAGCCCTACTAAGTGAACGTCGAGGGTGTCGGATGTTATAAGCACATGATTACATATCAAAGAATTTTGAACGCCACAGAAGAATTCAGTGATAAACATCTGATCGGCTCCTTGCAGGAAGCACTAAAATCACAGAAGCTGGGGTGGAAGATTCCATGGAATATAGATTTGTCTCAGTCATCTTCCGGGTCAACCAAACATAGAAGATGGATTGTCTCAGTCATCTTCCCGATCAACCAAACGATCCAAACTATCTTCCAAATACACAAAACCGGAATTTCAAAACCTGATGTTGAGATAATCAGGTTTTGAGTCAAATTCCAATTCTGCAAGCAAACAGGGCCTAAGCATATTCTCCATTTCTTGTGGGCTTGGGGAAATAAATTAGGGAAATGAGTCAATGTCTTTGGGATAGTTAAGTTGTCCTATTTTGTGAGTGCCTAGATTGTGGGGTCTTCAGTGTATGTTATCAAGTAAGTGGTCGGCCAGAGGTTTTCTGAGTGGGGTACTTTGGAGGATAAAGGAAGAGTTTGAAATTGTATTTTGGAGGGAAAATGAGTGCTCAAGTGCCTACTTAAGCTTAAGTCAAAGATCAGTGAGGATACTGGGATATCCATAATTTATGAAATTATTCCTTCAAACTGATCAGATACCCTTTTCATTTGTCATTAGTGATTGAAGGATGGAGAACCCTTGATTTCCACAGCCAGTTTGTTTATGCAACTCCTATCCCACATTGAGCTATTCCTTTCAGGGATTGCATTTGAGCTTCACAAACTGCAGTTTGGGTGGCTTTTACAGCACCTGTTTGTTTTTGTGTGAGGTGGCTCTCCTAGTACCTAGGGTTTGTAAGTCTATGATGGCTCCTTTAGTGCCCATTTCTGTTTTCATTTTTTAATAATAATAATTGTTGCGAATGTTCCAGCAATTCTGATAAAGTCTGGATTGGTTGTAAGTTTAAATCTTATTGAATTAATAAAAAGTAGATGGTTATTGTGGCTCCGTGTTAACTGTTCACTTTCAAAGAGTACTTGTATCTATTTCTGCATGTTCTTTGAGAATAATATTTGCTGTAGTTACGTAGTACATATGATCTTGTAATAAAACCAAACATTTGTGTTGATTGGAATTGAATTGAGTAGAAATCTCCTCTCGGGGATATTACATGTTTCATGATGTATATTTTTATGGTACCGTTCTGCTCTTGGATGGATGTAGGAGTGAGCGCTGCACTGCATTGGTGCCCATGGCCCTAATAAGGGTACAGTTCTTCGTTTTTTCTTTTGTGCTGCTATCTTCCAACTCCATCAGCGCAGATCTGTCCAATGCATGATTCTGATGCAAATATAAGGAAATTAAAAAAATGCTCCCCTGCACCCCCCTCCAAAAAAATGCTGTTGGTTCTGTTCGGGATGGCCCAGGTTTGTTTGACATACCCAGAATGTGTACCGGGTTTGAACTGGACCAGGATCTGGCCTCCAGGCTGACAAACTGGCAACATAGGATATCAGTTACATGAAAGCAGGTTCTACTGTTAAGAAAGTCAGTATCACTGAATTAGCATAGAAATCTCAATATTTTACTACTGCTAAAATAAGAGTTCTATATATAATGCATTTAAAATGACATTTATAATTTACAAAAAAAATTCAAAAGATTACAAATTCTAAACATAGAGTTAAATATATATAAGTTTGCATGAAAATACTGAAAGTTTAATGGAACTGTAAAATGTTATCTGCCCAGCCTGCCTTAAAAATCTGTTTGCAATTCTTGAGTTACCCTTCTCCCTCAATAAATCTATTGGAAGATAAAAAGCTTATTAGCAAGATCTCGCTAGGCCATCCCCAAAATGCTTTGTGGGGTTGTTATCTGCTTTACCATCCCTGGTACCCACTATGGGGTGGATTTTGCCGTGGCTGAAGGTTGATAATGGGGATTGATCTTTCCTCTTCTTCACTCTGTAGTTTGGTGTGAGTTTTGGGCACCACATTTCTAAACTAACTTTATTGCCCCCTTTCTTTTGTTGGAAATTAGTTTTCACATAGGTTTGTTGAGTGTTGGGGATATCATATCTTTCTAGTAGGTTGTTAGTATTAAAGTAATTGTTGGTTGTAGTCTAATGGTTGGTATTATAGTAGTTTGTTTATTTGTTACCCTGTAATAATGGAGTTGTAATAGGAACCTTCCTATAATATAGGAAACATAACTCCTATATATGTATGTAGTTTGTATTGAACGAGATAGTGAAGCACAGTATTATTTGTTTAATTATTATATCTTCTTTGTTTGTCTTTGCCCATATTTCAATATCTTTGTCTCATTTTTTGAATAGCAGCTCCTTAATGACAACTATGTTTGCTGTAACTTATAATTGAAGACTTTGAGAAATTATATTACCATTACTGGATTAGAAATTTGGAATGCTTCTTACCTTGAAATCTGCTGGTTCAAATGTTGAATACGTCAATTTGTTGCCTGGATGAAGGTTAAGAGAAGAGCGTGTCTCTTCAGGCCAGATCCAGCTTATGGTGGGTGCTTCATTTCATCGCTTGTTGAACTTGAACAACTTGAACATGCCACCTTTTCAGGCTGGTGGACTGGGAAGCATATAGTTTCCTGAACAGAGGCTGATTCAGGAGATATCAGATATGTTATCCAGCTCAATGTTGCAGGATAAAGTGCTGCTAGAGGGATCGAAGTTGGATAGGGGTATGGGGGAACAATTTCTTGATGATTGATTTGGACTCGTAACCCCAAAGCAAGAATTTTCAAACTCAACCATGGACTAAATATGTTGACAAGCCTTGGGAGAAAGGGTAGTAACTGGGCCCTTGGATAAATCCCTGAAATAGTATCCATATTATTCTGGGAAGAGGGATTAGATGGCTTTTGTACCTGACTTGGTCCCACTACAGGTACTTGCAATTTTGCATGCAGTAAAAAGAAAACGCTTCTGGTAAAAAGGAGTGCAAATTGTTTTTTGCATGAATATTTCGGTTACAAAAAACAATCAGAGTTTTTTTACCATAAGCATTTTCTTTCGTTATCTCGAGGATGGATCAGGAAAATGTGATTTGACATGTTGATGCAAAAAACCCTTTATTGTTTGTTACCAGAGGTATTCTCTATTTGTTACATGGACTGTGGAAATATCATGTCTCATAATGTTGCATGATGCTTGTTGAGGGATGGTGATTTCCTTGTAACTTGCATCTGATGGTCCTGCTAGCAAGGATGATGCAGAGCATCTTACAAACCAAACAATCAATAGGATCCTTTTTGATCCTTTCAACATCCATTCAATAATTTCTTTGTATAAAGGCATCTCATGAGGTAAACCACAACAAAAACATCAACCTTTCTCTTGATTTGTTAACATTGCTGTCTTCAAGACAGTCTTTAAAGATTGATTCATTTGACCCACCAAATCACAATATTTATTTTTCTGGAAAGAATAAAGTTTTTAGCCAACATCAAGAACTACCATTTCCCAAAATTACAAGGTCTTATGATTCTATTTGATCCCTCAACTAATATTTGTTTTAGACTGCCACTTCTGGATGCATTCTCAGAATATTCACAAGCCCTGCCTGCTAGGGCATCAAATATCTTTCTCAAAACAACTCCAAATGAAACCAAACTAATTCCATCTGAGGCATTTATGAATCTAGTTTCAGAATATGTAAGCTATTTATTTTTCCCATTCATAAATCATTCTACAAGAACAAATCACTGCCTGTAACTCCAATGCAGATCTTTAAAAACCAGTTTCCACTCAAATGCACATAACTTTCACAAATTTGAATAAAAACGACTCAGACCAAAAGGAAATCAAAGTTAATTCACATATCTTTCCAATGAATATGATTAGAGGTCTTAACTCTTTCATATGCGTCCGTACCAAACAGTGCAACACGACTGTTCTTAGGAGATCTTGAATCTGCAACCAACAACTTCCCCCAAAACGTGCATAACTTATTCATTTATTTATATAATTGAACCAAACCAAAAGCATGAGAAAGATGATTCAACATTATATCTATCCATTACTATATTACAGGGTTTCCATGAATTTCAAAGATAAAAGAACTTTTCCCCAAAACCGAACATACCCGATAACTAATTTAGATAACTAACTTTTAACTTCCCTCTCCCAACTTAGTCTACTTCCTCTAACGGTTCTCAACACCGATTAGAGTAAGTTCTAAACTCATGAAAGACACTAGAATAGTATCGTGGAGTTGACAACGTCAACTTCACGATGATACAAAGCATTTATTAAATCAAAATACTAATGCCTACCCGATTCATAACAAATACTTTTACTCGACCGATTACATCCATTTGGTAAAAATAAACATTTATAATGCATGTATCTCTCGAATCTGTGAAATGTCTCGAATCTTGTGATGCCCCTGCATCAAAGGAGCTGAGCATTAGTCTTATTTTATTTTTGAAGCCCTCATAAGTAATGTGAATAGAGCTGAGCATTAGTCTTCTTTTATTTTTGAAGCCCTTAATAAGTAAGGTGATGAGAGCTGAGCATTAGTCTTCTTTTATTTACACTTAAACAAAATATATTGATTCTATTTATGGCCAAAGACATTTTACCTAGGACTTTGTTTAGGACTATGAATGTTGGATTATGTGGATTGCGATTGAGGAAATATCAAAATAACCAGTGTAACTGGGAGATGCATCTCCCCCCCTCCGAGATGCGTTTTGGTGACGGAGATGTGTCTCCAAGACCTTGCACGTACCCAGAGACTTCAAATTTGGGTGTAGACTTTGTGTCAAAGTCTCCCAACATGTCCAAGTCTCCCGCCATGAATTTTGACGTCTCTCACATGCCTCCAGAGGAAAAAGCCTATTAAAAAGTAATAAAAACAAATTTAAATGAGTATTGAGTAAATGACATTACTATCAATATTAGTATTACTATTAGTGATTTAAATTTCAGATTTGATATTTTGGTTTTAATGTTCATACTTTAAACTTTCCATTGTTTTTGTTTTCAAAGCTCGTTATGATATTTCTTGGAAATTATTAAATTATATTAAAAATTAAATTTGCCGTCTCCAAGTACCCCCGTCTCCTATTTTTGAAAAATAGTTGTACCAGTCTCAGAGACCTCCAAGTCTTCCCGTCTCCAGGTGAGCTTGAAAATAACATAACAATTAATTTGATCACAAGCATTCATATCTGTGGGAGATGATGATGTGGCTTTAATGACAAAAACAATTTTCATAACTGCTGTATCTGATTAAAGCTTTAATTTTTGAGCTAGGTTGAGTTTGAGTTTGGAGAGGCACAATGTAAGTGTTAGAAGAAAACATATGTGCTTTGATCAATGCTGTGTTGCGAATGACTGTTTTTGATTAAGGTAAATGCTTTTGACAAGTCAAATTAATTTAAGGTAAATTAAAGTGTTAGGTCTGTATTTAGTTTCAGTTTAAACTTAAATCAATAGAAAACAAAGTCTCAACAATATTACAACAAATCAAATGGTTTGTAGAATACCTCCTGTTAGAGATTTAGAATGCTGGACATTATGTAGTCTTCTTTAATTGAAAATGACAACAATGGATGTTTAATCCAGGCCCATGATCTGGAATATCATGTACATTTTGTTGGACATCTAATTACAATGTAGCTGTAGCTTGTATGTTTATAACGTCATATTACTTACGTAGAATTTTCTGGTGTGCCATCCTGCATGACTGTTAATTATAGTCTATTTCCAAGGTCGAATGATATCATGCGTATTTTTCTAGATTGGCGAGATTTAGTTGTGAACAAGTTGGCATCAACAATCTTTGATTTCCAACCGCCTTTTATGGACTTTTAACCACCTTTTGTTTCAGAAATTTTATTGTTTCAATTTGGTCTTTTTGAACAGCTGTTGTTGGTATGACAGTGTTTTGTCGTACTCGTCACATGTCTTTTGTACATGACTTTATGGCAGTTAATTAATTGATTCAAACTCTTTGAGCTGAATTATACGAGTGTGAATAAGTTGAATTTGATCTTCATTTTGGATTTTGCAGCTGTCAGTGAGAAACTGTTTTATCAGGGGGTCAGTGGTCCGATATGTTCAACTGCCACCCGATGGTGTGGATGTTGACATTTTGCATGACGCAACAAGGAGGGAAGCACGTGGAGGCTGATGTTGATTGCATCAGTTTTCTCTAATCAAGTCCTTTTTGGTACTTAAAAATTGTTGCGTCAGTTTAATTTAATCATGTCCATTTTGGTACTTGAATTAAAAATAGGACATGTTCACAAATTGTTTATCCGGTTTCTATAAGGTCTTCACTAGAAATACAGAAGTTTAATGCTTTGCAGGAAGGTTTGATTTTGAAGATGTCTTCCTGTAATTTCTTATATACGTTTGATGTATAGGGTTGAAACTTGCTTTCACAAATATTTCAGCTGTTTATAATTTGTTTTGCTATGGTTCTAGGTGGAGCAAAGAAAACCACTGAATCACTAGGCGGTAGAAATCCTTGGGTTGCTTGTTTATTATTTATCAGTCATGATTTATTATAACAACTACTCTTAATTGAATATAAGGGAACAGAGTTTATATTATCACTTGTTCACAAATATTTAAGTTTCAACTACTCATTAGAATTATAATTCAAAATTCCAAGTTTGAATGATTGTAAGCTAATTATGTCCGAGGGCTTTTGGTGTAATGGTGAAGTGATTTATTTGCAAAGAGAATGATTGAAATTCGAATCCCCATATTACAATAAAACAACCCACAACATGACAGGCACTTGTAACAATAAATCCAAGCTTAGGGCTAGTTCATCCCTGGAACTGGTCTTTGTCTGGCAATGTTTCCTGTGACTCTTATGCAGTAAAATTTTGTAAGCTAAATATCTTCTCGATTAACCTTCTGTTGTCTTTAGTTAATTGAATCACAAAACCTGCTGTATGAGCTATACAAGAAAATATTGCACCCAATTTACAATAATTGTTATCATATGGCCATGTAATGTGAGTTGCAAGAAAATTCGTAGTATAACTAGTAGATATCTGTATACATAAAAAATGATAAATATGGCTGGATTTGGGAGTATTTAGTATCTTTCCTCTCTGAGTTGTGATAATTAATGATAAATGGCCTTCGTCTTTTAAAGAAAATATATGGTTGGATTTGAGAGCATTATATTTCATGCTTCGTTGTGTCCCAAGAATTAATGATAAATGTCTTTCTTTCTTGATAGTTATAACAAATGACAGGAAAATTTATGCATGTATTCTCTTATACGCTGCCAGTGACAATGGAATGTACATAAACTGTGTTAGGAATTCTTAAGAGGAACTAAATAATTTCAAACGATGCTTTTAGACGTGTGCGGGCAATAGATAATGCAGTTAATCTGCAGTTGGATAAAATTTGAAAGCAATGTATTCAATTTATTGTTAACAGATGTGCAGCAATGCTGAAAGTCTGGACTTTAGTCTTTGTAATTTATTGAGCGAATTTGATCAATACACCCTCCATATCAAGATGTCAAAAAATTGGAGAAAAAAGTAGGAAGGAGAAACTGACGATTATATATGATGCCATGCTAGCATATACATGTAAAGAGGTTTATGTTTGATACTTTTGTTGCAAACATTCATAGCTTTGGGGCATTGTTTTGTTTTCTGTATTTCCTTTTTTAATGGTTAGACTTCTCAAAATCATTTGAATTTCAGTGACATTATTATTATGCTTGGTAAGCACTTGTTTTGCCGGTGTGGTTGGGAAACACAATGACCCTAGAGAGCTTGACATGATGACCTTAATATGAGAAAATTTTAGTATATCGGCACATGTGTTATTGGACATATCTTTTACCAAGCTAGCTCTTGACTAGAAATTGCAGGCTAGTAGTAGATATATTAATTGGCATCGAGTGGCTTCTATAGAGTCCATCATTGGTTATCATTTAGTGTGGGGGTAGTACATGGATTTTTTTTTTGTGTTCGGTAGGGGAAAGGGACTAGTAGTGGCTCAGGGTCTAATAACCCTTCACTTTTTGCCATAGTGACCCTGTAAACAAATAATTGTACAACTCCTTAGATACACGTAATTCCAAAAAATATTTGTTTGATCTCCAATATATGTTCATTTATGAATGTATAGTTGATCACAAAAAATAAATAAAAAATTGAACCACTACTAGTACTCATGTAATTAGCATACAATCCTAGTTGCACAAAAAAAGTCAATTAATAATTTTTTAAAAACTTGTATATTTACATTAATCACTTCATGCAAGTGGTCCAAAAGTACAAATGTACTCAAATTACAATTACATGAGTAATTATTGGTCCTTGAACTAACAATAAAAATAAATAAATATGAGTCTTATAGGTATCATATGCACTTTCTCCCAAATTTCTTTGCACTTCTACTTGCTTTAACTCCATTTTGAAAATAGTACTCACATTTTCAACAATTGGTGTAAGGCTCCCCAATAGATAAAAAATAAACAATAAAAATAATTATAAGATCAAATCTAGTGATATCAGAAATAAATTGTAGATGCAAGTATGAAATAATTGATTGTTCAAAGCAATAAAAATTCAACTTGCAGATTAAGTATGAAATGACCAAATGTTTACTATCGATATTCAAATTTGAAATTCAACTACCTCAAATGAATGCATTCACTTTGCACATCAAATGAATTTATAAAAGGAATTTTCAAGTTCATTTTCATTACTATCTATTTCATCTTTGTTTTGTCTGAATATCTTTTGCATAAGTCAAAGTTGAAGAAAATTTTGTCTGAATATCCTCTTGTGATATTGCTATTAGGATTTAACTGTGTAGTTTTTTGAGTCAAACTCATTGACCCATGATTCATGAATATCCTCTGCACAGGTCAGTGTTGAAGAAAGAATTTTCTACACATTCTTGATCAAAGAGACTTTGTTCAAGTTGGTACTATTTTCATTTTTCACTGTCCCGCCTACTACAAGATTCATGGGAGATTCTATTGCTTATTTAGGGAATGCAACTCCCTCACGGCCTTCTTTAGCTACATGGACTAGAGATGCCTTGCACTGTACCTCAGGGAGACTATGTAGCTCCACGACCACACCTTACAACTCTTATTCCCCCAGAGAGTGACCCCGGTTCAGCTTATCACCACTTTCTTCTCTCCCTCGTCTCTTGCACGTGGGACAAAGCGGCCTTCCAATGCCACCATCGCCAGTCACTCTAGATCTGTGAGACCTCGTAGTGGTTATACTCGTCAGCAGCACCCTCCTAGCTTTTCTCGGCAGCAGTTTAGGGCACCTTCTCGCTGTTGGTAGTCTTTTATGTTGTACACTCTTCAGTCCCATAGACCCTTTTGGTCTCTTGTTGGACATTAATAAATTTATCTTATCTTATCTTATCTTATCTTATCTTATCAATTATTTTCATATAAGAATATATTGTTTCCTGCTACAATATACACATAAATCTATTGTTCTCATTCAAATTTGTCTATTCTTAAGGTCTAAAACTTATTTCAATATACTAGTTCCAAACAATTTAATCTCTCATTCAAGTTTATTTATGCTTAGGGTTTAAAACATATAAGAATATACAATTTTTAGTCATTGTAACCAAATGAATTTATTGTTTTCTATCAAGTCTACATATTCTTAGAGTCTAAAACATATACTCATATATTGTTTTCTATCAAGTTTATTTATTTTAAGCGTCTAAATACAAAAACTACAACCTCATCCATTTAATAACCTTATATTAGTTGCATCTTATAATTCATGTCAAGCTTTCAAACTGCCCACATAAATTATAGTGATTACATAAATAAATATTTTTTTAATCATATCACAATTATCTCTCTATCTCCCCCATCTCTCTCTCTCTCTCTCTCTCACACACACACACACACACACACACACACACACACACACAATGCATGTACATGCATAGAGATACATACATAATGCATACACAAACATCCTGTAGACACCTAAAAATCTGTTAGAAAATAAAATATTTTTATTTTCTGAAAAATCTCTGATGACATCATCATTAATTAATTTTTATATCATTAAATCTTTTTATCTTAATTAAAAATATTTAATTAAGGAATCCCTCCCAAAAATATTTACATCTTATTTAAACATTATCTCCTTATTTATTAATTATTTAATTAATAAATTGACCTAAAAACTAAAAAATAAATAATTAATTTATTTTTTCTCAAAACCTTGCCAATTTCCTAAAGACCACTAACCTCTTCCAAAATCTTCTAATCTTTCTTTAATTTCGATTAAAGGCTAATTCCATCATTTCCTAACTCTAATCCCAACTCAAAATATTTAATTAAGATTAAATATTTAATCCTCATATTTATTAAATTCATTTTCAATAAATATTCTCAAAACTAAACCATGGAAATAAATAAATCTTTATCTATTTCTTAAAATCCACATTTATCCTAAGGAAGTTCTAGACTCTTCTACAAAGTCTTTATCCTTGTCCCCCTAATCCTAATCCTAATCTTGATCCCCCCCCTAACCTTGTCACATTCCCTAACCAAGGTTAGCCAACTCCTAAACTTAACCCAAAGTCAACAAACTTTTAGAAACTTCTCTTACATGCATTAAATGCATTTAAAGCCTCCTTATCCCTCTTACATGCATTTAAGAAGCTCCTCACCCCTTTTCTTACACCCTTTGACCTTAGGCACATTTCCCAAATTGTGCACATCCCTCCCATCTTTCAACCCAATGCCCTTGTGACACTTGTCACAAGGAGGTGGCCCTGAACTAGCACAATCCATGTGCTCCCCTTTGAATGAATCTTGGCCAATCTTAAGGATTTTGATCCTGGCCATTCATTCTTCCTTCCCAAAGCCTATAAATGCTCCTCCTTCCAAGAGCAAATTCATTAGCTTAGTCTTTCATCTTCATGCATTGTTATCATGCTCTTTTACTTCTAGCTTTAGCATAATCAATACTAATTGTTAGTTTTCATCATTTTCAAGCTTTCTTAGAACACATCATAGCTTAGCAATAATGGATTAACATAGTTCATTTTATTGTTTTGCATAGTATAGCATCATATCACATCTCTATTTGGTCTAAAATCAATCTTAGCATAAACATCATGTAGCTTAATCTTCATTTCAGCATCATTTGGATCCTTGAGGCCTTAGGGGCAAATCAGGTGTTCTATACCTGTTTTGTGCCATTTATGAAGTTTTCATGGATCTCAATCCATTTTAAAATGCATAAGAAACATGCTCCATGCGAATAGAGAGCACACCCACATCCCCTTAAGCAAGAGCAAATCAAATAGTGCTTGGGTGCACCTATTTAAGCTCAATCTGAGGTGGCTTAGCTTAGAGTTTCTTTGTTTTGGATTGATTTCATGCTAGATTAAAATCTAAATCTTTGTTTGGTTTGAAAACTTTCAAAACAGGTATCCTCAAAAGCCTTGCTCACACATCCATACACATAATGCATATACAATCATATATATGCTACTGTGGGTTTCATTAAAATGTTTATTTTTGGTATATGTTGTGGATGGTTTCATTTTGCTGTTAAATGATTATCCTTATGCATAAAAGGGTTATATTAAAATGGTGCAATCTGCTCCTTTGTATATGTATATGTATATGATGAAGATTGCTTCTTCATATGTGCGTTTTATTTTGTTTTGTCATCATTTTTTCAAATGACTTTCAAGGTTTTTCTTTAATGATTGCATTATTTCTGTATGGCGTGGGGCCTTTCGTTATCTCAATGTTGTCGAGGGTTTCATTTGATTGTATAATTATGTATATGTATATATAATTATATATATGTATGCATAATTATATATGTAGCCATGTATACTATATACATACATATGTATACGCATGTATATTGTATACCTAACTACATAACTATATACATACATATGTATATTGTATACATAACTACATAATCCTCAAATGCGTTGAAAGCTTTTATTTTTAGGGTTCCACAATGTTTGGACACACGTCAAAGAGAAGACATGTACATGGTTAACACTAGACATAAAAGGGACACTGGGGAGTCAGTGGCCACCCTTTCCTAAAGCAAAAGTGAAACATGTGAATGGGCCCATATGCCTAAACACTTGCAATTAGGTACCTTTTAATTTTGAAATTGAGTTTTCTTTTAACTCTTCGATGCATGTGTGTGTGTGTGTGTCTGCATATACATATATATGTATTCATACAATCATAGTACGTTGTATGTTGCATTACAACCCTAAGGCTCCCATATCATGCATGTTATGGTTGTGTTACTAACAAACATGTTTATCTTGATGATGAGATGTAATGCTGGTTACAAATCATACTTAAATTACAAGTATATATATGTATACATATAATCATTATACAATGTATGTTCCATTGTAGTCCAAAGCCTTCCAAACCATGCATGTTATGTTTTGATTACGTAAAAGCAAGTTTTGAAAGGACCTGAAACTTTATATAAAAGCATAAACATATTTTGCAATTAAAGACCAAAACAACTATGGTGCCCCACCAAACAAACCAAAGGAACAAACCAACATTCCTACCAAGTGGACAGAAGCCCACACCATAACCAAACAAGGGCTATCAAGATTTACATTTTTGCCCATCCTTATGTGAACGTAAGTTCATATCAAAAGGAGTGGAAGGTTTAAATTTTTTCCCCTTCACTGTTGTCCATCCATCCTCCACCTTACCGACATCCTTCTACCAGGCCAAAGGAGAGCTAGACAAGCCCACTAAAGGGTATGTCGCAGAAGATCTCGCAGCTCCAGCCCCCAACGCATTAGCTGGACCAAAGACAACATCAAAGAAACCAGAGACAATAGAGGGAGTAGTAAAAACAATAGCATCCGTGGACAAGGCTGCTGAATTAGGGACAACACTAGCAGACTGGATAGGGGCAACATCAACAGTCTGGAGAAGGGAAGTAGGGGCAACACCAGAAGGGACAACAACAACCTCATGAGCCAGAGCCACATTAGAACCATCACCAGCAGCAGCAAAGACAACATCAGAAGCAATTGAAGCATCAGCTGAAGCATCAACCACAACATGATCATTCTGAGACTGGCTCAAAGTCGAGCCCCCATCCAAAGAGGTTTTCCGAACCGTATAGTGGTGGTCAGAGGCCCCCGCCCACCAAGATGACAATTTCTTTGATTTGATCTTGTTAGATACGCACTGCGCAGCCAGATGTCCCGTCATGTGACACTTCCTACATCTGAACAGAATATTCTTGTAATCCAAATTTTGGATCCAAGAGCCCACAGGGGAATCCAAAACAATCTACTCAAGGAGACCCCTAGAAACATCAATCTCCACTCGAATACGAGCATAAGTAGTCTTAAAAATTTCAGAGGAGTCCGAATCCACCATTTGGAAGTCTCCTAAAGCCTCACCCACAGTTTCCAAAATTGAATCCAGCTAGAGGTGGAGGGGAAGATTCGGCAACCTAACCCATAAGGGTATTTTATTAAATGTCTCTGAGAGAGGATCAAACCCTTGATACCAGGGTTTGGCCATCAGGGGAAAACGCTCATCCCAAGTGAAGCAACTGTCACACAAAATCTTTTTCCTATCTTCCACATTTTCAAACTTAACAATAAAAAAACCCCTAGCCACAGGGTAAATCTGAACCACATCAGATAGAATGGGTTCCCAATGCTTGGAAATCCAAGCATGTAAATCAGAGAGCGAGGGCCATAAGCCCCTAAAATGAAAAATAGCAGCATGGGAAGAGAAATCATCAACATTTTTTTAATCTCATCCACAATTTCTGAATCAAGCTTAACCCTAATGGGTTTACATACCGAAACCGGTTGCACCAGAGGAGACCGGGAACCCCCCCCCCCCCCCCCCCCCCCCTACCAATAGGGGCAAGATCATGCATGTTATGTTTATGTTATTGACTAACATGTTTATGCAAATAAATTGAGAATTATGGCACAAGGTAGAGGTAGAGGTAGAGTTACTTGTGGAGTACACTTCAGAGATGAAGTTGATATTATCCCCAATGAAGAAATTCTTCTTTTTGATTTTATTGAATAAACAAACATTAGATGTGACGTTCAACCTAATGTGCAACTAGACCTTGCTGTTGAACATGTTAATTAATCAAAGCCAAGAGAAAATTGGTCTATACATGACATGAGAAAAGCAATTGCTAGTGTAGAAGACAACAAGATGTTAATCGAAGCAGCAACAATAAAAAATATTTCCCCCAATACCAGTTTGAGGGCATGGCTGAGAGGGGTTATATCCACGTACCATTTTATCTGTAGAGGAGGCTAAAATTGTCCAATGGTGCAAGGAAATGGCTGAAATTGTCCAATGGTGCAAGGAAATGGCTGAAATTGGGCACAATATGTAGATCACTCAACTACAATCAACTATTGCCCAAATTTCTAGGAGTAGGCCCAACCCATTCAACAATGGTATACTAGGGAAATCATGGTGGCCTGGATTTCATCGTAGGCATCGCGATTTGACTATGAGAATAGCTAAAGGAGTGGATGACGATTAAAAATTATGCTACGACCTTCTATTGTGTCATCATTCTACAACAACTCGGAGAACATATACAACTTGAACCACTATGGATCTAGCAGAATTTGGAATTGCGACAAGTTTGGTGTGCAAGGTGGCAGGAACTATGACATGAGAGTGAACACTAGATAGGGGCAGAGATGTGTACCACACCTAAAAGAAAAAAGTAGAGAGTGGATCGTAGTTTTGGCTTTTGTTAGTGCAACTAGGATGAATATTCCTGGGTTTTACTTGTTCAAAGCAAAGAGGTACACTAGAAATTACATAGAAAACTATGAGGCATATGCATGCATGGCATGCCAAGAGCATGCATGGATGACAAATGAACTATTTTTAAATTGGTTACAACATTTTGCAACATCCATCCCAGGAGGGGTTTTATTGAGTATTAGGGTCCTTCTTATCTTTGAAGGTCATGGTAGCCACGTGGCCTTCATAACAATTGAAGAAGAAAAGCACATAGGAATTGACTTGCTAACATTGCCTGCTCATACCAGCCATAGGCTACAACCATTGGATGTCTGTGTTTTCTGTCCTTTTAAAAATTACTTCAAACAACAAAGAACTACATAGATGATGAATAACCCCCACATTGAAATTGGACGAGAAGAGTTAGAAACTCTTGCAAGTAATGCATTCATGTAGGAAATGACACCATGGAACATTATGAGTGGCTTTCGTAGGACTGGAATTTGGCCACTAAATAGGTTTGCACTAGACAAAGATATGAGACCAAGTGAGGCATTTGACGTTCAAGATGAAGTGGAAATTTTTGGAATAGAGGATGATGCAGTTACATTAGAAAGTGCAACAAAACACATTGCAGTAGAGGCCTTCATGCGTATATTGGGCCACAGTGAAGAAACAATTGATATATTTGTGAAAAATTACACACCCAACAATGACACTACAAAGGGTTAAGTTGAAGGTCTCAGTGATCCACCACAATTGAGCTAGTTAGACATCCCTTATGTGCAAGCAACATGCAATGAGGGTATGAAAACCACATCAACAGGCCCGAGTCTTCCAACACAAGATTTCCAACCATAGTGGCTTGTAGAAGCAACCACAAATATTGGAGTGCAAACACATTTCATGATAAATGAAGTCACCCTTTCCATGCCAACCCCTCCTAAAATTGATCCAGCAAATGTAATTTATTATTTCACTAATGCAAGGGATTAGGATGAGGAGACTGGTGTAGATTGTGAAGATGAAAATGAGACAAGTAATGAAAAAGATGACTATGTACCATGCACCCAAGAGGATGGGCAACAATTGACAACATCGAAAAGACAATTCTTGAAACTTACAGTGTAGTAGGTGACTCGTTAATCATGGGGAGGTCAGACATGAGTGCTTCACTTGAGTAGACAGTCCCAAATATTGACATCTGATACATTGAATTGCTTAATGAACAAGAGGTGGAAAGGAAGAGAAATGAGGACTTGAAAAGGGGTAAGAAGTAGAAAATGATAGAGAGGAGGGAAGGATGTGAAGTAGACCAAATACAGAGGGAAGCAATGAGGTCATAAATTGCAAGAAAACAACAATGAGATGAGGAGAATAGGAAAAAAGAGGAGAGGTTAAATAGACAAGAGCAAATAATGGTTGAACGAGAATGTAAGGTAGCTAAAAAGAACACAAAACAAGTGGATAAATATAAACATAAGAGGATGACAAAGGAAATAACACAACCCATTGCAGATGATATGATGACCATCTACTCCCCACTAAAGGAAATAGGAACCTAATTTGTAGTTGTCCATCGTTGTCTATTTGTAATTGTTTTCTATTGTTGTCACATATATTGTTAGCTATTTCTATTGTTGTCTATTTGTAATTGTTACCTATTGTTGTCATATATATGGTTGTCTATTTGTAATTTTTATCTATTGTCATTTTCTTCACTGCAGTCCTAAACCAACTGAATAAACCATGCAATTCATTAAAGTAAAAAAATTACTCAAAGTTAAAACTTTTTCTCATTGCAGTTCTAAACCAATAGAATACAAAGTGCATTACACACAAACACATGATATACATATCATGTAACTCAACAAAGTAAAAAATTAATTGAAATGATTTTTTTTTCAAGTGCACTCCTAAACCAATCGAATACATCATGCAATTTAGTGAAGTCCTAAACCAATAAAATACAAAGTGCATCATCATCACACACACACACACACACACACACCATGCATCTTAGCAAAGTAATAAACATGAACTAAAAATAAACATTTTTAAAAAAGTGCACTCCCAAGCCAATTGAATACATCATGCCGTTCAGTAAAGTAATAAATAAACCAAATTCAAATCCAAAAAAATAGGAGGGTCTACTAGGTCATTGCCAAAGTAAATCCATTAAGACTTTACCTATGATGCAAGGTTATTGTCTTCTACTCTTTTCAAATAGGTCCCTAGAAGCTTGCAAAACAGGTGTGATGCATAAATGTAATCAACATGCCAGAACATCATATATTCAATTGTATTAAACCAAACATTAAAAAAATGTTAATTCATAGATAACCAAATATCCCAACAAAAATTGGGTGTTGACAAACACAATTACATTGATACATCAAACATCCATATAATTGGTTCATCTCTCATACATCTCCCATGCCTGCAAAAAAATGTAAGAACTGGGGGTAGTAACATTCTCACATCAAATCATCCTTACAATATTGCATGAACAACATTGAACTCATTGAAAATAGAGATGAATTTGTAATGGAAATTACCCTAGAAATTTCCTATTATAAATTTATCCAAATGTGAAAAGTGAATGCATTCATTTGTGATAGTTGATTTTCAAATTAGAATATTGGTGAGAAACAATTGGTCATTCCATACTTGCATCCGCAATCTAAGTGTGATTTATAACTAGCATTACATCTCATCATCAAGATAAACATGTTTGTCTATAACACAACCATAACATGCATGATATGGAAGCCTTAGGGTTGCAATGCAACATACAACATACTATGAGTATATGAATACATATATATGTATATACAAAGATATATAAATACACACATACACACACATACACATACACATACACATACACATACACATACACATACACATACACATACACATACACATACACATACACATACACATACACATACACATACACATACACATACACACACGCTCGCACACACACACACACATACACATGAGTGTGTGTGCATGATTGTAGGTATATACACACATATAATTAATAAAAAAATTAATTTCAAAATTAAAAAGTACCTAATTGCAAGTGTTTAGACATATGGTCTTGCTCACATGTTTCACTTTTGTGTTAGGAAAGGGTGACCACTTAATCCCCTATGTCCCTTTTATGTCCACTATCGACCATGTACATGCCTTCTCTTGGATGCATCTCCAAACATAATGGAAACCTAGAAACCAAAGCTTTTAACACATTTGAGAATTATGTAGTTCTAAATACAATATACACGTGTATACATATGTATGTATACAGTATACATGGCTACATATATAATTAAGTATACATATATATAATTATGCATACATATATGTAATTATGCATACATACACATAATTATGCACACATATATCTATGTTGTTGCTATGATTAAAAATATTTATTTATGTTGTTACTATAATTCATGTGTGCAGTTTGAAAGCTTGACATGAATTATAAGCTGCGGGTGACACAAATGCAACTGATATATGGTTATAAAATGTATGAGGCTGCAATTTATGCATTTAGACCCCAATAATAAATAAACTTGATAGAAACCAGTAAATTTATTTTCTTATACTAACTGAAAATAGTATTTGACTATATTTTTTAGACCCCAACAATAAAAAAATTGCATTTGGGTATTATGTAATTAAGAAAATAATATCTACGTATGTGAATATAATTATGTATACATATACATAATTATGCATACATGTATATTTATGCACACATATATATTATGCATACATATATAGTTATGCATACATATATATCAATTATACACACATATATAATTATGCCATTGTCAAAATTATTGAAAATGATTTTAATGAAACCTTGCACAACATTGATATAATCATTTTGCATACAAAAAGAGCAACCCCACATAAGAGGGGAGATTACAAACAATAGGTGGATGCAATATCTAGGGAGGGGGAATCCACCCAACCACAAAAAACATAGCACAATAGATGAAGGAGTTAGAGAGAGGAACATCTCCTTCAAAGTAAGTCTAGAGATCATCCAGTTTAGTGACAAAAATGACAACTTGAAAGTAGTCCCATAAAGAAAATTTATCCTCAGAAGAAAAAATATATTTATTATTAGCATGGAAGATAGTCATAGAAGTGTAGTTATCATTAGCCACCGATAGATTAAAGAGCTCCCATGCCTCCACCATCTTATTGTGACAACCTTCTCCTCTGAAATAAAAAACTATGCCAAGTCTGCCAGAGATAATGTTTGGATTGATCATTCCAATCCCCCCAGTGACTTTTACCCAGTTGTGGGAAACCACCACATTCTTACCCACCTCCAACACCCATTCAAGTCAACCTGTAACTTGAAGCAGAGCAGAAAAGACAAGTTTATGCACCACCCCATCGTGGAGATGTGAGCCACCAACATTATGTTGTACAAGATACAAAATAGATTATTTCACATCCTCAGAATCTACATTAAATAATTTGGAGCACTGCTCTTCCAATGACTCCTCCAAATGACAACATTCAATACCAAATGCTTGATCCATTAAGAATGCCTAAAACATAGGAACAATTACAAAGCATATCTTAGAACCAAGAAACTCAAAAAATGCACCCCATGAGAAGGTAAAAAATCACATGTAATTATGAAAACAATATATATGTATGTGAATATAATTATGTATACATATATATAATTCTGTGTACATATATATATATATTTATGGATACATATATATAATTATGCACACATGGATACAACATTTTAAGGTAACCCTTAATACTATGGAGATAATCATTTAATAACAAAATAAAACCCTCCATGCCATGTATATAATTATGTTAACATATAGAAAATTATGTATACATATACATAATTATTTATGCATATACATAATTACATATACATATACACACATATACATATACGAAGGAACATATTGCACCATTTTAATGTATCCCTTTATTCATAAGGATAATCATTTAACAAAAAAATGAAACCCTCCATGACATATACCAAATAATAAACATTTTAATGAAACCCAAAACAACATTGAGAGAATCATTTGACAATCAAATGAAACCCTTAGCATGGAGATAATCATTAAGATAACGAAAGGCCCTAGGCCATACATAAATAATGCAATCATTTAAGAAAACCCTAAACACCATTTGAAAAAATGATGACAAAACAAAGAAAAATGCACGTACAAAGAAGTAGATTTCATCATTTTAATTTAACTCTTTATGCATAATGATAATTGGTTAACAATAAAATGAAACCCTCCATGACATATATAAAATTATGTATACACATACATAATTATGTATACATATACATAATTATGCATACATGTACATATACAAAGGGAAAATTGCACCATTTTAATGTAACCGTTTATGCATAAGGATAATCATTTAACAAAAAATTGAAACCCTCCATGACATATACCAAATAATAAATATTTTAATAAAACCCACGACACTATTGTCAGAATCATTTGACTGCCAAATGAAATCCTCAACAACATGGAGATAATCATTGAGATAATGAAAGGCCCTAGGCCATACCGAAATAATAAAATCATTCAAGAAAAATAGTGAATGCCATTTGAAAAAAAAAGACAAAAGAAAGCAAAATGCATGTAAAAAGAAGTAGATTTCATCATTTTAATGTAACCCTTTATGCATAAGGATAATCATTTAATTAACAAAAAAATGAAACCCTCCATGACATATACTAAATACTAAACATTTTAATGAAATACATTGAATTCCATTTGAAAAAAATGATGACAACAAAAAGAAAAATGCACGTATGAAGAAATAGATTTCATTATTTTATTGTAACCCTTTATGCATAAGGTTAATCATTTAACAACAAAATGAAACCCTCTACAACATATACCAAATACTAATCATTTTAATGAAATGGATGACATTGAGACAATCATTTTTTAATTTCATCACTGTACATACACGAAAGGAAGCATTCTTGATGGGCACAATGTTACCTAGAGGTTGTAGAGCAGTGCTGAAACAATTGAAGAGAAGAGGCTTCATGGGAGAACCATGACAAAAAATGAAAATAATCCCCATATGCATTCAAATCTTTGGTTTTTAGGGTTCCAAAATTTTTGGACATGCATCCAAGACAAGGCATGTATGTGGCCAATGACGAGCCTAAAAGGGACATGGGGGATTTAGTGGCCCCTCTTTCCTAACGCAAAAGTGAAACAAGTGAACGAGCCCATACACCTAAACACTTGCAATTAGGTACTTTTTAAATTTTGAGATCATTTTTCTAAAAATAATAATTATTGGATACGTAATGAGTGACTATTGACGCTATTAGGGTCCTGTATCGGTTGACACTTTTTTTTACCACCTTTGGACCCTTGCATGCATAACATTTCTTATAGAGTGCATCATTATTACCCATAAGATGAAACCTTAGCTTTAAGCAGTTAAATCACATACAAAAATAGCTATTTTTTTTTTGTCACGGTTCGATATCATTTTTGACCTCAATTGAGTGTGCAAAGTTAGCTATAGCCACTACTGGTCCCTTTCCCCTATTATGTAGATAGACCATTGGAATTGTTTTGATACAAATTCCCATTGGTTTTGAAATTAGGATACTAATAGAGGTAGAAAAGAGGTTTTCTATGTATAATAAGGAGATGCTAGCAATCATCCATTATCTAGAAAAAAATAGATAATACTTGGTGTGGAAAGTTTTTGGTTAAGGCTGATAATAATAATGTTAAGTTCTTTCTCAATTATAATGATCTAAATGAAGTACAATAGAAGTAGCTTGGTAAGTTACAAGCATATGATTTTGATATTGAATATGGGAAGGTAGGTATAATGTAGTTGATGATGCGTTATCTTAGAGAAATACAAAATCTCTATTGATTGGGTCACCACCATCATATCAGAGCATACCAAGAATGATTTTTCTACTAATTTATTGGATGGAAGAGTACAAAATGACATGCATGTGCGTTTCTGGATTTTATTGTGTATTTGTTTTTAGCATTGACATTTTGGATCACACTCTGTGATCCATCATCAGGAAGAGAGAGTGCCAAGAATTGTGCATCTTTTGTTTTTACAATTCTTGGCACTCTCTCTTCTTGATGATGGATCATGAAGTGTGATCTGAAACATCGATGCTAAAAACAAACACACAATCAAATCCAAAAACGCACATGCATTTAGATATGGATTGTGGAAATTTGATATTATTAAACAAAATGACATGTCACAAGTGACAAGATACCTAATTTTGTATGAAGATATATTTTATTCTAAAGTCAAATGAAAATATTTTAAGGGCCATCCATGATATTCTCTTGGTTAGGGATTCAAGGTATTTTAAGACATACAAACATTTTAGAGAGAGTTTCCTCTTGAAATGAATGGAAAGGGATGTGCTCAAGCACATTAAGGAATGCTCATTTTGTCAGTAGATCAAGATAACCAAGCCTATCCCACAAGCCTACTTTAGCCATTACTGATTCTTGAGAAAAAAATGTGAAATTATTCTATTGAATTTATTGGGTTGCCCAAGATAAATAAAAAATAATACATCTTTTTGGTGGTGGAAAAAATCACCAATTATGTACATTTTTATGCTATATCATCTAACTTCAATGCTTCCCAAATTGTTGATTTATTCAAGGAGCTTTTTTGATTACATAGGTTAAGAACATTATTAGTGACTAAGACAATAGGTTTTAGAGTCATTTTTGGAGATAACTATTTCAGTTGAGAAGATCATATCTCACTTGCAGATGTATGAGTAGTCTATTATTACAAATAGATTGAAGGGTGTTAAAAAATTATGTTTTAGATAGAAAATAACTTGGGTCAATTGGATACATTTGGGAGGACATTGTTATAGTACTGCCTACCTTATGTCCTTATGTATGTCACCTTTCATGACTTTGTATGGATATATTATTCTTACCTTTATGGATCTTAGAATCATAAAAATTAAGGGTGTCTAGAGCAACACATATGACTAAATCTAGGTTTAACATTATTGTAGCTACTATGACCTCTATGCAAACTAACAACATACAAAAAGAGTTTTCGAAGTTGGAGGCAAGGTTTACCTAAGGGTACAATTTTGCAATTAGTCTTAATTGAAAATGAAAGGAGAAAAAAAAAAGAAACCTAGATTCTATGGTCTCTATTATATTATAAAAAAGGTGAGATAAATAGCCTATAAACTAGAGCTACTTGAACAAAAAAATACACATCTTCCATGTTTTTTTAATCTTCCAAAGGAATTGGGGCAAATATGTTGTACCATCCAAAGACTTACCACCCCTGGATGATGAAGGAAGAATCATTTTGATACCAAATTCTATCATAGATAATTGAGAAAGAAAGTTGAGGAATAAAGCCATTATCAAGTGTAGACAACTAAAATTGATCGCCTACATGCAACAATTTTACTAGTGCTCATCTTAATTGATTAAATATTTTTAATTATTTAATTAATTAATGTCATTCTTGTATATTCAAGTTTCAAATTCAATATTTCTCTCCAATTCCATAATTTAATAATTTTAATTAATTATTTAATTATTAGTTCCTAACTAATATTCCATATAGATTATTCCTTATAGATTCCTCAATTATTCTTCTATAAATTAATTAAATAGTTGGTATTATTTAACTACTCTCTTATCTTCATAATTAATTAAATAATCATATTATTTAATTAATATTTTCTTCATTTTTATTATTATATTTATGTGATAATTGCAATTAATTAACTCTTTCTTTTGAAATTAAATATATGACAATTGATTTAATTTCCCAATTCTCCAATATTAATTAATTATTCTCAATAAATAAATAAATATAATTAATTTATTTAATTCAAATTATTCTTCTAGTTCCACCTTTTTTTGACTAACACTAACTTTCAGTCTAACTATCCAATCAATTTTGTCGACTGCATAATCACCTTTTCTAACTAATCAATCCATGTAGTTCACTAAGCAATCTATTTAGTCTTGTCCCCATTCTATCCAGTCAACTATTCAATCAAATTCAGTTAAGTCACAATCAATTGAGTTAATGAGTCAATCTATTTAGTTATGCACCCACTTCACTGCCAATTTGTCTCCCTTGACTATCCAATCAATTGACTCATCTAATCAATCAATTGAGTTCAACTCTCCAATCAAGCCTAGTTCACTCCTCAATCAATTTTAGTCATCTCCTCAATCATAGAATCTTGATTGAAGTCCCCAATTTCTATGAAATGAGAGCTAATTCTCATGATTTGGCAACCACACACTTTTAAATTCTCATGCTGTCCAATTGAGCACAAACTAAAAGCCCATATATTGCATTGAGAAAGTGAAAACCAAGGGAGACATTAGCTTGATTTGTATTGTTGAAGTGATTGATTTGATATGTTTATGCATTTCAATTATTATACTTTCTCTCTTGATGTCTAGGTATTCTAATTGCAACATTTAGTTTTTTGTGGTTGATCTAACAATGTTATTGTAGGTTCCAAAACTTGAATTTATCCTAAGCTACATTAGTGAACAATTTTAAGTACTAGATGCTTCTATTATTCTAATTTTTCATATACGAGAGAGCTGCATTTGATATGACACATTCATATATCTAAATGACACACTTGATAGTGAAATGACGTGACTACATTACTCATTTGATGCATCTTCCATTTTTAAGTGCCACATCTATCTTCTATTTGTTGCATCCTTTCTATCATTTTTTATTATCTTTGGGTTATTTTGGTTACTGTTTGCAGGGCTATTTGTTGTTATTGTTGATTATCCTTCAATTATATGTCTTGCATACACAATTTTTTTTGTCTCTGATGCCCTAATTTTTACAATTCTAAATTTGATTTATTTCTACCTGTGCAGGTCAATTCAATGTAGGTGATAGAGGGAAATAACACAAGTGCATTTTAAATGCCACGTCTTCTATAATCATACAACACATCTATCTATTTTACGGTCAAATTTGTTTATGATTTGACAAAAATGATTGTAATAGATTCCAAAATAACATAAACACAATAAAGTAAAATTAAACTATCTTATCGAGTACAAGAGAAGGAAATGTTAGTTTATATGTTGTCATTAGTGTCACACATACAGTCGGTAAAGGAAGCAAACAAGCTAGGAAAAGATCTTAAAGATGGAAATGTATAAGCTTGATAAGACTATTGAAAATTAGAAACTGGAGATGCAAATTCTCATGGAACAACTTAAGGACATTAAGGAACAACTGAGAGAGTCACTGATCAAAAGGAAGGAATTGGCATTTTGGCATAATGAGGCTAATTATCATGAATAAGAGAGAGAGGAATTATCTAAAGGATCTAGAAGCATATTTGATGCATCTGAAGGAACTATATTAGATATGTCTAAAAAGAATCAACACCTTACCAAATAGGTGAAAGCAATGCAAATTGGACAAGAGACTCAAATGGTAAGAATGATTGAAGTCATGAACAACACAAGACAAGCTAAACAAGAAAGGATTATGGCTATTGAAGATAGAAGAAAAATGACTAAAAAGTTGGAAGAGAAAGAATCTGAAATACTAAGGCTTATTGATCATCACTTTGAAACTTCCAATCAGATGGTTGTTATGAGTCAAGAAGTCAACCGAGTAAATAATGAACTTGCTAGAAAATTAGAAGATATTGGTGAATTATGGGAAGAGAATGAAATATTGAATAATGAATTAAAAATGCAACAAAAACATAATGAGATGATAAATAAAATTGAAGAAAGTACCAAAAGGATGGATGAATTCCTAAATAGTCAGAGAAGACTGGACAACACTACTGGTTTAGGTTATATCGAGTAGGGAGAGTCATCAAAACAAGTTGAACAAAAGAATTCTTATGCACATGAAAGGCCAAATAATCTCTCATGCTATCACTGTGGAAAACCAGGTCACACATCAAATGTCTGTAGAAGTAAATCAAAAGGTATTCCTAACTCTACTCCTAAATTTGATGGTTATTGTTATAATTGCAACAAGTATGGTCATCAAGCATATGAGTGTAGATCAAAGCTAAATAAGTCACTTAAGAGACACTATAGGGAAAGGCACTTTCATACTTGCAACATGCATGGATATATATCACAGGAATGAAGGACAAAGATGAAACAAGTCTAGAAACTGAAAAGACAAAACAACACCTATCAACCAAGAAGGCAAGGCAATTCTTATACTTGGGATTACAACACTTGGGTTAATTACACAACATGTGGTAGATATCATCATATTACAACAAATTGTATGAGATTACATTGGAGAGGAAAATCTAGAAATTGGATAAATTCTCAAATGACATGATGCACTATCACAAGCTCGGTCATTTAAGTAAAGATTGCAGAGACCGAGCACCAGAACTGAATGCTGATATGAATGAGAACACCATTGATGGAATCAAAAGGCCACTGAGTCAAATGTGGAGAAGATCAACTAAAGATAATGTAGGAACATGCACAACACTTGGTGACACCTCATTCTTTGGGTTAGGTGATTTCACCACCTCCACCTAAGAAAATCAAGTAAGTGTGGGAACTAAATTTTAAATCAGTTATATCTTACAATAGTTCCTTATATCTATTGCATGAATAACAAATTATCATGAAATAAGATGCACTAGGTTGTTATATGTTTTGAACTAAAAATGTGTATAGTCGGTAAAAGCATGACCGAGTGAAAGTTTGTTAGTCGGTGAAAGTGTTAAGGTTAGTCAAGTTGCGTAGTCAAATGAGAAAAGTTAGTGTTCACCCAGATGAGTTTCAAAAGGAGATAACCGAATATTTTATTGTTAAGCGAGCTGTGGTTGGTGAAGCATTTAATGCAAAAATTTTAAGCGGGAAATATTTTTAGGTATAAATACATGTCGTATCAACTCATTTTTCACACAACAAACTAGAGAGAAACCAAAGAGAAAAGAGATTCCAAGCCATTTACAATGATTTGAGCATTTCATGAACCATTTGGAAGTGATTCAAGTGAGTTTGAAGTAAACTGAGCTATTTACATACATTTTTTGCGAAGCCCTAATTTATTGAAAACAATGACATCCTCATCAAAGACCATTCAATCTAAGGCCGATAGTGAGAAGAAGATTGCACTGATCAAGTTTGTGACATATGAAGAACCAAAGTATAAATTGCACCTTGAGGTCACATCATAGGTTGATGAGAAAGGAACGTTCTCAAGCATACCGCTTAGGGTTTTGTTGGTACAGGACATCCGGTCTTACATTCACTGCAAGATCAGTGAAATTGGCAATTTTGAGTTGCAATGCACTTACTAGGAACTTTACGTGGATAGGAAAATGAAGGATGAGCATACTCATTTGGAGATCAAAGGTTTAACCAATGCCCTTCACTTTCTGAAGGTATTTAAGACTGAGTGGATCAGGGTAGTACTCAGACAAGTACATGAGGGAAAAATGTGGCTGGATGAACCAGTTAAAATTACAAAGGATGTTATTCACATGGCCACCAGTTATCCAACAAGTGATAAAGAGAAATCCCTAAGGCACCCACCGAGGAATGAGATTGTGAAATTGATAGGAGCCGAATGGGATGGTAGAGGTATGCGGATAAACACAATCAACGACCCTGAAACTAGATTTGGAGCATATGTAATTGCTTATAAGGTATTCCAATCTAGCAGACCGAACAACATTCCTTGCGGAGCTGTTGACATATCATACAAAATTGTGAAGAAAGGTCTATAACTAGACCTTGCCAAGGTGATGTTGAGGTAACTAGAAGAAAACATGAAGACAATCCAAGTTGCTAAGAACAACACTTGCAAGTTTGGATCATTATTAGTATGTATCTTTTTCTACTTGCAAAATTTATTCCCCTAAATTGGCGATGTTCAATGGGATGTTAAAAAATTGGTTATCATGAAAATTAGTGATTATATAAAGGGTTCAGGTCAAAATTTTGAAGCAGTTATGGATGATTATTTTGGGAAATTCAAGGAAAGAATGCACAAGAGAAGTAGGATACCTGCACAATTAGTGGAACAATGCAAATATGATATTTAATTTCTAGTGGAAACTGAATCCACTCTTATTAAGATAGTTGAACCAAGGACTGCATGGTTGCCAGCTATGGATTACGAACTTGACATTGACTGAGAATCTAGGTCAATAAAGGAACTACTCGAAGAGCCAAAAGACAAGAAGGCAACAAGGTTTGGAGCCTATGAGGAATAAAAAATAAGAATCAAGATGGATTTGGTCGGAGTAAAAGGAAGAAAATCAAAGAAAATTACGGACACTTTGGAGAAATAATTCGGTGATGATGAAGAAGAGAATCCGGTTGAAGAAGCAACCAAGGAATAATTACTGATTGGTAATAGTGAACATGATGAAGAGAATGAGTCATATAAAGAAATACAAGCAGCACCGGTGAAGGTAACAAAAGAAAAAAGGAAATAGGCTGAGACCCCCACACGAGTGAGGAGAAGATCCTCTACAGGCATTTCCCCACCTTTAAAACATGGAGTTGTAAAAATCACAAGGACAAAACCCACAAATACATACCAAAAGAAGAGAGGTACTCAAGCCTCTACCAAGCTACCTAAGAAGAGGACAAAATTAATAAGAGGTAAAGATAACATAGATTCCGATGAAGAGGATAATAGTCAATTTAAGGTAGTTGTAAACAAGGCACAATCAATTGATGAGATGGGAAAGAATATAAAGGAAATGGGAAGACTATGTCACCCTAAAATGAATTGGTATATACATATGTCTATCGAGGATCAAGAAAAACTAGAGGAAGAAACTAGAAGGCGTGATGATTAAGTATAAATGATTACTAGTTGAAATTTCAAATTATATTCCCAAAGAGTTATATGATAAGGTATCAACATGATGGACTTATGCCTTGCATACCGAGAAAAAGATGAGGGAAAGATCATTAATTTTGGAATTGCCACACTTATCAGTTTTAGATATTGATGAAATGATGAAAAAATATGCCAAAAAAATCTTAATGAAAGGAAGAGCAATTAAAATTTTGCAGGGAAAAATTGAAGAGGTTGATGAAGAAAGTAAAGAGAAATGGACTAAGATCTTGAAATCCAAAGTAGAAGCAGAACAAACTGCACTTGCAGTTATCCCCAAGCAAGGTGTCAAAGGAAAAGGAAAAGGTGTACATTCTGATGATGTTGATCTTATTGTACAGAGGCCAATTGAAGAGTCCGTACACATATCAGACACCAAGCAACCAGAAGATGATACATATGCAAAATGTTTTTATCCTGCTGGCTACACTGAGAAAGAGGATACTCCCAAGAAGTTAGTCATTATTGGGTATGATGAAGTGTTAATTGAAGGTGATCCTAATGATGAAGGGGAGGAAGATGAAGATGTTACTGCTACTGCTAAGAACATTGAGGAAGACAAGACTACTGAGCTAGTTGCAACACAAATACCAGGTAACTTACTAATTTTGGTGCAATCCATAGATATTTCTACCCAAGAGAAACCAGAGGAGAACACACCCGAGAAATAGATGGATACTACTGAAGAGAAGGGTGAAAAAGGAAACAAAGAGACCACCGAGCCTAAAAATAAAGAGGTAGAAGACAAAGGAACAAAAACTAAAGAAAATGCAGATGATTCTACAACAAGTACAAGAAAAAAAGCCCAAGGACCTTAGACCAAGGGAATAGAAAAAGGGAAAGAAAAGGAGGAAAGTGTCTCCACCGAACCACCTAAGTCAAATCTAGAGCTGAAGGCTCTAGTTCCATATGGGCAATCCTTGACATCTAGTAAGTAGGAGAAGAAAAAGAATAAGAAACATGGAAAAGGTCTGGTCACCCTAGATGAAGTCATATAGATACCTTTATGTGACTTGAGAACCTTAGACCTTGAAGATCTTAGGAGATATGGATAATTATGTACTAGGAAAGTAGCTCAAGAGAAGATGAGGCATGAGAGTAAGCATAAACATGTGCTTGAAGATGTGAGAGAGATTCTAATGGAAGTTGTACCTGATGTCAATGTTGATGAGGAAACTCTCATCATTGAAAAAATTGCAACACTTACCAGGCACATCAATTCTCCTAATGTTGATGTTGAAAAGAAAATCGAAGAGAGAGCAGAGTCTAAAATTCAATTTAAAATAGAAGATAAAATAAGCCAAGCTGTGGAAATTCATAAGGTGAAGTTATCTGAAACTATAACTGAAATTGAAACTCTAATTCAGCAGATACTCACCACTTTAAAGAATCTTTGTACTTCAAAGTCATTTACTATAGAGATAATAGAAAAATTGGAGAAATTAGAAGATGATCTGCAAAAGAGTGCAGAAAGCTTAATCACAGAACCTAATACATTCAAATCACACTATAAAAAATTCAAGCATATACATGGGTTAAGAAATGATCTCATAAGAGAAGAGGAGAAGACAAAGGATCAAACAAGCGAGCTTCAAGAAGAGTTGTTACCACACATTGAGGTGATGCAGAGGCATGTAAAGAAAGCCAAGGATCTAGTAGCTACTCTCGAGCTATCAGTTGTAGATCACATATTCAACATGCATGCCCAAGTTCATTTGGAGAATATTGCCTTAGACAGTTTGAAAGAGGAATGGGAAAACCTCTTAGCCAACTTGAAGAAAAACCATCAATTTTTTTTGATAAGATGTAAGTATATATAGTTTTTGCATTATTACCAAAAAATGGGTAAGATATGTATACTTACAAGGGAGAAAATACTTACAAGGGAGAAAAAATGTATAGTTAGTATGTATACTTACCGAGGCATATAGATAGGAGGAGTATACAATTTTGAGTATACAGTTTTGAAGTTTTGAAATTTTGTTTAAGGCATACATATGTGTTTTTGTCATTAGTGTCACACATACAGTCAGTAAAGGAAGCAAACAAGCTAGTTGGTTAACACACTAAGTATAGTAACCGATCAGAGCACAAGGCATAATATCATAGTAACCAAAAATAGTCATGACCAAGCACTCATACCGAGCTAGATTATTACCAAGCACCGAGTATAGTTATAACTGAGTGTTCATATATACCGAGCATCAATAATTTACCAAGTGATGAATTTAGTGTATACCGATCAATACATGAAAGACATAAAAGTTTGTAATGACACAAACTACAAGGTAAATGACTTTCACCGAGCTAGAAAATGATTTACATAGATCGAGGTGAAGATTAAATACAGATGTAATCATTTAATGATTGATGATCCTTATGTAATGATGTTTTAGGTTATTCATTTGGATTGTAGATCTTAGGTTTTCTAGATGATGCCATAACCCTAATTAGGTCAAAATATTTTTATATAAGAATTGTCAAGATGTCCTTTTTACATGTATCACACATGAAGTAGCTACATATACAGACATCTAAAGATCAAAAAGGGTTGTGAGGTTAGAGTTTTTAATAGAGCATTCAAGGATTAAATGAATATCAGATCAAAAGGCTACCAAGAAGAATTTAGAGAAGAGATCTATCACAACAAGGTGATAACAGTTAAATACTTATCAGATTTGAAATCAGGAAAATTTAGTTGCTATATACAGATCAAAATCATTGTTACTTTCTAACAATTGTGGCAGACTTAAATATCTTAACAGAGTAGACCTAACAAGTCTTTTTCTAAATCTCTTAACTGAGTGCACACTTAACAGTGTTTCTTAAATCCTTTAACTAGGTATATCCCCACAGATCTTCATTGTTACTCCTAACAAGGTAAGATCATCAGAAGTGATCAAACATTGTAGCCTTAACTGAAAAACTTTATTACTGTAGTTAGTGAAGCTTTGTGGGTGTCATCCCCACCTTACCTTCTACATGGGTTTCTGTGATACCAAAATACTTGTTTATTGTGTATGAAGTTTCATGGATCTTTACATGTTAGATTAGTAAGCATTTCTATTTTCAGTATTGTTATGAATGCATGAAAATATAACATTTCATCTAGTTAATGAATTACATTGTTATAAGGATTCAGTTAATTTTTTTTTTTGAGGTTATTGATTCACCCATCCCCTCTTAGTAACTCACCTTTCCATAATCCCAACAATAAATTATAAACTAGATCTAATTAGACCTTCCAAAACAATTGAAGAAATTCCAGGAGGTATTCAATGGTTTTTATAGAAAGGGTACTTGATTATTGTAATAAATATAATTTCCAAATCAATTTGAGTGCTTTACATGATGATCCTCTTGATTTTTAGATCTAGGGTTTTTGGATACTAATGTCTAATTTTAAATTATGGCGAGGAAGCAAGACCTTTATTACTTGAAACAAACAAAATTTTCACATTTGGTTTTGGTGCTCTAAAAAGAACCCTTTTGCATTTATGTCTTTTTGTAGCTTAGATAATTTTTGGATTTGGTTAATCAATTAAATTTGTGTGTCTTACGTTTCTTGTGCACTTGCACATTATGTCTAGGATAGTTACCCTTTTTTAGTAGAGAGATCTATCTAGGGAAGTGATCACCTTAGAGGATGACCTCAAACTAGTAAATCCCTTCAATCGATATATAAATAAGATGTGGAGTAAAATATTGAATGTCTTATACCTAACTAAGCTCAAACAAGCATGTGGGTGGTGGCTTAAATCGGGTGAAAGTGCCCAAGGAGCTAACATGACCCATTAGAGACTTTAGTGTCACACTCCTATTATCCAATTAGGTAGGTGCCATAAATTTGACTAGACACCAATTGTAATTAGAATTTCCAATTCCACTACTTGTTGACGTAGGGTATGTGAGACACATTTCCTAAAGAAACCCCTCATGTATCCCACTTTTTAAGATAGTAAATTCATCCCAATCTATGGATATAGAGGAATTCAAAGCTTTCTAGCCCTCAGAAGTGAGTGTCATGGAGGGGAGCTAGTGGTGCGAAGCTCGTAACTGTTTGAAATAGATGTAATATTTTATTATAAGGGAATTTGATAAGGGGAGTCCTTGACTTAGTACATCTTAGGTTGTGAATATCTATTTACTTTTCTATTTTTTACCAAAAAATAGCTGTACTATTTTTGTGTGTTTGTATCACATTTTTTTTGAAAAAAACATAAGACATTGACATTACACAAAGAATTTGACAAAATAAAAAAAACCATTAGACACAATTGTAAACAAATTTGATTCAATCTACTAGCTTAAGCTACATAGTTGTATTGTCCATTAGACACACTTTCTTATCATAGCTCACATCTATAATAGTTCTTCTATGCATCTTCTATAACTATTCTAGGTAATTTCTAGGCTCATACTACACAAACTTTGTAACCATATGATGCAATTGCCTACTAAATCTATAAAATTATATCAGACTACAATTAGGGTTCTGAGACACAAAATCCTAGTGGCATTTAACAAGAGGTTCTCCCTAATCAAGGTCCATGAATAATTCTTCAAGGGGCACCCTCACAACAACCTCTAGTAAATCTGAGAAATCAAGAGATACTATCCAACCTCTGTAGTCAACACACAACAACTGGGCACAATCCTTTCAATTATTTTGTGCCACCCCAAGTTCAACATCGTCCTATGTGTCTATGTCCTATGAATAAAAAATACTCAATATCATGGGTTAGATATTTATGATGGTGCTCCCATTTTACTTCGTGTGGTGGCTTGTTTATGTTAAACTATGCATGTGCACTATGTGTCTTTGTGACGTGCTTCTTGGAGAAATATTTCTTTTTGCCTCATCAAAGTCTCCATAGCCACAAGTGTGCACCATGTTTCAAAAAGGAATTTTTTTGAGATATGCCCTCTTCTCTTTGCTAAAATATGGTGACCAAGTTCCACGTATCTTCCAAATCATATATCCACACAACACTTCATCGATGGGCCCGAGTATTGTATAAGCATACATCTTTCTGTATGATTTTACATGTGATTGTTTCACAGATATTTGGGAGATTGTTTTTCCCTTCTTAAAGGAGGTTTCATGACCACGCATTGTGTGTCATCCTCAAGAAAGATAAAGAGCCTACAAAGAGAGACTTCTACACCTCTTCAGTCTACAAGATTGTTACTAATCATGCCTGGCACGATTTCCAACTTTTAGTTCTAGTGCATTTTTTGATGAAACCATCATGATGATTATAGAGGAGGTAGTTATTAAACATAATGATGGTGATCTGATTCTTTTGTGGAAAATGGGTTAGCTATCAATACTCAGAGCTAGTGATGTTTCCATTACCTCCTCAGCCCTGCGGATTAAGACACCTAACATATTTTCATAACCGCTTTTCTATTTTGGAGAATCAAGCCATGCTTTGGCTTTAAAAGGGGTAGAGTGTTGCAAAGGAAAAATATGGATCTTAGTTTTTTGCAAGGAAAAAGAGGGATCTTAGTTTTTCCAAGGAAAAAAGAGGATCTCGCTGGAGGAAGGATCTTAGGATTTCTCCCAAGAGAGATTTTTTGATCACTCCTAGGAGTACTTTTAGAGAACAAAAATAGAGAAATGTAGTAACATTTTGTGTAGGTCTTAAAATTGTAATGGATTCTTTTGAATCATGAATATATCAATCATTCATTTTGGCCCTTTGATGTCTTTGATATTTAGTATTTTCCAAGAATATTTTCTGTGCCATCTTGACTTCAATGAATGCATATTCCACTTTGCTAGGTAGATTATGCTATGAGCTTCTTTCCTTTTCCATAATTATCTCATATGATTTTTACTTTATGTCTAATATTTAAATGTCTCCATAGATCTGTGACAATTCCATATTTTTTTCTCGCTCAAGAGATTTCCTTGATAGTCTAGTTCTACGAATAGTCTACATAGTTAGTGCTCAAAAATCTTGGCGTCTATGATGAGGTCACAACATCTTGGGATGACACAACACAGATGAGAGATCAGTATCCCCATCTATTCAATGAAATCTAGGAGGAAGTTCATGCCTAGGGGGGGAGGATGTGAGGTCCTACCCCGACCCATCTTAGCTCGACAGTTGATTTGATACTTGGAATACCTAGATGATACATTGTTTTGTGATACTTGTGTGCTATAAATGTGTCACACTTCTATGGATCATTACATGCAAGGAAACTCAAGAATGAGCCCTCACAAATCGATCCATAGCTCCCTAGGCATGAGTGCAAGGGCTTTTAAGAATGCTCTCAGCTAGAGCTATTTAGCCTATAACCTTGCTAGTAAACCATGCAATGGGAGATTCAATGAAGACAAGGGCAAGAATGCCAATATCCTCAAGAATCAAGAATGAAAATGCAATGCAACTATACTAGAAATGGAAATGCAAGCTAAGCTATGAAAGGAAATATGCAAGTGTTACAACCCAAGCTAATTAATCTATGTGAGCTAATCTAGAGCATAGAAATGAAGCTAATCTAAGAAAGCATAAATATGAAGCTAAGCTAAGAATGCAAGAATGAGATGTAGAATGCAAGAATGAGATGTAGATGCTAAGAATGCTCCAAATCTTCAAAAAGCTCCAAAGTGACCTAGAAAACCTACAGCATAAAGTTAGCATAAAAAGTTGAGGATCTAGAATGAAGAAGAGAGCTCTCCTTTTATAAGAAATGAAAAGGAATGGACCATGGAGATTAAGAGGCAAAATATTTAATCAATGGTGGAGCATCAAAGAGGAGCAATCCATGTGCACAAGTATCCTCCAATAGGAAAATAAGAGTTGACTTTTATGTCCATATGAGACAAAAAGTGTTTTTTCCCTTTTTATAAAATAAGAATAATGCTTTATTTGTGCAACTTAGGATAAGAGGAAAAGTGGGGGCTTTTTATTTATTAAAAGGGGAGGGAATATTCCTTTTAATAAATAAAGACTTAGGATAAGATGGTTAGCCCATAGAAAATAATCAAATAAATGATAGAACTAGGATTTGATCAAGAATAAACAATTGATGATTTAGCAAATGGGGGCTAATAGTCTAGGTGACCATTTTTAGGTGTATACATTTTCCCCTCTTTGAATAATGTGTGATCGATTTGGGAACACATGTAGTCAAAGAATGAAGTTGAAATGTGAGATCGATTTTGGATCACAAAGCAACTCAGATCAGCCAAGAAAGCAAGAGATAGCCAAGAAGGCAAGCAAATAGTGATCTGACTCCAAAGAATGAAGTGCAGAGAGATAGCAAATCCTGCATGATCAGTCTGGTAGCGACAGTACTGAACACTTAGGAAAGAGATAGCCAATAAGATATGATGTGTCTGCCCCCTCGGGATTGAAAGTGAAATCCAAGTAGAGGGAAAGCAGAAGCAAGAGCAACATGATCAAATCACTAGAAATCATAATCGAAGAAAGAGAATAGAATAACCATCAAGCAATGAAGATATGCCCCACACATGGGACACGGGGCACGAACCTATCGGTCCCTCAACCCGTAAACACCATGGAGGGGGATTGGAACTTGGGATTTGAAAGTGAATGAAAGACTGGAAGTTTGAAAGAGATGGGGATGGAGAGATGAAGAATGCCCCAATGAAGATCGAAGGATCAGGCCTCAAAAGGTTAGCCAACTACGCGGAAGAGGGGGAAAAGGTGATTTGGATGATCAAAATGATCTTGGATTTTGGTTTCAATCCTGAAATGAATAGAAAATGATGGGATATGAAAGACAAGAAGTGAAAGACATGATTAGGAAGAAGTGAAAGGTGAGCACAGTTGATTAACAAGTCCACGTAAGATGAAAAGAGAGCTCTCTCCATATGCAAGATGCAAAACTAAACTAACATGAACTTAAGAATGCAAGCTACATGAAAAGTGGTTTACTTGCAAGGTCACAAAGCCAATAGACATCTAATATTCATCATTGAGCGTTATTGGTAGCGTCGCAAGATCATACAATACACACTAGCATAACTATGTGGATCTGAATATGATCTATATCAGATAGAAATGTGGAAATCCCACCTAGGCATCAGAGACATGTAGGTCAAGATGACTAGTGCAGTGAGATTACCTAAGTTTGATATAGCAAGATTATGCTCGCATCAAGACACATGAAAGTCAAGATGACTATAAGCATGCACTTGCAAAACAGTCAAGGATAATACCTTGTAGGTCCATAGTGTCAAGTAAGACCAGCATAAATGCTCATGACAGTTAGGACCAACAAAATATACCCACAGGCAGAAAAAACAATAAAACATGTTCTCATTCCCTCAATCTTCTAGCTATGCATCATTGAAAATGATCATAGGGGGAGAACACTCAGCAAAGAAATCATCATAGACAGCACACAAAGAAATGAAGTCAAACAAATCTCAGTGAGTCAAGTGCGTGTGTGTAGGTCATAGAGTCAAACTTTGAGTATCGCATCTGCCAGTGAGAAATATTGCATCATCTAGACTGCAGGTAGGATATCTGATAAGTGTTAAGAAACAATCGACGCTAAGGTAGTGTTGAAAAACACAATTGGGGTGGTGTTGAAAAACACCATTGGGGTGGTGCCTATGAAACCCAGATGCACAAAGAGACCCAAGATAAGCTAGAACAACAGATGCCCCCTAGACTAAGACAAGAGGCAATTCTAGGCTAGGAGAGGCAAAGCGAGAAATGGAGCGAATGAGCGCCACACAAGATTGATAGACATAGGTGCAGAGGGTCTCAAGCAGTGCCTGTTTCCAGGTTTTCACCACTTGATAGATTTATTGCAATTTTTTCAAGACTTTTTATAATTTTTTTGTATTTTTGCTACCAAGGAGCCTGTTTCCAGGTTTTCACCAAGGCACTTTTTTAATTTTTTTGATTTTTTGAATTTTTTGATTTTTTTGGTGAGACATCAAAGCGCCTATTGCTAGGTTTTCACTAGGATGCTCTTTATTTTTAGTACTTTTTATGCTTTTTAGGATTTTTTCAGCATCATATATGAATTTTTTTTTGAATTTTTTTTCAGGATCATAAAATATGTACAAAGGATGCCCCAAATAGAAACGGGCATCAAGAATCTGCTTCCTCTGATGTAGAGAACTGATAGGCCCCAGGCCCAAATGTTGCAACTATGACAATAGGAGGTCTCAACCAGTTCGACCAATAATAACCAGCCCTAAGCAATGTCTGAGCTAGCGGAGGATCGTTAGAATGTGATCCACATATGCCATCGTGGATTTCAGCTAGCACTTTTTCTGAATCCTCTATTTCTAGACACTTAAGGAGACTTCCATCTAGACCCTTCCTATACAAGTCACCAGAGACAAAGGCAAAGTGTAAGGGATGGTGGAAGGAATGGCGTGGTGGATTTGCAAGAGGAATATGAGGTGGAAGATATGAAAAGATGGTAGGATTGTAAGATTTGTAAGCATGATAGCCTAATTCATCCACCAGGAACTTGAAGCAAAATTTATGCTTTTTCATTTGTAAAATGGATGCCGAAGTAACCAAGGCATTAGCAACTTTATTCTCAGCTCTAGGAATGGGCTGAAGTATAACAGATATGAGATCATGCTTGAAGTAGTGCACCATTTTTTTGTAGAGAATTAGCTTGTCATCTTTTGTTTGAGACTCATTATTTTTGAGAAAATTTTTATTTTTACTTTTCTTAGGTGCGAATACTGCCACAATGTGGTTTTCACCATCCGACCATTGCTCTTTTCTTTTGACGTGATGACTGTGATACTTGATTGTTGATTCAATCTTTTTTGTTGCTAGTTCACTGGTGGAAGAAGTAACAGGTGTTGATGCGAGATGAAATGAAGTGACTGGTTCAATAGTATTTATGTGAAGGATATCATCTCTGGTGACAAGAGAGGTGGAGCCTATAGGGTAAGCTCCAAAAGTAGCTAGATCTAGATTCATCATAGAAGGACCAACGTAGTCTACTGAGGCAATACGGGGAACAAACTCATCAGACCCTGCACAAGACTCATCAACTACGTTGGGTGGGTTACGAGAGGTATGAACTACATCAACATCCATATCTGTCATGGAAGAACCTTCTAGGAGAGTCTTAAGATGCCGAGAAGTAGAGATACTCATGTCGTTATGTGATAGATCACCCCTTTGTAGTAACCATGCAATGTTGCGACGTTGTCTATCATAGTGCAATGATTCTTTAGGCACATAGGTTCTAGACATAGAGGCCTCAGCCATAACATCAGTAGATATACACTCTTCTCCCCAAAGAAGTGAGGTAGAAGGAAGATCATCTCCCATTTGAACCATAGTGTGTAGCAGTGACTCATCTGTATCTGTGTCTGAATTACTAAGCATGGGAGTATTTCTAGAATCCTCTCTATAGATCCACTCATGAACAACTTGTTCTTCTCTTTCAGCTTCAAGGATCACCATAGCAGAAGTGGAAGGTTTCCCATATGACCTAGGAGAAATAGGTATAGAAGCAAAGGAATCTAGTTTATATTCACCCATACCAAGGCTCATCATCTTAAATGATTTCTCAGCAGCAACTAGAGACGTACTAGGATCAACAAAAGGTTCATTATGAGGAACAAATTTTTTAGTAGCAACAAGAGCATTGATAGCAATAGTATGGTCTCCAGGAATCACAACTTTAGTGCCATTGTATGGAAATTTGACGCACTAATGATAAGTGGAAGGAACAACCTGCATGTCATGGATCCAAGGATGACCCAAAAGAATGTTATATGTGAGTGGGATGTCCAATACTTGCAAGCTAATATCTTTCATGATAGGGCCCACTCGGACAGGCAGCGTGACAAGACCTTTGGAAGATCTTTCCACTTCATCATAAGCTTTTATAGTAATCTTCTTCTTGGAATCCACAGCCAATTCTGACAAACCCAATTGTTGTATGACATTGAAAGAGACAATATTTAACCCTGCACCATTGTCTATCAGGACTCGGCGGACTCGGGTATTGTAGACTAGAACTTCAATGTGTAAAGCTAGATTATGAGGGTGAGCAATAGATATGTCATCTTCTGCAGAAAAAGAGAGAGATAGCGGAGATAAAATGTGGTTGACCATAGCCTGAAATTGATTCGGATCAATGTCATTGGGAACATGCGTTGTACATAGAGCCTCATCAAGAATCTCTCTATGCGCAGAGGATGACCGAAGCAACTCAAGGATAGATATCTGTGCTGGTGTCTTTTGCAAATGTTGGACAAGATCATAGCTAGGGGTGGTTGAAGGAGCCACTTGTTTGGGAGGCAAAGCTTGCTTGGGATCTTGCACAGTTTTAAGGACAATCTTGGCTTGCCCCCTAGTAACAGCATTCAGTGTCTCACTTCAGGAAGATGAACTACCACGTGTTTGCAAGACTAACTTTGGCTTACCATGATTGGTTTTATTATCATCTTGAGACCTCATCATTAGAACACTCTCAACGGGCTCTACCATGTTAATCACAAGCGTATTAGAAGGATACATGTAATTGATCTTTGCATCATGATTCTTCTTATGTGTTTGAGAGGTTTCCCCCTTATCATGCTTAGGTAGAGGATCTTTGAAAGCTGTGTGATCAGAATTTTTAGTTAAGCCATCAGTGGAGATTGTGCCGTTCTCAATAAGATCCTAAATATCATCCTTAAGCCTAAAACAATTGTCTGTTGGATGTCCCTTGTTTCTGTGATAATGGCAGTAATGATCCTCTCTCCACCAATCAGGCTTATTTATCAGATCCCAGTTACCAGGTTTATCAGGAAGTGTAAGATATCCATTGTCAACCAAAGTTTTGAGGATCACATCGTAAGGTTCTACCAACTTGGTATAGACTCACTTTCGAAATGACTTCTTAGGCTTATCTGCATATTGAGGTTTAGGAGCATTGTGAGTGTTGCTAGCTTCTTGTTGTTTTGCTGCATAGATAGCATTGGAGAGATTGAAAGCGGGCTCTTTAACTTTAGGAGCATCAATAACCCCATCATTAACAACATACTTGGTCTTATTCCAAGGTTTGTTCTTGTCTTTACCATTGCCTTTAGCATCTTTATTAATAACAATATCCCCTTTTCTTATAGCTACATCCTCAATCTGATATGCACTTTCAACCATGTCATGGAAGGAGGAGAACAGTTGCTTCCTTAGATCATAAAATAGCTCAGGCACAAGAGTGTTGACAAAAATATCAATCTTTTCCCTTTCGGGTAGCTGAAGAGGATATCGAGAATACAATGACCTCCAACGTTGTAAGTAAGTTGTAAATGGCTCACCTTGATGTTGTCTTAGATTACCGAGATCTATCACAGTGACAGGTTGTTGGATGTTGTAAGAGTACTGCTGGGTAAATCACTGAGCTAACTCATCAAAAGTCTTAAGTGGTGGTGTCAATTTCGCAAACCATTCCAAAGCTTGGCCTCTTAAGCTTCGAGGGAATAAGCGTAGGAGATATGTGTCTTCATGAAGAAAGTCCATACTAAGAGCATAAAAATGACGCACATGGTCATGAGGGTCACCATTTCCATCATACTTGTCATATTTAGGAACCTCAATATCCTTAGGAAATGGGACCATGTATAGATCTTTATCAAAAGGAAGAGCACAAATTGATTCTACAAAAGAGACCTTTGGAGGCTCTCTTTCTAATGCCATTTGGGTAAGGCGTTGATTTGTCCGATGCAATTCTTCTTGAAGGACTTCCAATTCAGTTGGTACTCTTTGTTGGACAATTTGTCGGACATCATAGTCGGGAGGAAGCTTGTATCCTCTAGAAGTCATATATTGAAAATATTGATCACCATTACGCTCTAAAAGCTTATGCATCATTCTTTGGAAATCCACTTCTTGTTCACATCTCATAAGATCCTCACTAGAAATCTCATCATTAGCCTCTGCCTCATGTTGAGAGGGAGGAGGTCTAGGTGGTGAAGAAGGCATAGCAAAAGTTGGCCTTGGAGGAGATCTTGGTGGCGTGTTGTTGTTATTGTTGCCATTGTTAAAAAGAGGTCTATGCTCATGATTACTAGTCTCAGGTTGCTCATGAAATGTCCCTTTATAAGCCATGCGCCTAGTAGCATCCATCCTTTGTTGATTGTGTTCTTTGTCTAAGCGCGCTTGATTATCCTTACGCTCAAAGTGTTCTTGCAAGAGTTGAAACTTTTCTTGTTTAGTCAAAGTGAGTGAGACACTGTCTGTGTTTTTGGGGGTCTTGAATGTGGAAAAGAGGAAACCTCCTTTATACCACGGTGTAGCCTTAGAATTCTCAGATTGGTCAGAACTACAACTGTTGTTGCTAATGGGTGCTTTTGAACATCTAGTTGGAGAAGGTAACTATGTATAATTGAACGGAGGATGACTCTCCTGCTCAAATTGAGACCGAGTTGTAACCGGCATGAAAAGAGATGTTGGTTGACTAGTAGAATGAGACAAAGTTTCTTAGATTTGAGAGAAGCAAAGCTAATAAAGATCACTTGTCAAAGTAGAACAATAGAGAGATGGCTCATCAAAAGTGCTCAAGCACTTACAGCAATCAATTGACTAAAGCCGAGCAATGAGCAAGAAGCTCAATAAGAAAGTAGCTAGAGAGGTAACCGTGATGCAACAAGTGATCAAGAGTAGCATTCGTTAAACTCAAACCCAATAGTTTCAGCTCATTTGTTTTAGTCTAGAACAAATCTAAGCATGTAGGTAACAAACCAGTTTTAGGTAAGAACAGAAAAAGACACTCTATGACAGGTTAAAGTGCAAGTTTAGCCACTCCGAATTGTAGCAATGACAGGACAACAAAAAGATTCTGGGTGATACTTTCCAGGCAGACAGGGCGATACTTCTCAGTTCGGGTGATACTTCACCTTAAGCTAGGTGATAGACTGCAGTATGGTTGGGCGATAGACTCTAGGCTAGCGGGGCGATAGTCCAGAAGGCACAAACTATCGCACGATATACCTCAGTAAAGCGCGTGATAAAATAGCAGGGCGCAAACTATCACACGATATTTCTCAGTAAGGCGTGCGATACTGTTGCAGATTCGTATGAATTTTTGACCAGTGAACATAAAATTCTCAGTTTTAAAGTGTTTTGATCAAGTTCAAAGGTTGGATTGTGTAATTTCTCAATTTGACAAGCAGTAACAACAGATAAAAGATAGGTTTGCAAACAGTATAGGATCAAACATGTCATAGAACACTTGAAACAAGGGCAAAAGCAACCTTGCCAAGACAAGCACTTGTGATATCAAAATAGAAAACCTTATGAATGCTACCATTTGTTTGAATGTTGAGAACGTTTACATTGATATAGCACAATCGAAGACAATTCAAGCAATTACTACCTAGAAGGACAAGGCTCATTACTTAACAACTTGGCCCACAACTTGATGCTCCCTTGCCTCACACCAAGTGGTTGCCCACAAGAGATATTGGTGTTGTCATGGAAGTGTCAAAAATGCAACCAAAGGAACGATATGGAAGTGTCAAAGACCTTTCCAACAATATAGAACCAAATTGAACTTACATTTTGATGTCATAGAATTAGGGTTCAATGTGGATTATGTTTATAATGAATCATGAAATGTAGTTTCTCTATGCATTGAATTTAGATGTTATTATTGATCCTATTTCACTTTCTATATGATTATATATGCATTGATTTTATGAGATACTAACATCTAAATCGAGTGTGCAGGATTATGACCATGGTTGTAAATGCGGGGAAACAAGGATGGATCTATGTGAAAATAGTTTAAGGCCAAGGTCGACTCTAAGAAGAGAATGACCTCGTTGTGATGTGATTTTATTTTTGTAAATGTAATGCTTGAGTGAATTGTGTTGTTAATGTTAATATGTGCATCATTGGATACAAATTCAGTTTGTGTAAATGTAAATGTAAATTATCCACTAGGCATGCCAAGTGTGTAATGTGATGTGTATTTCTTTTGTGAGGTATCACTTGACACTAATGTAATGTGTTAGCATGCCTAAGTGGAATGTGGACCCTACCTCACCCTTTAGTCATCTTGTAAATCCCTGGGCATGGTTAGTGATTTGGGAAACTAAGGTATGTGTCATCATTTTCCATTTTCGGATGTAAACTTTACTTGGATTTTTGGAGGGTTATATGGAGCCCTATGGTGTAGTTAAGGTTAGTTTTAAGTATCCCAAGACATGTGCATAGGTTAGGGGGCCAAATTTCACCATTTTATTCACCCTAGGCTTCCATATTACCTCTCAAAGTGAGTCATCTTTGATAATGCCGAATTTGGACATGTCTTCAAGGATCATTCCCTTCCCCATGTTTTGTATTACTTCCATTTTCTTAGCTTAGGACAAGTGGCTCATGATCTAGAACCAAGACACCTAACTAAACTTGGGATGAGGGTAGGAGAGAAGGAATGTATTTGGGCTATTAGGAAAAGAGACTAGGAAAGAGGGAGACACTTCTACACTATGCAAGTTTGGTTTTGAGGGGGAAGGACTCGAGAGAATCTAGAGGTTTTGAGAAGGGAAGGAAAGCTAGGAAATGAAAGCACTTCATCAAGTTCACCATTGCCTTAGCTTGGAGGAGAGGTAGGTTCATCTACCATGGAAATGTTTGTGTATGTAAATGTGTTGTGTAGTTATATTATGTTGAGAATTTGTAGTTATATGTGCACATTATGTTTTCATGGATTTTATATTCTTGTTGCTTCCTTATATGTTGTTTGTTTGTTTTTGGGTGTGCAAGACAATTCTCATCCTTGGGAGGATTTGAGAGTATCTTGGGGTGAAGGGCTTAGTTGGAAAATCCATATGTGTAGAGCTTGGATGTATGGGCATCCTTGAGGCCTACTTGAGTAGTATTTTGGGGGCCATAAGGGATGTGATTGAATCTCCATGTGATGAGCTTGAATATTTGGTATGAGCCTTGTGGAGGCATGTTAATTTTATTGTAAACACTTGTTTTTTTTGAGTATGACATCTCCATATGCGATGTTTCCACCTTCACCCATTTTTGGATCTATTTTTGATCCTATGTGCAAGCTTGAGATTGGGAGTAAAAATGTGATGTCTATGTTCTTGTGGATTGAATGTGTGTGTTGAATGTTTGTATCCCATCCTTTCTTGTTTCCCCTAGCTCGGGGGTGGCCATGTAATGGCCTTGGCTAGGAGGTGAGCCTCCATGGTCATGTGAGAAATATTTGGTTTGCAGGTTTTACATTGAAGGTTGAAATGAAGAAGTGTCCAAGTTGAAGTTAGTGTTGATCAAGAAGGAAAATTTTGTTGTTGTTCAAACTATAGATGAAATGTTAATGGAATGCTTTCATTGTATTTTAGTTGTAATTGATCCTTTTGGAAAGATTGTACAAATATAAATTATGATTGAAGAAAAGAATTAAGTTGGGGACTTAGGAAGGAGTATTTCAATTTTGAGTTATTTTGAAAATTAGAATGTATCTTAATTTATTTTATTTACTAGTGTGTGGAAAGTTAGGAGGACATAGGAAAGTGAATATTCATTCCTGAAATTAGTTTGAAATATTATCTCATCATAGAAGTGAAGTTGTGCAAATAGACTACTTATTTTAATTATTGACAAACAGATACTAAAGTTAAAAAAAAAGGGGATTAACTATTTCACATCTTTGTAATTTTTATGGCTATTATGCTGAGAATATGCTATTAGAGTTCTTTCAAATAATTTAAATTCTTGTGAGTGCATGTTGAGTTTCAGCTTAATGAAGAACAATAGATTTAAAGTAAAAAGGCTATGAAACTTGCAGAGATTTATAACAAGTTTTCACTTATAGTTTACACTTATTAGTTTTCACTTTCTATAATCAATATGTTTCTTTTTTTTTTATAAAAATGAAGCTGAATGGACTAAACTTTACAACCTTACAAATGTAGTATAGAACTGAAAATAAAATCCTACTGAGAGTTTATACAACACTTAATATAAAATAAAATGATATATATATATATATATATATATATATATATATATATATAAGGATAGTACAAGCAATATTAATATTACATTTTTTTTGAAGCTAATATGTTGTATGCTCATTTAGGACAAACTAGGTTCTGAATATGAAATCCATTAGTGTTTAGATATAAATATACATTGGCTTATATATATATATATATATATATATATATATATATATATATATATATATATATATATATATATATATATATATATATATATATATATATATATATATATATATATATATATATATATATATATATATATATATATATATATATATATATATATATAAGCCAATGTATATTTATATCTAAACACTAATGGATTTCATATTCAGAACCTAGTTTGTCCTAAATGAGCATACAACATATTAGCTTAAAAAAAAATGTAATATTAATATTGCTTGTACTATCCTTATATATATTTATATATACAAGATTTATATATATAAATATATGATCTATTTTAAAAATTTGTTTTTGCATGAAGGCCGAATATGTTTTTTGTAAAAAAAAAAAAGAATATATATTATATCGTATGTATACATACTATACATATTATTATATATATATATATATATATATATATATATATATATATATATATAATAAGTATTATATATATAATATAAAATACATATTATATAAAGTATATTACTTAATTTTTTTTTAAAAAAATATAATAATATAGGGGCCGAAGCCCTAAAAAAAAAAAAAAAACCCTACCCTTGTCGCATGCAAGAGTGCAGCCACTGCGTGGCTTTGGCCATGACAGTGACTATAGTCACTATGCATGGCTTCGGCCATGACAGTGACCAGAGTCACTATGGGTTCGGCCAATGTGGGGTGCTGGAGAGCCGTGAAAGGAGACGAGTGTGGCTGTGGCTGCTGGCTAAACCCCCCCTTCCATTTCAAAAAAATAAAATAAAAATATTTTAATATTTATTCATCTGTAGTAAATAATAGTAAGATTTTTTTAAAAAAAATATACATATCTATGAAACATTTCAAAATTTAAATGAAAAAATTTACTAATGACATTGCTTTCTTTAAAAAAAAATGAAACCCTAGTTTCGTATTGCAAAAAAAAATATAATATTTAAAAATCTCTGTGTGTTTGCCCTTATGCTCACAGAAATAAATACATGTGTGTATGCACACCTCTGGTGTGTATACACACATATGTGCATTTGTGAGATCATTTCCTTCTTCATATTTTTCACTTCCATTTGCTGTACCTGTATGTAGAAAAGAAAGAAGAGAGAAAATAGGAAGAGAAATGAGAAATTAGGGTTTTCTCTCACCTTTAAAGTGGGGACATAACCCTAATTTCAGATTAGGGTTTGTGAGCCCACTTATGAGTATTATTTCTCTTATTTTATTTATCCTTGCTCCATCTATTAATTTTTAGATGTCATATGGAGATTCTTTATTTTAAAATGTTTTTCTTCTAAAAATTTATTTAATGTTTTGTAATTTTCAAATGCTCCTTGGATTTCAAATTTACTAATTTTGATTCCTGTAAAGATTAGTTGACATGGGACTAAAAAGATTTTATTTCATTTGGAATGTCAATTTGTACTATTTTAATTTTTTTTATATAAAAGTTTATGTGGGCTAAATATATATGAAATATTCGTTTAATGAAGTTGGTTAAGGGAATTTAATTTAATATCATTTAATTATGAACTAGTACTTAATGTACATCTCAAATTTTTCAATTGGACGTTAATGAGATTAAATAAGGAGTTAATATTGATTATTATATTTTCATTAAATCTTTTATTAAATTGTATAAGTTGGTATATTGGGAAGTAGGGTATGGAAAATTAGTATGAATAATTTTTGTTGTGGAATATTTTAATTTATATATTAAATAAATATTAACCTATTTATCTCCCTTGATTATTAGGTTTAAGGGAAAAATTAATTTATTACTTTAGGAACCCTTAGGGGTAATAATAATAATTAATTGCCTAGGTGATATGATAACTCGTCATAAATAACTATCGTATTAAGTCTATCTAGTAACCTAAGAAACCATGCATTTATCCTTTGAAGAAACATTATAATGGTTATATAATTGCTTTGAGACTCCTTTTCAATTGAACCTAGTTTTAACTATGGACTTCACATATGTTCAACCTAGTTAGGGATTTTTATGTCGCCTAATATCATACGCCGAATAAGGGATGTTGGCATGCCAGCGCATGCCATTATTTCCCTTATGTGACGATGGGAGACTAGTCTTTATGTTTTAGGCTTCGTAACAAGTGAGTTTCTTATAACCTTAGTTGTTGTATTGTGTTTCAAATTTTTTTTTTGTTGTGTTTTGTCCTATATTTTGGGCATTACATTCTATTGGCAAGTTGACTATACTAAAGTATATGATTGTATTTAGTGTTGTCATTATGGCAAAAAATTCATATAGAGTTTTGGAGTCAGCACACTTTATCACAAGGTTAGAATATGGCTAAGTATAGAAGACTGGACAGTTAGTAGAGCACCAGAAGATCATAGCATCAATGCACGTGCATATGAATGAGTTATGGTATGCACCCTTGAAGTTAAGATGGTCAGTGTGTATTCATGCTAAGTCTAAGAGCGCATGATCATATGAGATAGTATGACGAAGATACAGATAGTTGAAGAGGTACAACCAGTGAACGACATAACAAAATAGAGTATGGAGCTGACTATTTCTATTTTGATTAGCGGTTATAATAATGTTTTGTAAAGGCTAAGTGTCTATTGTAATTAGGTTGTAGACATGTAAACATCTTTGTTTGTAAAAATGCTTGAGCCAATTCACTTGGAAGCGTTGTATGTAATCGATTAAAGGGCCAAACTAGTTAATTGTTTTGTAAGCACATATAAATATGACATGCACCTTGGTAATTGAGAAGCGATAAGGATATAGAGAAAGAAGAGCAGAGAATAAGTATGCAAAGAGTAGTCAATATGTTGTAGTGCTTCACAAGAGGTTGAAGCATCAACACATCAAAGGAACTGATTAGACAAGCAGTGTCACAGCACCAATTCATCCAACATATATAGTGTGTATCTAAGATCAGAAGGTTGTAGCCTTCATCACTTGAGTAGTGAGCTCTAGGATAGTGTGTCCCCACCCATAACAAGGTTATTGTAAAAGAATCCTAACAGGGTCTGACCCTTGACCAGGTCACTGTACTAAAAGCATTGTAAAGAACAACTCCTAACAGGGTTGCTGATCTTCTAACAAGGATCACAAGACACTAGTGCAGTTCTTAGTGGGTATCAATTCCCACCAGGGTTTTTACCTATTTGGGTTTCCCCATAACCATATTGGTGTTATGTGTTGTGATTGTTTATCTTGTTTATATTGATGTTTATTTCAGTACTTAAGCAATCAAATTAAGTTTCAAGAGTAAAGTAAAAAGATTAAGATGTAGTGAACACTGATTCACCCCCCCTCTCAGTGTTCCCATTCCTAACAATTGGTATCAGAGCTCTGGTCCTCTAAAGAGAAGTTTAACCACTTGAGGAGATCAATGGGTTCAGAAGAAGCAAAACATCTGAAGAAGAATCTTATGGCAGCTCTTGAAGACCTTGACAGATCTGAGAAAGAAGTTGAAGAACTAAAATTGAAAGTTAGTGGTGCACAAGTATTCATCAAGAAGCTAAGAAAAGATTTGAAAGATAGTTCAAATAGTGATTTAGGGAAAATGGTCAAAAAGATAAATGAAGAGAACACATCTATGAAAGATCAGATTGAAGAATTGGATGATAAGATAACTAACAATCAAGAAGTCTATGATGAACAGATCAAAGAGAACCTTCAAATGAATGAAGAATTGAGGCAAGAAAACATGGAAATCTCGGAGCTAAGAAAAAACAAAGAAAAGTTAGAATCTGAATTGATTGAAGCAAAGAATCACATTGATAAATTAAACACAAGCAAGGATCTTATAGAATCTCAGTTATATGCTTGGAAGCTTAAAGGAGATACCAATGACATTGGATTCAATGAAGCACAAAATCAGATTGATGACATGCGAGCAAGGATGAAAGCACTAGAAGACACTACAGATGCTAAGGAGACTAGAAATCAGACTAAAGACAATATTGAACCATCTATCTGAAAACTTTGAACTTGACCTCAACTCCTTAAAAGTTGGTCAAGCTTCACTGAAATAATTTATAGCCAAAGGAAGAAAAGTCATAGAAGACTGCATGAACCAAGATAAGCTGACAACATATCTTTATAATAAAATTCAGGAGGAAGAGGCTATGATAGATCAAGTCAAGAAATTAGTAGAAGATATGATGCAGGAGCATCTCGGGTCCTTGGCAATCCTGTGTCACCAAAAATAGATTTGAGTTATTTGTGTTGCTCGGTTCCTACTTTGATCGAGTTGGTTCGATGTTGCTCAGTTTCCTTTGTTTTCCAGTGTTGTTCAGTTATCTATTTGGCGTTTGGTGAATTTTCCTAGCGCTCGGTTGGCTTGGCTTACTGATGAGTTTCTTTTGAGTTCTTGTTGAGGCTGACTTGTGTAATTAATTATAGTTGTGGATTTAATGCTGGTATCCATTATTGGGAAGCATGTGGACCTAGATCTAGTCATCCCTTCCGTTGATTGTGGATCTGAAGGCCGAATCAATTTGGTAGCCTCTTGTATAAATGTAGTTGTTTGGTTAGAGTTTAGGGAGTCAATTTTGATAAGAGATAGAAACAAGAAGATTGAAGTTTATCTATAGATCCTCACATGTTTGAGGACTTTTGTACTTGATTGTAATATCTGGGCAAAATTGGGAAGGCCTTATAGCCCGGCATGTATGAATCAATTTGAAGATAATATATGAAAGTGACCTTCATTCTCTCTCTCACTATTGTGTTGTTGCTTCCGTGTGTTGTTGAGCAAGGTGGGTTAGGTTAGGGTGTTCCATTCTTGGCCCCTAGTGTCCCCTCTTGCGTCAGGTGGTATCAGAGATAGGTTAGATTTGGATCTAGGTTTGCGAATCTAGATTTGAAGGTTCCTTCTTGTGAAGCCGTAGTTGAATTGTTGTGGGGTAGTAGATTGCGATCTAACCTACAATTGTAGAGGGTTTTCAAGATGGTTCGTGGGAGGTGAGATGCGGATCCAAGATTGGAAGACATGTTGAGATAACTTGCTACTAGATTAGAAGCTGTTAAAACAACCTAGAGGAGAGGAAGACATCTTGAAGATGTTAGTGATGATGAAATTGAGGTAGAACAAGGTGATGTAGAACCTGCACCTATGATGGATCAGGGTGGGAAAATATTCTTGAAGGCTTTGACAAGTCTAAAGTCTACACCACACTTCAATCCTCCTGAGTATAGTGGAAAACTAGATTCTGATGAATTGGTGGACTGGATCATAGGGATGGAAAAGTATTTTGAATATGAAAATGTACCTGAGGAAAAGAAGGTGAAAATTGCAAGCACAAAGTTGAAAAGTCATGCATCCTTATGGTGGGAACATCTACAGCTGGATAGAAAGAGGAAAGGCAAAGACACAATCATGGTATGGAGTAAAATGGTGAATAAGTTGAAAGGAAAGTTTTTACCTTGTGATTATCAAATTAACCTAGTTAGGCAGATGCAAAGTTTGAGACAAAAAGATAGCTTGGTAAAAGAATATACTGAGGAATTCTATAGATTAGATATCAGATCTGGACATGATGAAGATGATGTGGAAATAATTTCTAGATACCTGAATGGTTTGGGAGTTTCCATCCAAGAATAAATTAGTTTGGTCAAGTTGGAGAACATTGAAGAGGCTTATCAATTTTCTTTGAAAGCTGAGGAGAAATTGAAGAAGAGACATGAGCAAAGACAAAGAGGTAGAGGTGGTAGATTCCCTAGAGGAAGAGGTAGATCCCATGGTGAAAACAGTAGATCTGAACCTGAAAAGGAAAATCTAGATTAAAGAAAGACGGAGTGGAAAGGTGAAAGTTCATCTAGAGGCAGAGGTAGTAACTACCGAGGTGGTTATAACAGAGGTGGTTTTTGAGGAACTTGTTACAATTATGGAGAAGAAGGACATAGATCTTTTGAATGTACACATGCAAGTAAGAATGTCGGTAATAGTCAGAATACATTAGTGCAAGAATAGTCACTGAATGAACCTAAGAAGGAAAATAACTTGATGGTAAGAAGATCACTTTGGAATGAAGGTAAAAAGGAAGATCCGGTAAGGAAAATTTTGTTCAAGACCAGATGTAGAGTTTTTGATAAAGTTTGGAAGGTAATCATTGACAGTGGTAGCTTGAAGAATCTGGCATTTGAGGAAATGGTCACAAAGTTGCAGTTGAAAAGGTTGGAACATCTGAAGCCCTATCAGATTTCATGGATCAAAGATGAGCATACACTCTTGGTAAGTGAACAATGTTATGTGAATTTGAAAATTGGAAAGTACTATGATAAGGTGTTATGTGATATCATGCCTATGGATTGTTGTCATATTTTGTTGGGTAGACCTTGGCAATATGATAGACATGCTATATATGATGGGAGATTGCATAACTATACTATTTGGGCTGATGTAAGAAGACAAATCTTGTTACATTTGATGGAAGAACCTGTTAGTAATGTTTTCACATTTTTGAAAGTTTTCTTGATGGAAGGAAGAAAGCTTGTTAAGGATTTGAAGAAGAATGATGTGTGTTTTGCTGTGATTCCTAACAAGCTGAGTAAGAAAATAGAGGATAGTGTCCCTGAGGAGATTGATAAGTTACTCACCAAGTATAGTGAAATCATTTTTGATAATGTACTTGATGGTTTTCCACTAAAGAGAAGCATTGATCATTGTATGGATCTAATCCCTGGAGCTAGTTTACCAAATAAGGCACCTTGTCGGTTGACACCTATCGAGAATCAGGAATTGAACTGACAGATTCAAGAATTGTTGGGGAAAGGTTTGATTAGAGAAAGTTTGAGTCCTTGTGCAGTACCTGCTATATTGGGACCTAAGAAGAATGGAGAATGGAGAATGTGTACCGATTCTAGAGAAATCAACAAGATAACAGCGAAGTATAGGTTTCCTATACTGAGAATGGATGACATAATGGACAGTTTGATTGGAGCAAAGTATTTTACCAAAATTGATTTGAAAAGTGGGTATCATTAGATTAGAATCAGAGAAGGTGATGAATGGAAGATTGCTTTCAAGACAAAAGAAGGTTTGTATGAGTGGTTGGTTATGCCTTTTGGTTTAACTAATGCACCGAGTACATTTATGAGGTTGATGAATGAAGTTTTGAAGAAATTCTTGGGTAAGTTTGTGATTGGATATCTTGATGATATTATGATATTTAGTAAGACCAGAGAAGAACATTTTTTGCATGTTAGACAAGTTTTGGAAGAATTGAAAGAAGAAAAGTTGCTGATAAATCTAAAAAAGTGTTCATTCATTAAAGGGGAGATTGTATATTTGGGATTTGTGATTTCAGTTGATGGTTTGAAAATGGATCCTAAAAAGGTTGAAGCTATTTTGAATTGGCCTACACCTTAAAATGCTAGTGAGGTAAGATCATTTCATGGTTTGGAAAGTTTTTACTGAAAGTTCATTAGGAATTTCAGTTCAATTTGTAATGCTATGATTGTGACTATGAGAGGAGATAAAAGAGAATTCAAGTGGACACATGGAGCTGATAAAAGTTTTGAGACTCTAAAGTAGAAGGTTGTTGAATTGCCTATTTTGACATTACCTAACTTCAATAAGGTATTTCAAGTGGAATGTGATGCAAGTGGAAGTACAATTGGAGCTATGTTGAGTCAAGAAGGTAAACCTCTTGCTTTCTTTAGTGAAAAGTTGAATGATGCAAGTAGAAAATATTCTGTGTATGGTCAAAAATTTTATGCTATTGTTCAAGCCCTGAAGAAATTGATACATTATTTGATACCAAGTGAATTTGTGTTATATACCGATCATAAGGCTTTATAGTATTTGGGTAGTTAGAATAAGTTGAATCAGAGACATCTAAAATGGGTTGAGTATTTACAGAGTTATACATTTGTGATAAAGTATAAGAGTGGAGTCACTAACCAAGTTGCTGATGCATTGAGTAGAAGGAGATCTTTGATGACCGAGATGAAAATTCAAGTTCTTGGGTTTGATGACATGAGAGATTCTTATGAAGTTGATCTTGATTTTTCTAAGCCATGGAGAAAGTGCAGAGCACCTATTCAAGATCAACCAAGTACAAAATGGGAAGAATATTTCATTCAAGAAGGTATGTTGTTTAAAGGTATTTAGTTGTGTATACTGAGAGGACCAATGAGAACTAATTTGATAAAGGAGAAACATAGTAGTGGTTTGGCTGGACATTTTGGAATTGATAAGACATTGAACTTGCTTAAGGAGAAATAATTTTGGCCACAGTTGTATAAAGATGTTCAAAAATTTGTGAAAAGTTGTGGAGTTTGTCAAGTTGCAAAAGGAGTAAATCAGAATATTGGATTGTATATACCTATTGTTTTCCCTGAGAAACCTTGGATTGCCATCAGTATGGATTTTGTTCTTAGCTTATTGAAGACAGTAAGAGGTAATGATTCTATATTTGTCATTGTGGATAGATTTTCTAAAATGACACATTTTATACCTTGTAGAAAGACATCAGATGCAGTACATGTAGCAGATATTTTCTTTAAGGAAATTGTCAGATTGCATGGATTACCGAGGAGTATTATCTCTGACCGAGATAGAAAATTTATTAGATACTTTTGGAAGATGCTTTGGAGGAAATTTGGCACTAAGTTGAAATATAGTTCTACATTTCACCCACAAACCGATGGACAAACATAATTTGTGAATAGAAGTTTGGGAAATCTTTTGAGATGTTTAGTTGGAGACACATCGAATAATTGGGATTCTATGTTGGCATAAGAAGAGTTTTCATAAAATAATTCAGTGAATAGGAGTATTGGAAAAACACCTTTTGAGATTGTAAATGGCATACAACTGAGAGGTATATCTGATTTGAGAGACATTGTTGATGAAAGAAAAAGAAGTGCTGAAGGAGTGAAGTTTGCTGAGTACATGAGGACATTGCATGAAGATGTGAAACATAAGATGGAAAAGAGTAATAAAAAATACAAAGACAGAGCTAATAGATCAAGAAGACATAAGACTTTTGATGTTGGTGATGAAGTAATGGTTCATTTGAAGAAAGGAAGATTTCCTATTGGAACATATGGGAAGTTGAAAATGAAGAAGTTTGGACCTTGCAAGATTTTGAAGAAATTTGACAGTGGAAATGCATATGAGATTGAGTTACTTGATGACATGAATATTTATCCTATCTTCAACATTTATGATTTGTATGAGTATCATGAATATGATGAAGACATGATAGTACTAATGGATTATCCTAAGAAGCAAAATGAAGAAGTTGAGAAGATCTTGGAGCAAAGAATTGGCAAAAGTACAAGAGGAAAACAATATATGGAATATCTGGTAAAGTGGAAGAATAGACCGATTGAAGACAGTTCATGGATTTCACAGTCTGAGTTGGATGCAACTTAGATCATACCTACTGAATGATTCAAAGAATCATTCTCATATAACCCTAGGTGTCTGATGCAGGAGCATCTCAGGTCCTTGGCAATCTTGTGTCACCAAAAAGAGATTTGAGTTGTTTGTGTTGCTCAGTTCCTGCTTTGACCGAGTTGGTTTGATGTTGCTCGGTTTCCTTTATTTTCTGGTGTTGGTCAGTTATCTCTTTGGTGCTCGGTTGGCTTGGATTACCTACGAGTTTCTTTTGATTTCTTGTTGAGGCTGACTTATGCAATTAATTACAGTCACAGATTTAATGATGGTATCCATTATTGGGAAGCGTGTGGACCTAGATTTGGTCATCCCTTCTATTGATTATGGATCTAAAGGCCGACTTAGTTCGGTAGCCTCTTGTATAAATGTAGTTGTTTGGTTAGAGTTTAGGGAGTCAATTTTGATAGGAGATAGAAACCAGAAGATTGAAGTTTATCTGCAGATCCTGACATGTTTGAGGACTTTTGTACTTGATTGTAATATCTGGTAGAAACTAGGAAGGCCTTACAACCTGACATGTATGAATCAATTTGAAGATAATATATGAAAGTGACTTGCATTCTCTCTCTCTCACTCTAATGTGTTGTTTCTTCTGCGTGTTGTTGATCAAGGTGGGTCAAGTTAGGGTGTGCCATTCTTGGCTCCTAGTGTCCCCTCTTGCATCAAGATCCTAGTACAGATATCAAAATGTGCAACAATGTATACCAGGGACAACTAGACAAGATAGAAAAGATAGAAAAAGAAATGTCCAAAATAAGGGCAAGGCAAACACAGTTGAGAAATGCTCTTATGCCTTCACTAGATGTCTTGAATCAGACCATCAAGGAGATAAATGCCACTATGATGACATATGATCAAGGTCCATGTATAGAACTAGAGAAGATGGAAAATTTAACATAGGCTTTGTGCACCCATCTCTAGACAGTAGACACACTGAAGAAATTTTGGCAGAATGAGATTGCTAAGCTGAAGTTAGCATATCCAGATGTCTTCACTTTGTAAGTACTTGTGAATACATTTTTGAGCACCTTTGTCATTAATGTCAAAGGGGGAGTAGAATATGTGGAAATAAGAATATGGATCTTTGTAAATTATGTAAAGAAAAAATATAGAAGGGGAGATATAAGTTAGAATATATATTAGAAATTTTGTATAATGGAACAGTTAGTAACTTCACCATATTCCTTTGTTGCCATTAATGAAATAAGGGGGAGATTGTTGGAAAGTTGACTATACTGAAGTATATGACTGTATTTAGTGTTTTTATTATGGAAACAAAGTCATATAGAGTTTTGGAGTCAGCGCACTTTATCACAAGGTCAGAATATGGCTAAGTATAGAAGACTGGACAGTTAGCAAAGCACCAGAAGATCAAAGAATCAATGCACATGTGTATGACCGAGTTATGGTATGCACCCTTGAAGTTAAGATTGTCAGTGTGTATTCATGCTAAGTCTAAGAGTGCATGATCAGATGAGACAGTATGACGAAGATACAAACAGTTGAAGAGGTACAACCAGTGAATGACATAACATAATAGAGTATGGAGCCGACTGTTTCTATTTTTATTAGCAGTTATAATAATGTTTTGTAAAGGCTATGCACCTATTTTAATTAGGTTGTAGACATGTAAACATCTTTGTGTTGGAAATATAGATGTAGTAACTGAGAGGGGGGGTGAATCAGTTAACCACAAAAATATTACCACTGATCCCTTAAATATCTTAACAAATTATTTACTGTGCCACTCGGTAAATATACAGAGAAATGCTGAAACTTGATCCTTGAAGTGTGTAATAATTAAAATATTCTTAAGCATTCATCACTAATTAACTTACATGAATAAAGAAAATAACATGAACACAAGAGACACCAGATTTACCGTGGAAACCCAATATGGGAAAAACCACCAATGTAACTAGTTACTATTTTTCACTCTTCTGAAGTGATGTCTGGTTAGAAGCCAACCCGGTAAAAGGTTACAAAACACACTGTTAGGTGTGACCTTGTTAGAGGGTTTAATCACCCTGCTAGGAGTGGCCTTGTAAGAGGTCTTGAAACAATTCAATAGAACTGTCACCTTGTTAGAGGATTTACAAAATGGTTGTTAAACCAACTCGGTTAAGAGATTTTGATATCACTGCTACAATTGTAAGAGAGTAACAATGAAATGACCTGCAACTAAATTGTTGAATATAGATCTTTGTTCTACTTCACTAGATCCTTACTGATCAAATAAATCTTTGCTGCTCCTCAAGGATATCTAACCATCCTTCAAAATTCACACATGCCTTTCTTCAAAATGATTTCTGCATGCTGTCTCTTTCTTATTCAGCACTTGACCTTCTATATATATATGCCATTCAAATTAACATTTAGATTGTCAAGTTGACACTAATAATTATTATAACAGTCGGCTTGGATAAACAAACTGTAACAACAAAATCCTTTGAAGGGCTGACCTTGCTCGGTAAACATTAATCCTGAAAAGATTTCCTTCGGTGACTGAGTGAACTCGGTAACCACAGTGAATTCTGCAACATCCTTCTGAGACCGAGAGAGCTTGGTAACCACTAATTTTCCTTCGATAATTAGGGAGGCTTGGTTAACACTATTTCCCTGTCATGTTTCCTTTAGACACCTGAGAGATCTCGATAGACACTAAAAATCACCTAGTTGACCGACTAAGCTCGGTAGACACTGAGAATCACTTAGCTGACCGACTGAACTCGGTAGACACTGAGAATGATAATTGATATGACATTTGTGTGACATCAAAGACAACACATAGCTAATCCAACAATGTCCTTCAGATAATTGTATCCAACAATCTCCCTCTTTGGCATTGATGGCAACACAACATGTCATAGCACAATGAAATTTCACAGAGAAACCTAGAGTAAGAAACATATCCTTAGCTTCATTCTGATTCCCATCACCTTGAAACTTCTTTCTGACTGAGAACTCTCCCTCTTAACTTCTCAAATTATTCTTCTTAGAAATTTTTTGAAATGACAGCAAACTCTCCCTCTTTGACAACACATGCCAAAGACAACTTACACAGTTTTGATAAATATCAATGTACCTTATGTACTAATTCATATGCAATGATTCCCTGACTATGTTGCATCAACTGATTGATCTTCAACATGTTCTGGTTGATGCATCACGAAAACTTTATTTAGTGAACCTCAGACAGGGGAGTGACCCCTAACTTGCCTCTTAGATACAAGAATGCATCCTTAGGTAGTGGCTTGGTGAAGATATCTGCAATTTGTTCTTTTGTATGAATATATTCCAATCTGATTTCCTTGTCCTGCACCAATTCTCTGACAAAGTGATATTTTATTGCAATGTGCTTGGTTTTGGAATGCATTACTGGATTCTTTAAAATATTATTGCACTTATATTATCACAAAACATAACAACTGGTTCTTTGATCTCAACCTTCATGCCTTCCAAAAGCTATTTAAACCATACAATATTAGAGCAGTTTACTGCTGCAGCAACATATTCTTCTTCTGCTGTGGATTGGGATGTGTAGTTTTGCTTTTTACTAGTCCAAGATACTAACCTCTTGCCAAGAAAGAATGCTCCACCACTTGTACTCTTTCTATCATCAATGTTTCCTACCCAATCAGCATCAGTAAACACTTTTAAATCCAGATTGCCTCCAAATTTATACCACAAGCCATAATCTTCAGTTCCCCTTAAATACCTCAAGATTCTTTTGATTGCCATCATGTGATTTTCTCTGGGTTTAGCCGAGAATCTTGCCACTATACCAACTGCTAAGGCAATATCAGGCCTTGTGTGTACTACATACTGTAATTTTCCAATCGTTGATCTGTATAAGGTCTGATCTACTTCTTTTGAATCATCATCTTTGGTAAGCTTCAGTCCAGTACACATGGGTGTACCAACTAGTTTTGAATCTTCCATACCAAATTTCTTAAGTATTTCCCTGATATATTTAGACTGTGTAATGTAGATACCACTTTTGTTCTGCTAAATCTGAAGTCCAACAAATTTTTTTATCTGACCAAACATAGACATTTCAAATTCTTTGTTCATATGCTCTAAAAATTCTTTGCACTGATCATCATTTCCTGTAAACACAGTATCATCCACAAATATTTCTGCCAAAATAATTTTGTTATCTGATCCTTCGTTGATGTATAAATTACTGTTGTCATTAGCTCTTTTGAAATCAATCTGAGTAAGATAGTTATGTAATCTTTCATACCATGCTCTAGGAGCTTGTTTCAAACCATACAATGCTTTGTGTAATTTGTAGACCATATCCCTTTTGTCTGGATCAATAAAACCTTCAGGTTGCTCAATGTAGACTTTTCCTCAAGAATACCATTGAGAAATGCAGATTTTATATCCATCTGATATACCTTAAATCCTTTATGTACTGAATATGCAAGTAAAGTCCTCACACCTTCTAATCTTGCAATAGGAGAAAAAGTCTCTCCATAATCTATTCCTTCTTCTTGAGAATATCCTTTACATACCAATCTTGCTTTGTTTCTTGATACTTGACCATCTTCATTCAACTTATTTCTGAATACCCATTTTGTCCCAATTACATTTTTATCTTTAGGCCTAGGTACAAGAATCCATGTCTTATTTTTCTCTATTTTCTCTATTTCTTCATTCATAGCCTCAATCCAACTTTCATTTTCCAATGCATCTTTGACATTTTTAGGTTCAAAATCAGCAAATAAACATGTACCTTTTAGTTTACTTCTTGTCATAGTACCATCTAATTTGTTTCCAATAATCTGATCTGGTTTATGATGCTTTCTAACGTACTTGGCCAATACAGGTTCCTTGCTTCCTGAATGAGTTACATTGTCATCTTCTTCATCTTCAGGTTCAGGTTGCTTGGGCTCGGTAGATACTTGCTTGGTAGATTCAGATTGAGACTCGGTACTTTGTGACTCAGTCTGAACTTCTTCTTGTGACTCGGTTACTGTACTGGGCTCGGTAGATGTAGTTTCCTTATTGATAGATGTGTCTGGCAATGTATCAGGTTTGATGTAAACAAATTTTTTGTAATCCTCTAGTTCCTTTTTTCTTTCTTCTTCAGTCTTTTCTGCAAACTCATCAATTCTCACATGTGCACTTTCTATGATTTTGTGAGTAGACAAATTTAGACATCTATATGCCTTACTTTTGCAAGAATATCCTAAAAATATTCCTTCATCACTTTTTACATCAAATTTTCCTTTTCTAGATTATTTTAAGATGTAACATTTACTAGCAAATACTTTTAGGTAACTTACATTTGGTTTGTAGCCATACCATAGCTCATACAGAGTCTTGAATGTGTCTTTTCTCAGCTGTACTCGGTTCAAGGTATGAACTATAGTGCTAATATATTCCTTCTAGTATTTCATAACAATGTTCTTTTCAATCATTAGAGTCCTTGCACAGTCCATGATAGATCTATTCCTTCTTTCAGCTATTCCATTCTTCTCAGGAGTTCTCGGGGTTGATACCTGTCTTTTAATTCCTCTTTCAATGCAGAAATTATTGAATTCATGGGAGATGAATTCACCACCTCTATCTGATCTCAAGCATTTTAATCTTTTTCCTGTTTCCTTTTCTACTCTTGCTAAATACCATTTGAACTTATCAAATGCTTTTGACTTTTCTCTTAAATACATAACAGTCATCATTCTAGAGTAATCATCAACAAAGAGAATAAAGAATTTTTCTCTGGTATAGCTCTCAATTCCAATAGTTCCACATAAATCAGTATGCATAATTTCCAAAATATCTTCAGACTGATAGTTTTTACTTTTAAAACTAGACTTTCACATTTTACCAATTTGACAGTTCTTGCATAGACCAACATTAGGTTTCTTCAAAGTAGGAATACCTCTTACTTTCTTGAATTTTCTTATTTTCATCATGTTGTCAAAATTTACATGACATAACCTTTTGTGCCATAACCAACTTTCTTCAATTTGAGCAATAAAACATGAGTAATCACCAAGATCAAGATAAAACAGGTTACCTTTGGTTTGTTTTCCTAATCCTATCAGTTTTCCTTTGTCATCCAGTAGTCTTGCTTTGCCATTCATGAATTCAACTTTGAATCCAATGTTAATTAGCTGTGCTACACTTAGAAGATTATGCTTTAGTCCTTCAACCCAATATGCATTATCACATATAAGTTCTTTGGTTAATGAAATTTATCCCTTTCCTTTTATACAACAAGGTTCATTGTTTCCAAACCTTACATTACCACCATCAAAGTTTTCAAAGTGTTCAAACTTAGTCCTGTCACCAGTCATATGATGTGAACATCCACTGTCTATAATCCATGTATCATTTTTTCTTATATGAGAGATAAGTGCCATCTCATCTTCATCATTATCAGATTCATCTTTTACAGCAATGAAAACAATTTCTTCTTCACTATCATCCGAATCTTTAGCTAAAAAACATGTTTTCTTACCTTTATCCTTGAATGATTTGAAATTATTCTTGCCATTGTACTTGTAATTTTTCTTCTCATCTTTGCTTTGCTTGTTTGGGCACCTAGCTGCAATATGACCAATTTCTTCACATGAAAAATAGATTAAGGGAGTTTTACCTTTGTATTTTCCTCTGCCTCTTGAATACTTCTTTGCAAGTAATGCTTCAATAACTTCAAGATCACTATCAAAACTTTCCTCTGATTCTTCTTCACTTTCTGATTGGATTTTCTTCCCTTTCTTGAGTGAAAGTTTGGCCTCAAAAGATGATTCAATATTTTTAGAAGTTGGAACATAGTTGTCATAGTTATCCAGTTCAAAGGCTATCAATCTTCCAACTAAGGCATCCAAAGTTATATTGTGATTTTCTTCACATCTTCTTTCTTGAATAGCGGTAACTCTTATTGCATAAATAGGAAGTAATGTTCTAAGAACCTTACTTATAACAGTTTCATCATAAATTTTTCCTCCAGAAGCTCTGATTGCACTAACACTTGTCTTGATCCTTTCAACATATTTTGCAATGTTTTCTTCTTCTCTCATTTTCATTTGATCAAACTATCCTCTTAGGCTTTCTACTTTGGCTCTCTTCACATTGTCATCACCGCCATAGATTTTCTTTAGCTTGTTCCACATTTCATGAGCAGTTGTGCAGTCTTTGATTTCATCAAATTCTTCATAGCTAAGAGCTGATGCAATGTCTATCATCATAGTGTTATGGTTCTTCTTCTCTGCAATGTCTTCAATAGTTAATGTGCCAGTAGGAATTGTATATTCTTGATCAATATATTTGCATCCTAAATCACCAATGGAAGCCAGATGAAGTCTCATGAGACCTTGCCATGCTGAAAAGTTATTTTTGTTAAGCCTTGGAATTCCTCTTTTGTAAGACATCCTGATCTTTAGCTTAGGTCCTTGAAACCCTTCCTGCAAGCACCAAAAGCTCTGATACCAATTGTTGGAAATATAGATGCAGTAACTGAGAGGGGGGGTGAATCAATTAACCATAAAAATATTACCACTGATCCCTTAAATATCTTAACAAATTATTTACTCTGCCATTCGGTAAATATACAAAGAAATGCTGAAACTTGATCCTTGAAGTGTGTAATAATTAAACTGTTCTTAAGCATTCATCATTGATTAACTTACATGAATAAAGAAAATAACATGAACACAAGAGACACCAGATTTACCGTGGAAACCCAATATGGGAAAAACCACCAATGTAACTAGTTACTATTTTTCACTATTATGAAGTGATGCCCAGTTAGAAGCCAACCCGGTAAAAGGTTACAAAACACACTGTTAGGTGTGACCTTGTTAGAGGATTTAATCACCCTGCTAGGAGTGGCCTTGTAAGAGGTCTTGAAACAATTCAATAGAACTATCACCTTGTTAGAGGATTTACAAAATGGTTGTTAAACCAACTCGGTTAAGAGATTTTGATATCACTGCTACAATTGTAAGAGAGTAACAATGAAATGACCTGCAACTGAATTGCTGAATATAGATCTCTGTTCTGCTTCACTAGATCCTTACTGATCAAATAAATCTTTGCTGCTCCTCAAGGATATCTAACCATCCTTCAAAATTTGCACATGCCTTTCTTCAAAATGATTTCTACATGCTATCTCTTTCTTATTCACCACTTGACCTTCTATATATATATGCCATTCTAATTAACATTTAGATTGTCAAGTCAGCACTAATAATTATTATAATAGTCAGCTTGGATAAACAAACTATAACAACAAAATGCTTTGAAGGGCTGACCATGCTCGGTAAACATTAATCCTGAAAAGATTTTCTTCGGTGACCAAGTGAACTCGATAACCATAGCAAATTCTGCAACATCCTTCAGAGACCGAGAGAGCTCAGTAACCACTAATTTTCCTTTGATAACTAAGGAGGCTCAGTTAACACTATTTCCCTTTCATGTTTCCTTTAGACACTCGAGAGATCTCGGTAGACACTAAAAACTACCTAGCTGACCGACTGAGCTCAGTAGACACTAAGAACCGCTTAGCTGACCGAATGAACTAGGTAGACACTGAGAATGATAATTGATATGACATTTGTGTGACATCAAAGACAACACATAGCTAATCCAACAATGTCCTTCAGATAATTGTATCCAACACTTTGTTTGTAAACACACTTGAGCCAATTCACTTGGAAGTGTTGTATGTAATTGGTTAAAGGGCCAACCTAGTTAATTGTTTTGTAAGCGCATATAAATATGACATGCACCTTGGTAATTGAGAAGCGATAAGAATATAGAGAAAGAAGAGAAGAGAAGAAGTATGTGAAGAGTAGTCAATATGTTTTAGTGCTTCACAAGAGGTAGAAGCATCAATGCATCAAAGGAACTGATCAGACAAGTAGTGTCACAACACTAGTTCATCCAACATATATAGTGTGTATTTGAGATCAGAAGGTTGTAGCCTTTACCACTTGAGAAGTGAGCTCTAGGATAGTGTGTCCCCACCCCTAACAAGGTTATTGTAAAAGACTCCTAACAAGGTCTGACCCTTGACCAGGTCACTGTACTAAAAGCATTGTAAAGAACAACTCCTATTAGGGTTGCTGATCTTCTAACAAGGATCACAAGACACTAGTGCAGTTCTTAATGAGTGTCAATTCCCACCAGGATTTTTACCTATTTGGGTTTCCTAGTAACCATATTGGTGTTATGTGTTTTGATTGTTTATATTGTTTATATTGATGTTTATTTTAGTACTTAAGAAATCAAATTAAGTCTCAAGAGTAAATTAAAAATATTAAGATATAGTGAACACTGATTCACCCCCCCTCTTAGTGTTCCCATTCCTAACAAATTCTGGTATCAATTAATTTTACCTCTTTCCCTTTGCAAGAAATATGAAGAATTGACTTCTAAAATCCTAGAGGTCACTTAATGAGTTTCCCATAGGGCTGTTCATCTAGGAGCAATTTTATGCATCAAGAGTTCCCTTGTCAGGAAGGCTTGGTGAGAATAATTCACTACTCATTTATGTAACCCATTGGTTTTCCAATTATTAATAATTCACTAGGAATTTGGGTGTTATTCTTAGTTACATCATCTTTTAGACATATTTTTATCAAACACAAAAATGGTGGCCCCTAAATGCAAGATCTATTGGTTTCAAGCAATCCTAATGCTGGTATGTCTAAAATCATTTTTGGTCTTGAGAAGCTCTAAATATGAACCCATTTCATAGAAGCAAAAATTATTTTCCTCTATATCTATTGGGATTATGTAAAGGTGAGTTATAGATAAGGGAGGGGTGAATAAGTAACCCTAAATTTTTTTATTATCAATCCACAAGATAATACCCTTCATGAATTGACTGTCATATTCATAATTACCATTCATTCATGAACATAAATGAAATGTAAAATGTATCTAGTCTATCAAATAAGCATTAATGAAACTTCACACATTTGACACAAAGATTTTGGTATTGCAAAAATGCTTGTTAGAAGGTAAAGACTGCGGTGGGGATGAAACCCACAAAGCTTCACTAACTGTAGTAATAAAGTTGCTTGTTAAAGCATATAATTTTTAATCATTTCTAATGATCTTACCTTGGTAGGAGTAACATATAAGTCTTGTTAAGATCTACCTTGTTAGAGGATTTAGCAACACTCATTAAGTGTGCACTCGGTTAAGAGATTTTACAATGAGATAGTTAAGTCTATTGTGTTAAGAGATTCTTGCTACAATTGTTAGAAAGTAACAACATAAATGATCTGGTTGTTGCAACTTACTTTGAAAAATATTGGATCTACTTAGCCCTTATCTGAAATCACCTTTTTGTGATAGATGTCAACAATGTCTCCTCAAATTACTACTCGGTAGCCTCTGGTTTTCTTTTGATAAAACCCTTAATAATCATTCAATACTTAGCATAATAACCCTATCTGATCTTCAGATGTCTCCTATAGGCATCTAGTTATGATAATTGTATTCTTTTCATCTGTCATCTTGGAAATGATTAAATCATAATGATTTTGACCTAATTAGGGTTATAGAAACATCTAGAAAAAAATTGATCAATGATCCATATGAATATCCTAATTCAAATCTGCATAGGGATCATCACCAATCCTTTTGAAATCTCTAAGAAATATTTACTTCAATTTATGTAAACCATTTTCTAGCTCAGTAAAAATGTTTCCCTTGTTTTTAGTGTAATTACAAAATTTTATGTGGATCCTCCATTTCTCAGTAAACACTGTATCTCCGCCTCAGTAAAATCCTATTGTTCAGTAATAAGGTATACTCGGTTATCATTGTACTTGGTAACATGTGGCTTGATGTAGATGCCTAGTTAAGTTTGTGCTCAGTTAACATTCTTAGTACTTTGACCGACCTATTTGTTTTCTTTTCTTTACCGATTATATGTGTGGCATTAATGACAACACTTAATGCAATTAGGTGTAACATTCTCCCCCTTTGGCATTAATGAAAAAAAACACACATATGTATGCCATTTTTCAAAATCTTTTCAAAAACTTATAAACTCCCCCTGTCAATACTCACTCCATAAAATACATACTATACATATGATTTCCCCTTTTTTGATAGTAATGCCAAAAAGTATGTATTTATAGCTTATCAAAAATATTCTTATGGGTTTTTTGTAAGTTTTCCATGAGGTTTTCCCATTCCTTCTTTAGACTTTCTTGTGTAATTTTCTCTATGCTTACTTGTGCATGCATGTCAAAAATATGATCAACTATAGATAGATTAGGGGTGGCAATTAATTCTTTTTCCTTCTTTACATGCTTCTGCATCACCTCAATGTGTGGTAATAACTCAACTTGTAGCTCAAATTTGATCTCATATTCGGTCTTCCTCTTTCCTCAAATCGTGGTGCATCCCCTAAATATGTTTCACTTTTGAATAATTCTCTTGAAATGAATGGGGTTCGGTGATGAGATTGTTTTCACTCTTCTTCAAGTCTTCATCCAATTGCTTCAATTGATCACAAATATCTGCATTAAAAGAATCCAAAGTGCATAATTTTTGCAATAAAATAATGATTTTTTGAATTATACCTTCTATGCCATTTACTATCTGAGAAAGTTTGACTTTATTTATTGCCCCTACCTAGCTAATCTTCTCGGTAACTTTGTTTTCAATCTTCTTTTCAACTCTTTCTTCTATCTTCTTTTCTGCATCTGTGTCGGGTGCATTGATCTTTTTGGTTAGAATAGAAAGTTGGTCAATGATAGGTGTTCTCTCATCAACATGTACATTGGGTACAACTTGCATCAATATTTATTTTACATCTTCAAGCACCTGTTTGTTCTTATTTTCTTTCCTCAACTTCTCTTGAGATGCTTTTCTAGTGCATAGCTCTCCATATTTTCCAAGAGCTTCTAGGTCCAATGTCCTCGAGTCACAACTTGGTATTTCAATGATCTCACATAGAGTGATTGGACCTTTACTTGCACATTTCTTTCTTTTCTTCTTGTCCTTCTTGCTTGATGATGGTGATTGATTAGGTGGAACTGGAGCCTATTTCTCCTGATGTATCTTTGGTGGCTCGATAGGCACATTACCTTCCTTGTCCTATCCCATAGAAATTCCCCTAGTCTGAGGTCCTAGGGATTGTGGCCTTGTGCCTGTAGTAGATTCATCTAATTTATTTTCATCTTTATCTTCTCGATCATTTATCTCTGTATTCGTGGTCTCAGTTTTCTCTCCTCCATCTTTTGTAGATTCACCACAATGCTCAATGTCTTTTTCTGCTTCATCACCATTTTCATCAACTGTAGTATTTTATTGCTCGGGTAGTATACTCTCTATTGTATCAGTTTCTATAGGTTGATCATGAATAATATAATTGAATAAATTCAAAGAATCTTTATCTTGTACCTTTTCTATTTGTTGCTCGACAACTGTATCAATTGTTTGTACAAGCATAGATGAATCACCTGATATGTGTGCTCTAGCTACCTCGATAGGTTGTGATTCTTCTTGATTATCGGTAGCAAAAATAACATCTTCATCATTCTATGTTTCCTCATCGGGGTCACCTTCTGTAATATCTTCTTGTAGAGGATAAAATATGGATGGGGTCCTAGAACAATGGTTTGCACATAAAAGAGACCCCAAAACCAATATTTTACACTTACATTTGAATTGTATTGATATGGAAAGTAAATGTAGATGACTAATGTTGAAATGAAGAGATAAAGGTACTTACCTTAGAAAAAGAACCTGCTGAAAACCCTGTCAAACAGTCACAGAAACTGTTAATTTTTGCAACACCAAACCAAAACTACGAGATCTACAAAACCCAAAAATCTTTTCCAATTTTGAGGGAGGTAATCTTTGACCCTCATATAAGGTCAAAGGCTAAATTTTTATTTTGAAGGCCGATTTTGACTCTATTCACAAATCTCAGAAGTTCACTGAAAAGGGTATCTGAATCCGATCTCAGATCCAAAATTCCGCACTTGCACCTGCAAGAAAAAGAAGGTTTTTGTTGTTTGTTTGGGGGGGTTTACCTTGGTCAAACCCCGGTTTGGAATCAACCTTAATATTGAAATTGAAATGGAGAATGCTAGCAAGTAGTAGAAGTTGATCTAACAATGAAGCTATGACATTCAATAGATATGCAATTGTATTTGGAATGTAATCAAATACGTTAATATGAAAGCTTGAACATAAATGTAAATCTAAACCTCCATGTTTGTATGCTTGGAATCCACTTTGAGGGAAGAATGAAATGGATCTTGAAGATGAAAAAAAGGATCTTGAAGGAAGATCACACCATCATGATGGCTAGATCTAGGGTTTGAATGATGAATCTTGAATGCTTGAACCAAATCCCTTCAATGGCTTGAATGCTTGAATCCTTGATCTTTAATGGAGAACTTGAATGGAGAATAGGACTTGAATTCTTGAATGGATGCTTTCTTGATCACCTTGAGAGCTTGAGAGAAATGAAGATATGAATGATGGATGTGAAAATGAGAGAGGAAGACCTCCTTTTATAGTGAACTAGGGCACAATCCTCTAGAGGGGCCACCTTGGAGAATTAAATCCTAATTAAGTCCTAACCTTTAGAAAATATACCTATATTAAATGCAATTAGAGGATTTACCATTTCAAAACCCGAAATAGCCAACCTGGAGGTGGGAAAATAAATATCCTCGAAACCCGATACCCAAAAATCAAGGAATTTGGCATTTTGAAAGAGGGGGGAAAAATTAAGGTTGTAACTACCCTAGTCAGGTATGACCTCAATCCTAACCTAGTTAGGATCAACCTCGATTTTGACCCTATGGGCCCAGATCTAGCCAGAATCAGTCAGGAGGTCCCGAGGATGCCTGGAGACCTAGAAATGATATCATAATAGGATAGAATGCTAGGGATAGGAAAAAAATCCTATGATGACTATGATGAAGGCCAAGAGGACCTATTTCTAAGCCCTACCTAGAAAATAAAGTCATGGAAGAGGGAAATTAAGGAGAATCCTCAAGATCCTAACCCTAATTCCACCTAGAATGAAGTAGAAAAGAAGTGGAAAGTGGGGAGAAATCAAAATACATGAAAAGACCTAATCAAGACACTTAACATGACCCTAGACCACTTAATTGGAGGGCTAAACACTCTTATCATGGAAGTGCTTCCATTTTAAGATGATACATTAAGCCCCCACTTTAGCAAGAGTATGGACTCAATGCAAACTCTTGGTAAAGGAGAATAAAGAGAAGATCCAAGTGGATTCAAAATGAGATAGAATGACACTTAGTTAGGGAGACCAACCCCCAGGCTAAGGATTCTAACTCAACATACATGCACGAGGGTGCGAAATGAGAAAACCAAAAGAACAAGGGTTAGTACTAAACAACCCAAATCAATTAGCATAAGAAACTTTGCTAAGAAACATTTCTTATACTAACATCATATTTGGAAGCTATCATAAAAGCATAAATGTTTACATAAGAAGGAGAAGAACAACACTATGTTGGAAACTACAATTGAAGCAATTGTTGTGTTGTCATTGATGTTAAACCTTAACTGGTAAGACTGTTGCTACTTAGGAAAGTACTATATCTATTTGAGTGTTGCTAAGGGGATAGGCAAGGTTGGTAACAATAGCACCTAAGGAAAGGTTGAGTTATCTTGATATTACAAAGCATACTTGACTATGTTGTATAATGATGAGACAATGTATTGTTTATCCTAGTAAGATTGAAGACTAAATTGGTAGGCTTGACCGAGCAAAAATGGAGAAATCATGTTTAAGCTGAGTAATGTTAGTGTCGACTGAGTCAGTGTATACCGAGCAAAATTCTAGTGTTGACCAAATATCAGTTAATTGTCGAGTAAGACAGTATAAGCCAAGGAAACATTTTTAGTAATGACCGAGCTTTCTACATGAAGACCAAGTAGTTGATCATAGTATTGACCGAGCATCAGTATTTTTATATTTGAAGAGAATTCAGATTTGGAGCTGACATTGTTGAATTCTTGGATTATGTAAAATGTGTTCACTTTATTTATTGATTGTTTGAAAGCATTGAATGCACTAAAAAATGTTTTATTGTAAATCTTTAAGAGATTTGAGATGTTTCTAGAAAAGGAGCTGAAGAACATAAAGTGGGTAGATTCAATGAATCTGACCTAACCCTAAGATCTACGAAGGAGATTGAGCAAAAAAAGATGAGTTAACCTAATTGAGGAAGTATTAAGGAAACCTAAGCATTAGGTATGTGTGTGCATGGGTGAATAAAGGATGCTATAAGATCAGTAGATGTTATTGACTATATAAGAAGAAAAGGCCAAAGGAGAAGTGTGGTGATTGCTTGAAGAAAAGTTTTGAGCAAATCAGAGATGGAGATGGAAAAGTTTTAAGGTCAGTAAACCAGCATTTGAGCATGGAATTGGATCTGATATTTGCAAAGTGAGTTGTATGTTTTTCAGATCAATATTGCTGCTACTTTCTAACCATTGTAACAGTCAAAATATTTTTAATAGAGGTTGACCTAACAGTCATATTTTTAAATCCTTTGAACAAGGTTTCATTCTAATGGAATGTATGTAAGTCTTATAACAAGGCTCACTTCTAACAGAGTGATTGAAATCCTTTAACCGGGTCACACCTAATAGTGTGTATTGTAACCTTTGATAGGGTTGGCTTTTAACCGAGCTCACTTCAGAAGAGTGAAAATAATAGTAGCATGTTACAAAGTGGTTTTTCCTAGATTGGGTTTCCACTATAAATCCTAGTGTCAATGCTTGTGTGAATGTTTTGGTTTAGACATTTCTATGTTTTACAAGTTAGATAGAGCTAGGTAGTGGACTACAATGTTATATGTTTCTATTATTGAATCAGTGATGACCGAGTTGGTTTTGGTTGTTAGATATGATTTAAAGAAAAGTTTTTGAAGTTTGTTTTATACATCTAGACTTGAGAACAACTGATTCACCTCCCCTATCTGTTGTTCTAAATCATATTAACACATTATAAATGACATAGCTTCATGATCCAGTCCTAATAGAATGAAAGCGAAAAGAGAGAGAGGGAAAAGAGTGATTACCTCACCTAGTAAGATGCCCACCTTACCATGAATCACCCTGGAGGGAGAGCCCAACAGGTTCACCCATAAAATGTGCTTGTAATTGTAATGCATCTTTTGATGACTTTTGGAATATCCATAGATCTACCTTCTTGTATCACTATGGATATGAAATGTGTGTCTCCTTAGGATTTAGCAACTTATGTGCGTTACCTTCAGAAGATTTAGCATATAGGTGGATTTAGCAACTTATGTGCATTACCTTCCAAGATTTAGCATATTTGAAATTGGAAATGCATTACCCTTTAGGATTTAGCAACTTATGTGCGTTACCTTAAGAGGATTTAGCATATTTAAAATATGAAAAATGCATGCCTCCTCAGGATTTAGCAACTTATGTGCATTACCATTGGAAGATTTAGCATATAAATGCATGTCTTTTTAGGATTTAGCAACTTATGTGCGTTACCTTACAAGATTTAGCATGTAAAAATAAAAAAACTATAGTACAAGGGAGGCCCTATATATGGCCCCCTCCTTAATATGGCAAAAACATACTATTTTGACATGTTAAGGAAAGAAAAGAACAAGGATAAAGCCTTCCTCAACATCAAGACAATATCCAAAAACAACACCCAGTCCAAGCCAAGAAGGTCACAACTCCTATGAGGCCATGGAAGGGACGAATGAAAAGAGATATCATGCAAGAAGTGAAAAGAAAGTAACCCTTATGAGGGATAGCACACTGCTCAGTTTCCAGGGTGAGAGATATATCAACCATGAAAATCCAATGTCAAACAACAAAGAGGTTGTTATCAAGGACATATATCCTTAATGCAAACCAAAATTTTCATGTATGATTGGATATCACATAATTGATAGATACTTCTTAACCAAGCAAAGAGGTGAATCCTAGAAATATAGAAGGAAATGGCATCCTTGCCCCCCAAGTGTAGGAACAAAGATGGAAGAGGATACCTACTTCACAATGCAAGGAGATATCCTGTTAGAAATAATGTATACCATATTCTTAGCGAGGGATATTGACCCCTACATCCAAGAGTATAGATAATCATGAAAAGGACATGTCACTCATGGAAAAGGATCCTCAAATGAAAGAGATCTTATCAACAAGGCCCCCACCAATGAGGACTGCTTTAAATAAAATATCATCTTTCAAAAGGTGGGAACAAAGGTTCAATCATCAAGCCCCCTGCAAAGAAGAGGAAGAGGAATCTTTAGAATGAGGGAAACAACTCCAACACCAAGCAAGGGTGAGAGTTTATAAAGAACATAATTTGCAAAATAGAGAAGAAGTGCTAACTTAGGACAACAACTTCTCATATAAGAAGGTTATCCATAGTCAAAACATCTATCAATATGATGAAATAATATTGCAATATAAACAAATAACACTAAGCTAAGGAAAGAAATTCCCTAGATAAAGAGAGAGAATACAAAACCTTGCCCCCCAGGGATGAAAGGCAAGGGATATCTTTGCAAAACACATGTCCTAGAAAAGATATCTTGAATAATAGAAAAGAGCAATGGATGAAAAGAAATCATAATACAAACCATGAAAACATAACCAATTAAGCTCAAAGTAGGAATATAATGGATTCTAGAAGACAAGAAGAAATATACCTCTTGCTCCCCAGTCTAGAGGAGAAAAGATCAGAGTGAGGGGTAAAATTATGAATAAATTTCAAAGGAGAAGTTTCTTTTCTCTTATCTTTATGAATCAAATAATAAGGAGAAGATACTTTGAAGAATATTTTCACATCTACATCATGAACCATAGTTTGAACCTCAACATAAGTGTGGGAAGAACTAGGAATAGCAGATGGAGAATTAGGAATCGGATTAGGAAAGATAGGATAAGGATTAGGAAGATTAGGAACACTAGTAAAAGTGTAGTAAGTGATATGAATGGAAGACACAACCAAAGGAACACTTGGAACCATAGTTGGAAAAGGGTTTGAATAGATATAAGTAATATTATGGTAAGAAGGTTGTAAGGTAGGATCTTGATTTTCCATAAGATCACCACTAAGAGGAAGATCATTAAGGGAATTCTTATCTTTCTATGCTAATGCCTCATCACTATAAAGAATCCCAAATGGAGGTGAAGGATCTATAATGTCATCTTCTTTCGCATAAGGGGAGTGTGTTATAGAGAATATGTCATCCTTTTGTATCAAAAATTCTTCACAAGGAGGGGATAAATCAATGTATTTATCCAAGGGTTTATCCCAAAAAGTAGAAGTATCCACAATGGCTTCATGAGGAAGAGATTAATCAACATCCAAATCCAAAGGTTCATCCCAAATAGGAGGAAGAGAGTAATCAATATCCAAATTCAAAGGTTCATCCCAAATAGAAGGATTATCCATAATGGTTTCATGAGGAAGAGAGTAATCAACATCCAAATCCAAAGGTTCATCCCAAATAGGAGGATTATCCATAATGGTTTCATGAGGAAGAGAGTAATCAACATCGAAATTCAAAGGCTCATCCAAAATAGGAGGATTATCATCCCTATCAATAAAGCACATTGTAGGAGTGTCATAAGTCATTAAAGCTTGATCCCTAAAGGGGAAAGAAGGTAAATTGTATTGTAAAATAGGCTCATAGAAAATACATATATTAGGAGAAGAATTAACATCAATCCCTAACTCATCTTTGTAAAGGTCAATTGAAGAGGTTGTAGAGGAGGGTGAAATAGGAATAAGATCAATGGAGATCTCATTAACACAATTTTCATCCTCAGTTCCATGTACCTCATTAAGGTATCTATCATCTTGAACAACAAAAGCCTCATCAAAGTACTCAAAACAAGAATCATACATGTTGAATACTAAAAGCATGAAAATGTAAATATTTTTGTATTTTTAAAGAGATTTTGCAATTTTTTTGGATTTTTGAAATATAAATGCAAGGGCATAAATCAACCTAATCTTAATGCAAGAAAAGATTAACCACAAATCTAACACAATAGGGCCTCTAAATCCACAAAAGAAAGGAGGGTAAGTATGTCGGGTTCAACAAAATGTAGAGGATAAAATATGGATGGGATCCTAGAACAATGGTTTGCACATAAAAGAGACCCCAAAACCAATATTTTACACTTACATTTGAATTGTATTGATATGAAAAGTAAATGTAGATGACTAATGTTGAAATGAAGAGATAAAGGTACTTAACTCCGAAAAAGAACCTGCTAAAAACCCTGTCAAACAGTCTCAGAAACTGTTGATTTTTGAAATATTTAACCAAAACTACGAGATCTACAAAACCCAAAAATCTTTTCCAATTCTGAGGGAGGTCGTCTTTGACCCTAATAAAAGGTCAAAGGCTACATTTTTATTCTGAAGGCCGATTTTGACTCTATTCACAAATCCTGAAAGTTCACCGAAAAGGGTATCTAAATCCGATCTCAGATCTGAAATTCTGCACCTGCACCTGCAAGAAAAAGAGGGTTTTTGTTTGTTTGTTTGGGGGGGTTTGCCTTGGTCAAACCCCGGTTTAGAATCAACCTTAATATTGAAATTGAAATAGAGAATGCTAGCAAGTAGTAGAAGTAGATCTAACAATGAAGCTATGACATTCAATAGATATGTAATTGTATTTGGAATGTAATCAAATATGTTAATGTGTGATGATGGGTATCACCTTCATGAAATTAAGATCAAATAGCATCAATTTAAAGAAAATACAATGCAAATCTAATTTAAAATGAAACTATAATCTAGAACATCTCATGGTTCTCTAGAAAGAAGTGGTAAATGAAGCTCTCAACTTAGATCCTCACTAGTGACACCTCTAAAATGAGAATTATGCTGCTATATGCTTCTACTATGCTTCTATTATGCTCATTCAATGCTTAAATCTAGCTCAAATTGACAAACTACAATGATAATTGCTAAAATGCTCTTAATTTGCTCTTAGAATGCACTCAATTGCCTATAATAACAATGCTTTGCAAATGAAGTTCTAAGATGGAAATGCTCTCCAAAATGCCTTATATTTATAGTAAATGTCCAAGGGTAAGGGGTGGAGTGAAGTAATCATGGTTATCCCTTGGTTGAGTCAAATACTTTGCATTGTTCATAAATGGGGGACAAATGAGGGGACAAGCCTTTAAATGGTTTCAAAGCTTTGGAAAATTTAAATGTTTGAGTGATTTATGTCTTTTTATCCTCAATTTTCATTGGTCAATCACTTTGTTGAAATAAATTAAGATTTATTAAATTCAATTAATTAATTAAATTTAGCCATGCATGGGCAATGAGTTCATTTTGATTTTTTTATTAAAACAACTATACAATTAATTGATTAAAATCAATTATATATTTTTTTGGTCCCTTTAAGCTTTGATTTAATTATTTAACATCATTATTTAATATATCCTTTGCTTTAAATGATTTTGTCCCACTTTATTTAATTATGTCCATTTTTACTTGATTTAATCCATTTTGATGATTTTTGCAATTTATTGATTTTTGAGCCATTTTATGATTTTTGCAATTTTAAAAGCACTTTTCCAATTTTATGTGTCTACAGTTAATATGAAAGCTTGAACATAAATGTAAATCTAAAGCTCCATGTTTGTATGCTTGGAATCCACTTTGATGGAAGAATGAAATGGATCTTGAAGATGAACAAAAGGATCTTGAAGGAAGATCACACCATCATGATGGCTAGATCTAGGGTTTGAATGATGAATCTTGAATGCTTGAACCAAATCCCTTCAATGGCTTGAATGCTTGAATCCTTGACCTTCAATGGAGAACTTGAATGGAGAAGAGGACTTGAATTCTTGAATGGATGCTTTCTTGATCACCTTGAGAGCTTGAGAGCAATGAAGATATGAATGATGGATGTGAAAATGAGAGAGGAAGGCCTCCTTTTATAGTGAACTAGGGCACAACCCTCTAGAGGGGCCACCTTGGAGAATTAAATCTCAATTAGGTCCTAAAATTTAGAAAATATACCTAGATTAAATGCAATTAGAGGATTTACCATTTCAAAACCTGAAATAGCCAACCCGGAGGTGGGAAAATAAATATCCCCGAAACCCGATACCCAAAAATCAAGGAATTTGGTAATTTGAAAGAGGGGGGAAAAATCAAGGTTGTAACTAACCTATTCAGGTACAAACTCAATCCTGAACTAGTTAGGATCATCCTTGATTTTGACCCTGTGGGCCCAGATCTAGCCAGAATCAGTCAGGAGGTGCCGAGGATGCTCAGAGACCTAGAAATGATATCAGAATAGGATAGAATTCCATGGATAGGCACAAAATACTATGATGGCTATGATGAAGGCTAGGAGGACCTATTTCTAAGCCCTACCTAGAAAATAAAGCCATGGAAGAGGGAAATTAAGGAGAATCCTCAGGATCCTAACCCTAATTCCATCTAGAATGAAGCAGAAAAGAAGTGGAAAGTTGGGAGAAAGCCAAATACATGCAAAGACCCGATCAAGATGCTTAACATGACCCCATACCACTTAATCGGAGGGCTAAACACTCTTATCATGGAAGTTCTTCCATTTTAAGATGATACACTTCTATAAGTATTTCTTCTTCCCCTATTTCCTTCAACATCTTGGGAATATCTTCAATTATATTTTGTGCAACAGATGAAAAATCTTCAATATCATCTATTACTTGTTCTACTGGTTGTTCGGTGTCTGAGATGTGAATATGCTCTTTATTTTGTTCATGTGTTGTATCAAAATCTAAATCTATTTGAACTCCTTTTGCTTTAATGGGTACACATTACTCGGTGTCAACTGTGGGTGAATTTTTCTAAGTTTCAACTGTTGAACTAAGATTTTGAGTCCATATTTCTATACTTTATTCATCAAATTCTTTCAATTTTCCCTTTAGTATATTTATTTCCCTTGACTTCATCAAAAATTTGTTTTCAAATTGTTGCATTGCCGAATCAATGTATGGAATTAATAGACTAGGCATGGCAAAAATTAGGGACCTTTCTCTCATCTTTTTCTCAGTGTTTAAAGCATAGGTCCATCTGGCAAAAAATTTATTATGTAATTCTTCAGGAATTATATGTGAAAATTCAACTTGTACTCTTTTAAATTTGTACATCATGTCAATGATAGCCTCTTCAAGTTTATCTTGGTCCTCTTTTCTCATGCTGGAATATCTCTGAAGGATAACTTAATCCTCCTCTTTCTCTTATTCCGTTTGCAATTTCATCAATTGTTTGAGGTATTTTATTGACTACAACTCTGAATTGACTATTTTACTCTTCCTCTAAGTCAATTTCATCCTTTTTTTGATTAATATTCTTCTCTTCTTAGGTTCAGGTACCTCGGTAGAAGCTTGTGTACCTCTGTTCTTTTGATAAGTTTTGGTCATTGCAGGCTTTGTAATCTTAGCAACTCCTCTTCTTTGAGGTGAAGTGATACCACTAGTAGACCTTGTCCTTGCATGTGTAATTGGATCAAATTGTTTTCTTTTACCTTTCACTTCCTTCGATGATTCTTCCTTCTTCTCTTTCTATGACTTAGTTTCTTCTTCTTCTTCACTGACTGATCTCTACTCTTTGGTTGCTTCTTCAACTGACTTCTCTACTTCTTCAACATCACCAAATTGTTTCGCTAAAGTACCAATCATTTTTTGTGATTTCCTTCCAATATTTTCTCCAACTAATTCCATTTTTATTCTTTTCTTGGTTTCTTTGTATGTGCCAAACCTTGTAGCCTCTTTGTCTTTAGGTTCTGCTAATAGTGCTTCTATTGACCTAGTGGCTCAGTCAATATCCACTTTATACTCCATTGGTGGTAGCCATGTAGTTCTCGGTTCAACTTCCTTGATCAATGTGGCATCAGTATCCACTAAGAAACATACGTCATTTTATTATTTTTCAACAAGTTGAGCTGGGATTCTATATATGTTATGCATTCTATTCTTAAACTTACTAAAATAGTCATCCATAACTGGTTCAAAATTCTTGTCTAGGCTATTATTGAATTCAACGATTTGGAAAATGATGGGTTTATCCACATCCCATTCTATATTACCGATCGAGGGAAATGAGTTCTAAAAGTAGAAAAATATACATACCAATAATGATCCAAACTTTCATGTGTTTGACTTTGAAACTTGGATTGTCCTCATATTCTCCTCCAATTGCCTCAACATAAGTTTGACTAGGTCAAGTTGTAGACCTTTCTTCACAATCTTGTACATAATATCTATAGCTCTGCATGGAATGCTATTTGGTCTGATGGATTGAAATATCTTGTATGCAATCACATATGGACCAAATCTAGTCTCAAGGTCATCAATGATGTTTATTTTCATTCCTCTGCTGTCCCACTCTGTCTAGTAAGCTTCTAAATTTTGTTCTTTGGTGGATGCCTTAGGACTTTGTCTTTGTCACATATTGGGTACCCTGTGACCATGTGAATCACATCCTTAGTGATTTTCACCGGCTCATCTAGCCACATCTTTCCATCATGAAATCAGCTTAGAATGGTCCTTATCCATTTAGTCTTGAACTCCTTCAGGAAATGAAGTGCATTGGTTAAACCTTTTACCTCCAAATGCTCATGTTCATCCTTCAACTTTCCATCCTTGCATAGTTCCTTATAGGTGGATTGGAGCTCAAAATCACCTATCTCATTTATCTTGCCGTGAATATATGACCTAATGTCTTTAACCAACAAAACCCTAGGTGATATTGATGAAAACATGCCTTTATCATTGATCTGTGTTGTAATCTCTAGATGTAACTTGTAATCGGGTTCATCATACGATGAGTTCTTGATCAATGTAACTTTCCTTTCCTTGCCAACCCTAGATTGTGTGGATTTTTATATAGATTCCATTGCTATTGATAAGTTAGGGTTTTGAGAAATCTATGTTCAAGTCACTTGGTTATGCTTCAAACCTTCTTGAATAGCCTTCAATAACTTAGGAAAACTCACAAATCATTGTATTTTCTTAGAATTTGGTTTCTCAATCTTCACTTTATTTCACCCTAGTTCACTCTTGGAATGCAATGTGAATAATGAATGGTTCAACGTGTATTTATACCCAAAAACAATTTTTAACTTAAGTATGGTGCAATAAATGCCTTACCAACCACTACTTGGTCAATGAACAATCACTCAGTTTTCTCCATTCTATCCACATTAGATACTTCATCTCAGTTTACACTACAAGTGATTGGTTGATACCATCTTTTACTACCCAACTTGGTTACCTTTTCCACTTTCACCAACTAAAAATCACTTACTCGGTTTAGCTTTACTGGCTATGCTCACTTCAAGTTAATAACATATTACAACCTAGTGCATATTAATTTATGCTGATATGGTATTCATGCAATAGATATAAGTAACTGATGTACACTATAATTGATTAAGATTACATTACCATACTTACTTTATTGTGACTTAAGTAGAAGTGGTGGAATCACCTAATCCATTGCATGAGGTGTCACTAATTGTTGTACTTGTTTCTCCATTTTGTGTCCTATTGTTCTTCTCCATATTTGGTTCCTCTACCTTCTAATTTTGTCAATGGTATTCTCATTCATATCTTCATTTGGTTCCGGTGCTCGGTTTTTGCAATCTCTTCCTAAGTGACCAACCATATGATAGTGTAGACATGCCATTATAGAATTCATCCAATTTCTAGATCTTCCTCTCCAATGTAGTCTCATACAATTTGTAGCTATATGATGATATCTTCCACCAGAAGTACAATTAACCCATGTATTGTAATCCCAAGTATAAGAATTACCTTGTCTTCTCAGTTGATATGTATTGTTTTGTCTCTTCGGTTTCCAAACTTGCTTTAGCTGTTCCTTGCATTCTTGTGACATATGACCATGCTTGTTGCAAATACGATAATGACTATCCATGTAGTACTTCTTAGGTGACTTGTTTGTCTTTGATCTACATTCAAATGCTTGATGTCCATATTTGTTACAATTGTAGCAATAACCATCAAATTTAGGGATAGTATTGGGAGTACCTTTAGCTTTATTGATTTTACTCCTGCAAAAATTGGCTGTATGACTTGGTTTCCCCCAATGATATCATGAGATCTTCTTAGGTTTTAGATTTTCATATAAATTCCTTTGCTCTACTTTTTTTTATGATTCTCCTTGCTTGGTATAACCCAATCCAGTGGTGTTGTCTAGTCTCCTCTATCTCCTTAAAAATTCATCCATCTTTTTGGTGCTTTCCTTAGCTTTCTTCATCAATTCATTGTTTTGTTGTTGCATCTTCATTTCATTTTATTCCCTTAATTCACCAATTTCTTCCAATTTCCTAGCAATATCATTTTTCACCATGTTAACTTCTTGGCTTATGATAACCATCGGATTAGAAATTTCAAAGTGATGCTCAGTTAGCCTTAGTATTTCTGATTATTTTTCTTCCAGTTTTTTAGTCATTTGTCTTCTATCTTCAATAGCCATGTTTCTCTCTTGTTCAACTTGTCTTGTACTATTCATAACTTCAATCATTCTCACCATTTATTTTTCTTGTCCAATTTTTAGTGCTTTCAACTGCTCGGTGAGGTGTTGATTCTTTTTTGACATATTTGAAATTGTTGCTTCAGATGCATCAGATACACTTTTGGATCCTTCTGATAATTACTCAATCTCCTCTTCCTAATACTGAGTGTCATTTTGTTGAAATTCTAATTCCTTCCTATTTCTCTACGAATCCCTCAAATTTTCTTTGATATCTTTAAGCTATTCTAGGGTAATCTACACTTCCAATTTCCAATTTTCAATTATCTTGTCAAGATTATACCTTTCCATCTCTATGGATCTTTCCTCTTCTGTGATTAAACTTATTTAACAAGAGAACAATCTCATATACCAATTGTTGGCATTATGGAAAGGTGAGTTACTAATAGGGGAGGGGTGAATCAGTAACCCTAAAAACTTTTATTCTCAATCCACAAGATAATACCCTTCATGAAATGATTGTTATATTCATAATTAACATTCATCCATGAACATAACTTAAATGTAAAATGTATCTAATCTATCAAATAAGAATTCATGAAACCTCACACATTTGACACAAATATTTTGGTATCACAAAAACCCTTGTTAGAAGGTAAAAACTACGGTGGGGATGAAACCCACAAAGCTTCCCTAGTTGCAGTAGTAAAGTTGCTTGTTAAAGCATACAATTTTTGATCATTTTTGATGATCTTACCCTTTTAGGAGTAACACAGAGGACTCGTTAAGATCTTACTTGTTAGAGGATTTAGCAACACTCATTAAGTGTGCACTCGGTTAAGAGATTTTAAAATGAGACATTTAAGTCTACTCTATTAAGAGATTCCTACTACAATTGTTAGAAAGTAACTGCATAAATGATCTAGTTGTTGCAACTTGCTTTGCAGAATATCAGATTTTCTTAGCCCTTATCTGAAATCACCTTTTTGTGATAGATATCAACAATGTCTCCTCAAGTTCGATAGCCTCTGGTTAGCTTCTGATATAAACCTTAATACTCATTCAAATCTTACCATCATAACCCTATATGATCTTCAGATGTCTCCTTTAGGTGGCTACTTCTGATCATTGTATTCTTTTCATCTGTCATCTTGGAAATGCTTAAATCATAATTATTTTGACCTAATTAGGGTTATGGAAAAATCTAGAAAATATTTGATCAACGATCCATATGAATAACCTACTCAAATTTGCATAGGGATCATCACCAACCCTTTTGAAATCTCCCAAAAATCTTTACCTTGATTTATGTAAACCATTTTCTAGCTCAGTAAAAATGTTTGCCTTGTTTTCAGTGTGATTACAAACTTTTATGTGGATCTTGCATTGCTTAGTAAACACTGCATCTCTACCTCGGTAAAATCCTATTGTTTGGTAATCAGGTATACTCAGTTATCATTGTACTTAGTAACATGTGTCTCGGTGTAGATGCTCAGTCAAGTCTATGCTTAGTTAACATACTTAGTACTTTGATTGACTTGTCTATTTTATTTTCTTTACTAATTATATGTATGGCACTAATGACAACACTTAATGCAATTAGGTGTAACAATATCAACTACCTTAATACCAATCACATCCATAGTTTGGCTATGACCATAATCCATTTATTGAAACAAATGACCAACATCAAAAAATGGTGTTAGTGAGGTCCAGGTCATACCTTTGGATTTTAGAAAATAAATGGATGAGTTAAATGTTCCCCAAGTGTAGTAATATTTTTTAGCAAAGGAGGGAGGTTGGCCTTTATAAAAGGGATATTCAATAACAAAGAAAGTTTTAGGAAGAACTTGCAAGGCAAGTGGCTAAGAAGGAACAACTAATGAAGCTCTTATTAGTCAAAATGAAAGAATTAGAAAGAAAAGAAGTTCCTTCCCCTAAATATATCATCCCAATCTTTAGACAACCCTCTACACTACACGAGCCTTCTAATCATGATCATTTACCTAGGACAAAGAAATAAGAATTTGATGAGGAGGAGGATTGGGAACTGTTGTAGAAGGATTTTGAGAAAGTGTTTCCCTTACAAACCTCTCCCTAAATAGAAATTGAAAAAAATTAAGAAAACCTAGTCTTGTTACTTAAATAACTTCCCTCATTTGTGGAGGAGGTAGAAAGTGTCGAAGCTACTTTCACCTAAGAGGGACAAATCTTGGCAGTTAAGCTTTCAAAATATCGAGAGGGCTCGAAAAAAAAGAAAGAAGAAGATTAACTATTGCAACATGAAGTTTTCTATAACATGGATGATGAAAAGGAAGATACCAAGGATATCTCTATCCTTTGGGATTAGTGTACAAATATGATTAAAATATATTCACAAGCTATTTGTACTATGACAAAAAAGTGAAGGAATTAGACGATGAAGGAAAGTTTGGGGACGAGCTTGAATTTTTTTATTCATCCATAGACATCAAGACATCCTCTCTTTTGTCAAAAAACCATGAGTTTTGATTGCAACATGTGGTGACCTAGAAATATCATAATATTCTAGATGCACCATAAAGGGCTCATGAGAAAGATGAGGAATAAGTGCAAGATTTTACCCCTCCCCATAAAGCCAAAGAGTTAGCTTCAGACCAGCTAAGTTATGTCATTGCAACACACAATGATTTAGTCTAGAATGATCATTTTCACCTAGTAGTATCAAGAGGGTTCCCTATAAGGCATCAATCTTCACAAAAAAGTATCATGTCTACTCAAGTCATGCTCGTTGAAGAGCATGACAAAGATATCATTACAAGAGATGAGGTACTCTCTCCCATGATATCATAGAAAATGCCCGAGTTAAGATATATTTTCATTACCTCAAGCATATCACTCCCATGAAGGACAATGACCCTATTTTATTTTATTTTTCTTAAATTGCCAAAGCCATTAAAGAAAAAGAAAAAAATTGAGCACAAGGGTGATTATTTCCCTAATCTAGTTAATGGTTCTCTTAAAAAGAAAGTTAATCTCAATTAGTGTAAATAGTTAGGTTTTCTATTTTGTTTTGTGTGTGGTGTGTTTAGTTTCAATAAGCACTACTATGCATGAGGTCCATTTATTTGGCATCCTCTGTAAAGCTCACTGTTAGTCACAGTTGGTTCTCATGATTATCATCATCAGTGGTAATTTCCTCTTTTTAAAATGTCAATTTATTTTGTTACTGTGCTAACCCCTTCTAGTCTGTTTAGTGCAAGTATGCCCTTGTAGGTTTTTTTGTTTTGCATTCTTCAAAACTTACTCTCTACTTTACTATCATTTTGTATGCAGTAGTAAAATCCTATGCTATGACATTTTTAATTCTCCATGATTAAAAAAGAAAATGCTATAACATAAGGAATTAAAAAACTTCAAAGAGAAAGAATGACAAGAAAAGTGTATGTAACCAAGGCTCACATATTATATTAATAGTAGTCTCTATATACATTGCAAAATTTTCAAAATTTTCAAAATTATTTTGTCATTTACATTCGTATATCCTTTTTAAAGTAAAAGAAAGCAAAATATTTTATTCAATGTGCTGGTCAAAATACTCCAAACCCAGGGCTATCATTTCTAGAGTTTTCTTCTCTTTCTAACCCATTATCCTCCATGTCAGAAGAGAATCCACCACTTGACTGTATTGGAATATCTCATGCTTGATCAAAGATAATCCACAAATCAAATTCCTCTACTACTGCCTCTAACATTTGCATCATGGGGTCGAGGTACTTCTTGAGGAATTTGACCCCATGCCTTGTGTAGCAGCGATGAATTTCAAGGGGATGGTAGTGAAAGTTCATCACAAATAACACAAATGGAACCTCTGCACCTATCTCTAGATGAATCCTAAGGTCTGTTGCTAGCAACATCCCTATACCTTCTCATGCATGAACAAGCATGTCTTCTATCCCTTCACAGTAATCTTTTCCAAATCTAGCCTTTGTTAAGAAAGTAATTGTATCACTAGTGTTACTCCTAAGAGAATTAAGAGTTGTCATTAGTATCATTCATTCATACAGTTGGTTAAGGAGACAACATAGTCCAGTCGGTCAACACACAGAGCCTAGATACTGAGAAGAATACAAGGCATAACACTATACTAACCAAATATAGTTTTGACCAAGTACTCATACCGAGTCAGATGATTACTGAGTGTTGAGAACAATAGCCACTAAGCATTCATATGTACCAAGCGTCAGTTAAATACCGAGTGATGAATGTAGTGTACACCGTGCGAAGTAGGAAATGACATGTAGTTTGTAATGGCACAAACTACAAGGTAGATGGTTTACACCAATCAAAAAATAGTTTACCAAGATTGAGATGAAATTAAATATGGATGTAATCATTTAATTATTGATGATTCCTATGTAAAGATGATCTAGGTTATTCATTTGAGCCATTGATTATAGGTTTTCTAAGATAGTATCAAAACCCTAATTAGGTCAAATCATTTTGATATAAGAATTGTAAAGATGTCATTTTGATAAGTATCACACATGAAGTAGCTACCAATTTGGGAGACATCTAAAGATCTGAAAGGGTTAAGTTTGAAGAATTGCCATAGAATACAGTTTATTAGAAACAGAAGGCTACCGAGAAGTATTAAGAAAAGAGATCACATTGAGGTGATAATAGATAAGTACATAACAGATATGCAATCATACAAGATTAATTGCTATCTACATATCACTTTTAATGTTAACTTTAACCATTGTAGTAGATTTAAATCTCTTAACATAGTAGACTTGACAATCTTTTTGTAAAATATCTTAACCAAGTGCACACTTAATTGTGTTGCTAAAATCCTCTAACCAGGTAGATCTAGCTAATCTTATTGTTACTCCTAATAGGGTAAGATCACTAGAAGTGATCAAATCTTTGTAGCCTTAACCAAAAAATTTATTTACTACAGTAGTGAAGCTTTGTGGGTTCCATCCCCACCGCAAATTTAACCTTCTAACAAGGGTCTCTGCGATACCAAAATACATGTGTTATGTGTATGAAGTTTCATGTTTGTATATTTGATTAGATTACATGCATTTACATTTTAGTTATGTTATTGGATGTATGGTGAATTCAAATGATATAGTCGGTTAATGAATTACATGTTTACAAGGATTCAATTGAAATTTTTTAAGGGTACTGATTCACCCCTCCCCTCTCAGTACATACCTTTTCATAATTCAAACAATTGGTATCAGAGCTAGTTCTCTTGTTGAGGAAGTTTAATCACCGAAGAGAAAAGATCTTAAGGATGGAAGGGTATAAGATTGATAAGACTATTGAAATAAAAAATTGGAGACTTAGATTCTCATGGAACAATATAAGGAACTAAAAGAAAAAATAAGAGAGTCATTGTTCAAAATGAAGGATTTGGCATTTCGGCTCAAAGAGACTAATTATCAGGGAGAGGAGATAGAAAACTTATTTAAAGGAGCTGGATTTGGAAGTATATCTTATGCATCTAAAGGAACAATAGAAGATTTATTTGAAAAGAATCAACACCTTACTAATCAAGTGAAAGCACTGTAAATTGGTCAAGAGACTTAAATGGTAAGAATGATTGATGTCATGAACAATGCAATACATGCTGAATAAGAAAGGAATTTGGATATTGAAGATATAAGACAAATGAATGAAAAGATGGAAGAAAAAGAATTTGAAATACTGAGACTTACCGGACATCACTTTGAAATTTCCAATCGTATGGTTGTGATGAGTCAGGAAGTCAACTGAGTGAATAATGAACGTACTAATAAATTGGAAGACATCGATGAATTAAGGGAAGATAATGAAAGACTAAAGAATGAAGTGAAGATTCAACAACATCATAATGAGATGATAAATAAATCAGAAGAAATTACTAAAATGGATAATTTATAAAAAGTTAAAGAAGACATGACAACACTATTAGTTTAGGTAATATCAAGTAGGGAGAGTCATGAAAACAAGCTGAACAAAAGAATGCCTATGCACATTGAAGGCCAAAGAAACTCTCATTCTATCATTGTGGAAAACTAGGCCACACATCAAATGTTTGTAGAAGCAAAGCAAAAGGTATTCCTAAATCTACTCCTAAATTTGATGGTTATCGTTATAAATGCAAGTATGGACATCAAGCACATGAGTGTAGATCAAAGATGAATAAGTCACCTAAGAAAAACTACATGGAAAAGAACTATTGCACTTGCAACATGCATTTACATATATCACAGGAATGTAGGACAAATATGAAACAAGTCTAGAAACCAAAAGGATTTAACAAGACATATCAATCGAGAAGACAAGGTAATGCATATACTTGGGATTACAAAAATTGGACTAGCATGTGGTAGATGTGGACATATAGTATAAAATTGCATGAGAATGCAGTAGAGAGGAAGATCTCAAAATTGGCCAAATTCTGGAATGGCATGTTTGCACTATCACAAGGTCAGTCATTTAAGAAGAGACTGTAGAGACTGAGCACTAGAGGTGAATGTTTATACAAATGAGAACACCATTGAAGAAATCATGAGGATAATGAATCAAATGTGGAGAAGAGAAACAAATGATAATGCTAGAATAAGCACAACAGTTGGTGACACCTCATCCATTGGATTAGGTGATCTCACCACCTCTACCTAAACAATTCACATAAGTATGGAACTAAATTTCAATTGGTTATATCTTACAAAAATTCCTTAAATCTATAGCATGATTACCAAATTTGCATGAAATAAGATGCACTAGGTATTATATGTTTTGAGCATGAAATGTGTATAGTCGGTAAAAGCATGATCGAGTGAAAGTTTATTAGTCAGTGAAATTATCAAGGTTAACCGAGTTGAAGAATCAACTGAGCAATGTTTAGTGTTAACCAAGATGAATTTTCAAAGAGATAATCGAACGTCTTTGTATTAATCGAGCCATGGTAGGTGAAGCATTTATTGCAAAAATTTGAGTAGTAAAAGGATTTTTATGTATAAATAAGCATCGAAGCAAGTCATTTCTTCACACAATGAACTAGAGAAAACCAATGCAATTCGAGTGAATTTGAGCAAAGATTTTTTTGAGAATTTCACAGAGATTTAAGAAGATCATGAGCTGTTGATACCGTTTCAAGTAAGTTCTTAGTGAACCCAGTTATTTTCCTGAAGATTTTGTTAAGTCCTAAATCTTTTAAAACTATGGCATGCTCATCACAGTCTGTGAAATCCAAGATCAGAAGTGACAAGGAGGTCACATTGATTAAGTCAACAATATAGAAGAACCCAGATACAAATTGCACCCTGAGATTGCATCACAAGTTGATCAAACATGCACATTTTTGAGCATACCACCCAGGGTTTTATTATTTCAAGATATACGTGCATATATTCACTGTAAGATAAGAAAAATTATAGATTTCAAACTTCAATCCACATACTAGGAGCTGTGCTAGGATGGAAAGTTAAAGGATGATCACACACACCTGGAAATCAAAGGTTTGACAAATGCCCTTCATTTCCCGAAGGATTTTAAGACTGAATGGATTAGGATTGTGCTAAGCTTAGATCACAAAGGAAAGATGTGGTTGGATGAACCAATCAAAATTACTAAGGATTTTATCCACATGGTTACTGTATACCCAACAAACGATAAGGAAAAATCCCTAAGGCACCCATTGAGAATAGAAACTAAAAAACTAACAGGAGCCAAGTGAGATGGTAGAGGCATGAGGATCAAAAAAATCACTGATCCAAAAATAAGATTTGGAGCCTATGTCATTCCATACAAAATATTCCAATCAAGCAGGCCCAACAGTTTCCCATGTAGAGTAGTGGACATAGCATATAAAATTGTCAAGAAAGGCTTACAATTGGATCTTGTTGAGCTAATGTTTAAACAATTTGAGGAAAACATGAGGACTCTCCGTGTTACTAAGACCAAAAAATGTAAGTTTGGTTCACTTCTTCTACGTACATTTTTCTACTTGAAAAACTATTTACCATCAGTTGATAATGTTGAGTAGGATGTAAACCAATCGGTCATCATCCAAATCAGTGAATTCATCAAGCACTTAGGTCAGAATTTTGAGGTTGTAATGGATGATTATTTTGGAAAGTTTAAAGAAAGAGTGCAGAAAAGGAATAGGATACCTGAACAATTAGTTGAAAAGAATAAGGAGGATATTTATTTTCTAGTGGACACCGACACCGCCCTGATAAAGGAAATTGAGCCAAGGAATGCATGGTTACCCCCTATGGGCTATGAACTTGATATTGACCGAGCCTCTAGGTTAATAAAGGCACTATTGGCCAAGCCCAAAGACCCCAAAGCTACTAGGTTTAGAGCCTATGAAGAAGCTAAGTTGAGAATAAAAATGGACTTAGTCAGAGTAAAGGTTAGCAAAAAATCTAAGAAAATGATGGACACCTTGACTAAGAAATTCAGTAAATAAGAAGAGGAAGCGACATATAAGCTGGTTGAAGAAACAACCAAGGAACAACTTCTGATTGGTAATAGTGAGCATGAAGAGGAGATCGATTTAGATAAAGAATTACAAGATGCACCAGTGAAGGAAAAAGGGAAGAGGAAACTAGAAGAGACTCCTACATGAGTGAGGAAAAGATCCTCTATAGGTGTTTCTCCACCCTTGAAATGAGGAATTGCAAAAATTACAAGGCCTACACCTACAAAGACATATCAAAAGAAGAAGAGAGGTGCACAAGCCACCACTGAGTAACATAAAAAGATGAGAAAGATAATAAGAGGTAAGGATGATATTGACTCTAAAGAAGTAGACACCAGTAGATTTAAAGATTTTGTCAATAAAAATCAATCAATTGATAAGCTAGTAGATAACATAAAGGAAATAGGTAGACTAGCTCACCCTAAAATGAATCAGTTTGTACATATGTTAGCCGAGGATAAGGAAAAGATAGAAGAGGAAACAATCAACTTGATGATAAAGTTTAGAAGATTACCAGTGGAATTTTCAAATTACATTCCTAATGATATATATGAGAAAGTATCAACAAGATGGACCTATTCCTTGCATACTAAAAAGAAAATGAGGGAACACTCATTAATTTTGGCAATGCCTACTCTATCAATTACCAAAATTGAAGATATGATGAAACAATATGCGAATATTTTTTTGATGAAAAGTAGAGCATTAAGTATATTGTAAGGAAAACTTGAAGAAGCAGATGAAGACAGTAAAGTTTTGTGGACAAATTTTTTGGATTGAAATGTAACGCCCCGCCAGGCAACCCAAGAGGACAAGACATAAACCACTATAAAATGCAAGTAGTAAATTTCTTTTTTTAATTTTAACTAGAATAATACTCATCATTACACTTCATATTTCTAAAAGAAGAAATAATTTTCTACTACTTGAATGTAATATTTATACAACTTAAGTCCTCATGGGTCCCCTCACATCACTACTAAAGCAACATCATATAAACCATTTACATGCATAAGATATTCACGGAATCATGAGCTTAAAAGATCTATGTTCATTTTAATGCATCAAGTTAAATGTCCCTAACTTATTTCTTTTATTAAACATAAGTTAATCATCCAACATCATTATTCCTTTTATCAACTCATTCCATAAATTCATATTGATTTCATCTACATCTACTATCCTTTATATCACTTTTCTCTAATAATTTAGGTAAGAGATTAATATTCATTAAGGTAGGCATCATCCTAGGTACTTCATTAACATGAACCAAGTATTAACATTAAAATCAAATTACAATTTTATTGCATTGTTTCATAACCATTCATTGTTAATAATTCCAATCACTAATCTATCATTCCTCAATAATTTCCTTGGATTCTTTCATCAAGAGAGAATACATTATTGTTGTGATACATCATTATATATAACTATATTTAAGATTATTTCCTTTACACGTGGACAACATAAGAGGATAGGAGAAATAACATAAACACTTTCTTTTAATGCTAGTAACATGTCCAATATTCCACATTCTTTTCCCTTTCTTTTACCTAGAACTACCCATTCCCTTATGCATTGCTTTGAATTGAGATTACATCAATACTACAAGACTCCTTTTAGGAGATTAAAAAATTACATGAATACAAATACATAAGTACATCTCAACATATTAAAATATCCAATAAGAAATCTTCAACTGTAGATCTGGAAAGGAATATGTGCTAGGATCATCCAAAGAATCATGATCAATACCTCGATATAAATATTAACCACCCAACCATGTGGAACCAATAGGCCCACTCCCTCGAGCTAGGAGATAGAACCAAAGGCCCATACAAGAGGTAACAACTAGGAAATTCCTAAGGTGGTGATAAAATTTCCCCAAAGTCACAACACAAAAGAAAAGACAAGAAGACCACAAGGATTACCAGAGGCATGATCAAATTTGGTAGAGACTCTAAGCTACAAGCTAGGTGAGTGTCATCGCATAGCCCTCACCCCTTGGGTTGTCCTGGTACTAGCCACTCTTGGCCCCGGCCCCCAAGTAGGCACATGCGGAACCGAATGCCTCTCATACAGACAAGGTCATTCAGTTGTACCTAGGCATAGGTACCTTCTCCCACTCCCATCCTTAGTCTTTACTAGCACTAAAGGCATGGGTGAGGCATAATTAATCTTTATTAGTGTGTTATTTCCCATTCCAATAATCTCCCATTCCCAATTCATTTATTTAGGTTATCACTTGATTAAATAACTCATAGTAGGTTATCCTGGTACTAGCCACTTAGGGCCCCGGCCCCTCACTATGAGCCACTCACCTAGTGTACTTAGGTTCCCTAACATACATATAAAAATCATAAGAACATAATAGATTCATCATCAAGAATTCATATCAATTCCATAACAACATTTGATTGAGTTTAGGAAAACATATGTTGTCCCTAGTCCACTTGACAACCCTAAACCCAATATGGCATTCAGAATGTTCCAAACATATAAGAAGACATAAAAGTGATATTATAAACATATTCAAAGTATACATAGATCCAATTAACCAAAAAAAAATTCTAATAGCCTCTGGTAACCATACGAAACCTTAAAACTTAATGATGTTCTTAAACTGAATTATTTCAAGCAAGGATTAAATGCAAAGAATAGTCATCATAGAACAGTCATTCATATCTTCCAAAAAACAAATAATAAAGGAAATCTCTTCAGTGGAGATTTAGATAACATAATTATGGACTCTCAATTTTATTTTTAGGAAGATCCAACGGTGGGAAAGAAATTTATGACTTCTGGTTTAAAACAGAAAATTCTGGTTAGGATTCAGACCTACTTTCACTAAAACGGTTGTAATTTTCACAAAACATAATTAAAATTCACCAAAACAATTGGAAATGAAATATAAGACTTAGGATAATCTCTGATATCAAATTCATACTTTTATATGATCATATCAGCATGTAGCATACAAATACATTTGACAGAAAATTTGGAATCAAGAATGGACAGGCATAGTCTGCCAAAATATCAAAAATAAGGAATTAATTCGACCCTAAAAATAAAATCAGAGAGATACCCATTTGAGATCTATGAATTTTACTTCCAAAAAATCAATTTAGTAAAACCCTAGATGCAATTTAAATTATTATAATAATAGATCTCCAAAAATGGGTTGCTAAAAACCCTAGGAAAACACATGCCAATTCTTACAAACAAAAACTCAAAACTTTAAAATAACCATAGAAATGAAAAGTAAAGATATAATAAATAATTATAATATATAAATAGATCCATAATCTATCAGAGACATAAAGTAACTAAAATATTCAATCCATACCTCATGTCCTACGAAGGTTGAATCGAATAAGGAAGGAAACAAAAGAGAAGACAAATCCAAACTTGAGATGCATCCTTCAAACCCTATCCACTTTCAGAAATCTCCATGAAAGAAAGAAATAATTCCATAGCAAAGAATCCCTCTCTCAACTACTGAAATTCTCACAAAAATATCTCTCTGCCAAAAGCAAAGATAACCAAAAATTCTTAAAGACATATGCTTACAAACTCTCCCTCACATCTCCAAGTTTTCTCTCCAAAATCTCCATGAAAAGTAAGGCCATCCTCTCCTCAAAGCTTCAGCCCCAAAATCTCCTCTCTTCAAATGAGAAAGTAGTGCATATAAATAGATTTCCAAAGGTTGAGAGGAAAAGTAACCAACTCCCAACTAACTCTTAACTAAAGGGTATTATAAAATAACTTAATATCATACAACTATATTACTCAAATATACAATAAAAGATTATTTGTATTCATTCATACACATATGTAATATTATCCTATCATATATTCATATGCCATCATTAATTACATCAATATCTATATATATAACCTATCCTCATTATTAATAATTAACAATTGAGAATAATATACCTCACATTATTTAATATTTAATTATTAATAATATTATACTTTACATTAATCCCAAAATATACACCATCAACAATATCTATAATAATTAACATATAATCACATATAAATTATATATATATATATATATATATATATATATATATATATATATATATATATATATATATATATATATATATATATATATATATATATATATAAATACATATATGTGTGCACCCATATATATATATATATATATATATATATACATGCCAAATACCAAACACTATAATCTATAAGATTATGAAGTAATAGATCACAATATTATTACCTATTTATAATTACTATAGGATATAATCACTAAGGTAGAATAAAATCACATGCCTCAAAATAAATCTAATCATCCAAAGAGGCCATACAAATCATCTATGAAACATATCGAGAAAACCATAAGATCAAACAAGGTCAACCAAAGTCAACAAGGAAAGTCAAGCCAAACTCCTGAAACACAACATAGAAAGATTAACTAAGAATCATACCAAGAAGAAGAAATAAATAAAATGAGTAAACAAATCATACAACCAAATGAATTCAAGTGGCCACAAGGCACTAACTACAACCATGCCCAACCCTGTGTGTTGGATCTGGGTTTTTGACCCAAAGGTTGACTGACAAAGAAGGAACCCTAATATTCCCAAATTGGAATAATGACAAAGGAAGACTCATGTAGGGGCCTTAGTACTATCTCCATAACAACAACCATCGAGGATTTGAGGGCATGCTCAGACCTGTGAAGCTAGGTGAAGTCGATGCCCGGTACCTGCAAGCCTGCATCACAAAGAAGAAATACATATGCACAGAAATACATATAAAAGAAAACATTGCAGACAGATGACCGGGATCGATACATCGTGTGGACCTCAGCAATGTGAGTAACTACGACTTCGTCCTAAATCATGAAAACACATCATGTATATATATACACTCAAAGCATGTAGCATCATCATAACAAAGGTTAGAATCTCAAGCATTGTGTTAGTCTCTTATCAATACTAATAATAAATCAACATAATCAAATCATCAAGTGAGATACAAGATTCATCCAAAGTAACCTTAATAGAAGAAAATATAAATAACCACTTATATATATCTATCAAGTACATATCATATAACATCCTAACTATGTTCATAAAGGTCTTGAAGGTACTCAATACATACACAGAGATAAATACATACAAAAATGATACCTTTAGATAGTATGTCTAATATTAGAATCATTGAGTACTAGCTTATGAAATTATTATAAACAACTATAGGAATAGATCAAACAAGTATCATGTACAACTTAAGCTTTAAGAAAACATCGAAAGATCTTAATTCTTTCAAAAACACAACACTTATATTAGGGTTAGAGGGGTATTACATGAAAGGTTGAAGTAGACAAAACTGCATTGGCAATTGTTGGAGATTTGCCAACAAGCCAGAGTGCTGACTGTATGTTTGTCATTGATGACAACATATGGTAAGAAGGATGCATGGAATCTTGATGGAGAGAGCTATGAGTATATGTTTCCTAGATATGTTATCAACATGATATCATAGTCACAAAGGTTGATTATAAGTGAATATAGTAATATAGTAGTCTGTATCAATGAGTGTTCCTGACAGGTCCCAGGAAGAGTTCTGTATGAGATTTACAACATGATTGTGAGGAAGCCTTGTGTGTTTATATTTATGTTTTAGACATATGTATGATGCTATGTTCATAGAAATAGAGTTAGATATGTAGTACATGTTGAGTTATGAAGTCTCCAGTTGACAATCACAGTTTCCCGAGTTTATCTCGTAGAGCCAACATTGTTTTTATTGTTGCAGTAGTTGCGCCTATCAGTTTGATATGCATGCTTGGATTAGTATTTGGAGAAGAGTTAAGAATTCTTGGTTAAGAGCACATGACATAATTTAGCATGAGAAGAAAGTATCAGTTGATTTTGTAGAGCTGACAGTATGAAGTGACATGTCTACTCATATGGAGTTGCACGGTCCTAATTTGTGTTTCATGCTTAGTAGAGCCAATTGAGGTGTTATTGGAGAGTTTTATTATTTATCTAATATGATTTCAAGATTGTTCTAATAGCCTGAATTGATTATATCATCTAGAGGAAAAATATTTATAGGAAGTCATTTGTGATTGCTAAGTATGGCAGATAGTTGAAAGATAAGAGAAGAGGAGAAGGTGCGAAGTGTTGAGCCATCAGTAGAAGGTCTATGTGAAAAAGTAGAGAGTATATTATATTCATTGGAACTGAACAAGACAATAGGTCTATGCATAGTTCACCAAGATCTAGATATAGTGTGTATCTGTTAAACAGAAGGTTGCAACCTTCACCTTGTTGGAGCTCTAAATTTTGGGCAAAATTTGGAGTCCTATATAGTGATAAAACCCTAAAGAATGACCTCTTAAACTCCATGCCCAATAATTAATGATGGAGTAAATGAAATGGGATAAAGAATTATATTAATTTTCAATTAAAAGTTGAGGGATTAAGAAAGGAAGCTCAATGATAGGAACAATCAAAATTCTATGATCAAAGCCTTCAAAAAATACTGGAATTTCAACTTGCTGCAAATATGATGCCGACAGAGGCTGAAGATGCTCAAATTTTAAAAATCTAAAAATGACCTAGTTCAAGAAATTGAATTTTATACCTCCAATTAAAATCTTAGCTTTCCACAAGGTGTTTTGGTTTTTTGACCAGACCCAAATCCAAAAGTTAGGTAGTTATTTTTTAGTTATTTTATTATTTTTCAAAATAGAGTAGATATTATCAAAAGATTTGTTGCTTTCCTCAAAGGATCATTCACCACCTTTGGAAGAACTTTGTTTTGTGTACGTAGTTGAGAATCATAGTGAATTTGATAGTTCAAAGTAAAATTAGGCCTACCAACCTTGGCTTGATTAAGCCAAAATTGCAGAGGTATAAGTGGTGTATCACTATCATACCTGTCAGTTGGCCAAATCCGATCCATCATTTTTGGGCACCAAAAAATTGGTGACTCTGTTGGGGAGAGTTGCTCACAATATATATTGTGAAGTTACCTAGAATTTCAGATTTCATAGATTAGAATCAGAAAGTAGTTATATTTGTTTATTTGGAAGCACACTCTACTAGAAGAAAGAACCCATAAGTAAGACATTCCTCAAATGAGGTGGTGACTCTATTCAATAAAGCATTTCAATTAGTGACTCTATTGAGGAAGAAGACCTAGAAGGAGATAAGTAACATTTCCCTCTTTGAAAGAGGTGGTGACTCCATTGACAAGAACCTAATGTATAGAGAAACAAGTTATTACCGATTTAGATATTCAAAATGTATCAGAATAAACAAACATTTCAAAGAAAACCATTTATTCTAGATGGTATTAGGCCATTGGATCTGAGGGGATTCCATTGTATTCCTTTTAAGTTGATTCCTAAGTTTTCACAGCTTGTACCAAAGTTCCATGGAGAATGGGATGAATCAACACTTGAACATTTGGATGCATTTTATGAATTTATAGAGAACTATGAGATTTGTGCAGAAGATTAGGTAATGAAACTATTTGTCACAACATTAAAAGATAATGCAAGAGAGGAATATGAATCATTACCTACACAAAGTATTTCATCTTGGAAAGAATTTGAACAATGGTTTCTATATGAATTCCATGATGCAAGTGATGAAGATAACATGTATTATGAACAGTGTGAAGACCAAAGCCGCAACATGGAGGAGGATCATAGTATGTCTATACTTGATGCATTTTTCAGTTTGGAGAGATTTGAAGGGGAGTCTTCTACACACTTATTCTTGAGGATGGAGAATATATATCAGAGGATACCTATGATGATTATGCCTTCACGAAATACATTAGTGAGAAAGTTCAAAACTTGGGAATCTTGCTAGATGACCCTGATCTGAAGCTGCTTTTTAAGATATTAGAAGAAGATAAAAAAGATAGAGAAGAGGAGGCTTATGATCAAATTGAACAAGGCCTTGTGTTTGATGGAAATATCAGTGATGATAAAGAAGATCCAAATTACATATCCCCTTTGGACACATTTTTGAACTTAGAGAAAAAGGGAGAAGAATCTACAGTACAATTCTTCATAAGGATGTTTAATATCTATCAAGAAATACCTTCAGAGTGCAGACCTACATCCTCTGATCTTTTCAACAGAATGTGAGAACTAGGTCTTTTATATGATCACCAGTTCCTTACCTTTCTCAAACTTATGAATAATGAACTGGTTGTAGAGGAGAAAGAGTGCAAAACTAAAATAACATATGAGTCAAGTGAGGTTTCAAATTTGAATGGAGAAGATTCTTTTGGGTAGTTTGAGGAATTTTTTTTCCATGATGATACTTGTATGATATCAAACATCAGTGAATATGAAAATAAGGAAGCGGATCTTCTTCAAATGGAAGAAATTTCAGCCTTATTAGACATAGAATACTGAAGACACACTAAGAAGAATAGTCCAAATTTTTTCTCAATCCACCATGGTAAGGAGGTTGACAGATTAACGCATATTCAAGAGAAATCAAATAGAATTACATGAACATGAGGAAGTTTAAGGAGATAATGTCAATGAAGATGTTAGTCTTTTTGATGAAAAACTTGACAATCCAAATGAAAATTCTCATGAATGTATGTCTGAATTCTCTATGTTCCTGAATCCATTGTGTGAAGAGGAAGTAGATGAAGATATGTCTAATTTCTCTATGTTATCGAATCCATTATTTGAAGAAGATCTTTTGTGCAATCAAATCCATCAGCATTATGATGAAGATAGCAGTCCTAATTTTGAAGTTGATAAAAATCATAATATACATTCAGGAGGTGAGATATATTTCAGTTCATCCTATGAGAATGGAATATGTCAAACATATGAAGATGAGATGGAATCAGCCAGACATGATGAAGAGAATGTGTTGAAGCATTTAAGTTCTAAATTTTTTAGAAATGTCCCAGCTAATCAAACTCTTGGTGAGAGAGAGTTTGTACTTCTTGAAGATAAGCTATTCTCAAAGCCTTTTGGTGAGGAGAAAAACTATCTAGAATATAGAGATGGGACAGATTGTGAACAAGAAGGTATCCAAAAAAAGAAGACTAACCTAGAGGTTTGTATGATTAACCAAAATCTTCTATTCAACAAGGATTACAATGGACCTGATGATTTCTCAAGGGTTGAACATAGATTGGATGCCAAAGATCATATTGATGAAGCGATGAGAATTGTCTATAAGGATGACATGTGTAATGCAACAAGGTTAAAAGTGTTATGTGATCAGAATCGGGTGTTCGATAGAGGAAGGAAGTGAGTTTCATTTTTTTGGGGGGACCCAATTTTACTTCACATCATATTAGTATGGATACTTGGTCTGCTTCTCCAAATATATCTGGAATCTCGCTATGCTCACATGGAGCATACGTCCCTAGAAAGAGCCTATTAGAGCTCTAAATTTTGGGCAAAATTTGGAGTTCTATATAGTGGTAAAACCCTAAAGAATGACCTCTTAATATCTATGCCCAATAATTAATGATGGAGTAAATGAAATGGGATAAATAATTATATTAATTTTCAATTAGAAGTTGAGGGATTAAGAAGGGAAGCTCAGTGACAAGAACAATCAAAATTCTGTGATCAAAGCCTTCAGAAAATGCTAGAATTTCAATCTACTGCAAATATGATGCCGACAGAGGCTGAAGATGGTCGAATTTTAAAAATTTAAAAACGACCCAGTTCAGGAAATCAAATTTCCTATCTCCAACAAAAATCTTAGCTTTCCACAAGGTGTTTTGGTTTTTCGACCAGACCCAAATCCAAAAGTTAGGTAGTTATTTTATTATTTTTTCAAAATAATTTGTAATAAGGGTTGTGTCTTTTCACCCTAAAGAGATGTGAAAGCCACTCAAACACATATATATACATAATGTAAAATGTAAAGATAGAAGACAATACGAGATATATTTTTATAGAATAGAATTTGATAAACAATTACAACTATGAACTCTTATGTACCAATTTTTCAACATGAATAAAGATAAGTGCCATTTCTTTTTATTTGTGGTTATAAGTTATATGTTTTCAATTAGTCTTTCAGATATTCTATTAAATAGAGTGTGTTTCACCATGTTTAATTCCTTGAGTATCATAATTCAAAATTAATATATATAATTTAAATATCAATTGAAAGATCTGTGTATCTTCTCTTGTTTTTATCAGTCTCTTAATTTGAGTTAAATTTGATAAGGTTAGCTATACAGATTGATTTGAATTATAAGTCAAGCGGAAGCCTGTGAAGTGATGGTCTTGTCTTGTTAAAGAAAGTTTTTAAAACCATCTTTGATCATACATAGGATTGAAAGTGTTTTGACTCTATAACCCAAATACTTAGAAGGCACTGATCTAATCTTTAATTGGAAATTGTCACATTAAGTTCATCTATAGTTTGTAGATCATTAAATTATTATTTCAAAAGCATTACTTTTAGTCCTTAGTATAATCCATTTTAGTCAAGTTTTATAGAGTAGAGATTATCAGAAGATTTGTTACTTTCCTCAAAGGATCATTCACCATCTTTGGAGGAACTTTGTTTTGTGTACACAGTAAAGCATCATAGTGAATTTGATAGTTCAAAGTGAAATTAGGCCTACCAGCCTTGGATTGATTAAGCTAAAATTGTAGAGGTATAAGTGCTGTATCACCATCATACCTGTCAATTGGCCAAATCCAATCCATCTTTTTTGGGCACCAACACACCCCTTTGAGCAGTGTGCTCCAGGACAGTGTGTCCTCACCCTTAACAGGGTTAATTGTAAAAGACTCCTAACAAGGTCTGACCTTTGACCAAGTCACTGTACTTAATGCATTGTAAAGATCAACTTCTAACACAGTTGTAAGATCTTCTAACATGGATCATAATAATCGAGTGCAATTTATAGTGGGTGCTAATTCCCACCGCGGTTTTTACCTATTTGGGTTTCCTCGTAACCAAAATTGTGGTGGTGTTAATTGTTCTTATATTGTGTTTATGCTTAATGTTCTTCTGTACTTAATTGGATAAAGAATTGGATCTTGTAGATAACTAATTCACCACCCACCCTCTCAGTTATCTCTTGGGACTATTCCTAACAATTGGTATCAGAGCCAAGTGCCTCGGAGAGAAAGTTTAACAACTTGAGGTAGATCAGATAAAATTCTTTAGAAAAGAAAGTCCTAAGTTTGATGGAGAGAACTATCTAGATTGGAAGAACAAAATGATGACACACTTGCAGTGCATTTCCTTTGAATTTTTTAAGTAGCTACCAAAGAAGTTCAGATTCCCTCTTTTGCAGATCTTGCAAAGGAAGATGCAACTCTTAAGCAGAAGGAAATGGTCACTCAAAATGCTATTGCCAAAGAAGCCCTCATCAACACATTGTTTGACGGTGAGTTTTCAAAGATCAAGAAAGTAGATAAAGCCTACAAGATATGGAAGTATCTAGAAGACATGTTATAAGGAGATGTCCAAGCCAAGAATGCATGTAGAAAGACATGGAAGAAAAAGTACAATACATTGGAGATGGTACCTGAAGAGAACATTAGAGCCTACAATCAAAGGATTAATGAAGCAGTTGTAGGAATCATAAACAATGGTGGAGAGATCTCAGAAGAAGACATAATGGATAAATTGATGACTACTTTGACATCAGAATATGAGAGAAAGATAAACATCCTAGAGGAGACTATGCAATTTTCAAAAGAATTCAAAAGAGAGACCTTAATCATAAAAATTTAAGCTTTTGAGATATCAAGTTTGAAGATAGAGCCTAAAAGTGAGACAACCTTCAAAGCTTCAGTCCATGGTAAGAAATCCTTGAACACTTCTAGTAATTTTGATGATGATGATGAAGAGAAAGAACTAGATGATTTAATTGCTTTGATTGCTAAGAAAGAAAGGAAAGGAAAAGGAAAATATGAAGGTCAATTACCATTCAAATGCTTTTCATGTAATAAGATTGGTCACTTTGCATCTAAATATCCTACAAGAGTCAAGAAGTTCAAAACTAACTACAAGCCCAAGTATACAAAAGAATGTTACTATGCTGGAGATGGAGTATTAGATGAAGAGTCAAAAGAATATGAAATTGGATTCATTTCTCTTGAAGACATGGAGAAATTTTTTGATGAAATGGACCTTGAAGATGAAAAGAAAGCAAAAGATTTAGCACTGATTTCACAAGCTAACATCAGGACATATTAGATCATTGATAGTGGTTACTCACATCACATGACAAGAGACAAGGATATATTTGTACATCTAGATAGATACAAAGGTGGCATGGTTAGATTTGGAGACAACACTCCTAAACCTATCATAGGTAGAGGAGCTATCACATTGGATGGAAAGAATAATACTGCTAATGTTCTCTATGTTGATGGTTTACATCATAACTTACTGAGTGTTGGACAGTTTCTTGACAAAGGATATCAATTGGAATTCAAAGACAAGAAGTGCATCATTAATAATAAGGAAGGAGAAATGATTGCATCAGGTTCAAAGACTAAAGGTAATGTTTTTTAGCTTAATCCTGAAGTAATTTATTTTGTTGCTAAAGTAGATGACAGTTGGTTATGGCACAAAAGACTATGTCACATCAATTTTGACAACATAGTGAAGATAAGAAATGTAAAGGCAGTAAGAGACCTTCCTAGCATTGCAAAACTAGTTGATACAATATGCAGGGAATTTGTAATGGGAAAGCATGTGAGGAATTCATTTAGAAGTAAGCACAATTCAGTAGAGAAAAAATTAGATCTAGTGCATACAGACCTATGTGGACCAACTCAAACAAGAAAATACTATGGTGAAAGGAACTTTATTTTGTTTGTTGATGATTATTCTAGAATGATGTGGGTTGTGTTCTTAAAGGATAAATCAAAAACATTTGAGAAGTTCAAAATATTCAAAGCTAAGGTTGAAAATGAGTTTGGATTGAAGATTAAATGTCTAAGATCAGAAAGAGGAGGATAATTCACCTCTGATAGATTCTATGAGTACTGCGAAGCACATGGGATAAAGAGACAATTAAGTGCACCTAGAACCCCTCAGTAGAATGGAATTGCAGAAAGGAGGAATATGATCATACATGACACAATGTGCACCATCATGATTGAAGGAAAGGTCACACACACCTATTGGAGAGATGTGGTCAATACTACAGTCTATACAATCAATAGAATTCAATTGAGGTCGGGCATAGATAGGACACTTCATGAGCTATGGTTTGGGAATGTATGTACAATAAAATGCTTTAGAATCTTTGGAAGCAAGTGCTACATCAAGAGAGATGAAGCAATTGGAAAGTTTGATGCAAGAAGTGATGAAGGCATTTTTCTTGGTTACTCTACTAAAAGAAAAGCTTATAGATGTTTCAATTTAAGATTTAAGAAGATCATTGAAAGTGCTCATATTAAGATTGATGAGAAGTTTATGATTCAAGAAAGATATCATGATTATGCACCTATGATTGAAGAAGAACCTAGACCTACCACTAGGAAAATAGTTGTTGATGAAATGTTTGACAACATTGATGTATTATTCAATGACCCTGAAACAAGTGAAGAAGAATCAAAAAATTCAGATGAGAGAGTCACACCTAATGTTCCTAAATATCATTCAAAGGAAGACATCATTGGAGATTAGAATAGTAAAGTCATGACAAGATCAAAAGAAAAGAGTTCGACAACAAATGAAGAGGTATGTTTACTATCACAGATTGAACCCTTAAGTGTTGAAGATGCATGTAATGATTCAGATTGACATGAAGTAATGAAAGAAGAGCTAGATTAGATAATTAAGAATGACACATGGGAATTGGTCCCTACACCTAGTGATAAGAATGTGATTGGAACCAAGTGGATATTTAGAAATAAGATGAATGAAGATGGAACTGTGGTAAGAAATAAAGAAAGAATAGTATGTAAAGGATATGCGCAGAGAGAAGGAATTGATTATTCTGATATATTTTATCCTGTAAGAAGATTGGAAGCCATAAAGTTGTTTTTAGCCTATGCTACATTCAAAGAATTTAAGGTATACTAGATGGATGTCAAGTCAGCATTCCTAAATGGAGAACTGAAAGAAGAAGTATACATAGAGGAGCCTGAAGGATATACCTTATCAGAGAAACCTGATATGGTATGCATATTGAAGAAAGCCCTCTATGGACTTAACTAAGCCCCTAGAGCATGGTATGAAAGACTTGATGGATACTTGACAAAGATTGGATTCAAGAAAGGAGCTGCAGATTGTAATTTATTCATAAGAGAAACATTTGATGGATTGTTGTTGGTTGCCATATTTTTTGATGACATTATCTTTGGTGGTAATGACAAGCTTAGTGTTGAATTTTCTAAAGAGATGCAGAGAGAATTTGAGATGAGCATGATTGGACCTATCAAGTAATTTTTAGGACTGCATGTGTAGCATACAGACAAAGGTATATTCATTAATCAGTCTAAGTATGTAAAAGAGATATTGAAGAAGTTCAAGATGGATGATTTTAAGCTAGTAAGTAACCCTATGATAAAATGATGCAAGCTTTCAAAAGAAGATGATTCAGTAGTAGTAGACATGACCTTGTATAAGTCTATGATTAGTAAACTAATCTACCTTACTCAATCTAGACCTGATATTTCCAATGCAGTTGGTATTATTGGAAGATTTGCAACAGATCCTAAACAAAGTCATCTCATGGTAGTAAAGAGGATATTCAGATACTTGAGAGGAACTATAGACTATGGTTTATGGTATCTTAATTTAGAAAATGTAGAACTTCATGTGTATACATATGTAGATTGGGCAAGATGCGTGGATGATAGAAAGAGTACCTCAAGCGGAGTAGTATTTCTTGGAGATAGACTTGTTACTTGGACAAGTAAGAAGAAATTTTTTATTTCTCAGTCCATAGAAGAAGCAGAGTATGTTGCAGCATCATTAAATTGCTCTACAATTATGTGGATCAAGCAGATGATAAAGGATTTTGGTATTTAGATTGATTATCCTATTTTTATTCATTATGATAACACTAGCACTATCAACATGTCAAAGAACTCCATGATGCATGCAAAGACAAAACACATTGAGATAAAATATCACTTTCTAAGAGAGAAAGTAGCAGAGAAAGAAGTAAAGTTAGACTATGTGAGCATGAAAGATTAACTAGTAGACTTATTCACAAAGCCTTTAGCTAAGGATACATTTGATTATCTCAAGGAGAAGCTAGGAGTAATCCCCTTCCCTAAATTAGATTAGAGATTTCAAGAGTGTATCAGGCCTCAGTGATTGATGAAAGGTTGAATACTCTACTTCAAGAGTAGTATCGATGCTTAATTATTTGGCACCCTTTGCCATTGATGTCAAAGGGGGAGTAAGTATATAGTCATGAAAAAAGAAGAAGTAAGTAATATAGTATTTGATATTCAGAGCATTCAATAGTAGATGGAGGATTCATCCTTAATGAAGTTTTGATGAGGAAATGGAGAATGTTATAAAAGAATTGCAACAAGGGGGAGTAAGTACTTAGAAAGAAGAAACAAAATAGTAAGAGATGGAGGATTCATCCTTGGGGGAGTTTTTTTGAGGAAATGGATAATATTATAAAAAGATTATACATTTGGATTGGTGGTGTTTTTCATTCGATATATTGCCATCAATGCCAAAGGGGGGGATTGTTGGAGATTTGCCAACAAGCCAGAGTGTTGACTGTATGTTTGTCATTGATGAAAATATATGGTAAGTAGCATGTGTGGAAGCTTGATGGAGAGATCTATGAGTATATGTTTCCTAGATATGTTATCAACATGATATCATAATCATAGAGGTTGATTATAAGTGAAGACAATAATATAGTAGTCTGTATCAGTGAGTGTTCTTGATAGGTCCCAGGAAGAGTTATGTATGAGATTTATAACATGGTTGTGAGGAAGCCTTGCATGTTTATATTTATGTTGTAGAAATATGTATGATGCTATGTTCATGGAAATAGAGTTAGATATGTAGTACATGTTGAGTTATGAAGTCTCCAGTTGACAGTCATAGTTTTGTGAGTTTATCTGGTAGAGCCGACATTGTTTTTATTGTTGCAGTAGTTGCACCTATCAGTTTGATATGCGTATTTTGATTAGTATTTGGAGAAGAGTTAAGAATTATTGGTTAAGAGTGCATGACATAATTGAGCATGAGAAGGAAGTATCAGTTGATTTGGTGGAGCCACCAGTATGAAGCAACACATCTACTCATATGGAGTTGTGTGGTCCTAATTTGTGTTGCGTGCTTAGTAGAGCTAAATGAGGTGTTATTGGAGAGTTGTATTATTTCTCTAATATGATTTCAAGATGGTTCTAATAGGCTGACTTGATTATATCATCTAGAGGAAAGATATTTATAGGCAGTCATTTTTGATTGCTAAGTATGGTAGATAGTTGAAAAATAAGAGAAGAGCAAAAGGTGTAAAGTGTTGAGCCATCAGTAGAAGGTCTATGTGACAAAGTAGAGAGTATATGCTATTCATTGGAACTGATCAAGACAATAGGTCTACGCGTCATTCACCAAGATCTAGATACAGTGTGTATTTGTTAAACAAAAGGTTGTAACCTTCACCCCTTTGAAAAGTGTGCTCCCAGACAGTGTGTCCTCACCCCTAATAGGGTTAATTATAAAAGAATCCTAATAGGGTCTAAAATTTGACCAAGTCACTATACTTAATGCATTGTAAAGATCAACTCCTAACAGGGTTGTAAGATCTTCTAACAGGGATCATAATACTCCAGTGCAATTTATAGTGGGTGCTAATTCCCACCGGGGTTTTTACCTATTTGGGTTTCTTCGTAACCAAAATTATGGTGTTGTGTTAAGTGTTCTTATATTGTGTTTATGCTTAATGTTCTTCTATACTTAATTGGATAAAGAATTGGATCTTTTAGATAACTGATTCACCCCACCCTCTTAGTTATCTCTTGGGACTATTCCTAACAACAATAATCCCCAAGAAAAATATAAAAGGTAAAGGAAAAGGGGTACATTCAGATGATGAAAATCTAGCTACTAAAGAGTGTATTCACATATCTGATACTAAAATATAAGATGATGAAACATACACCAAAGACTTCTATCTGATAGGTTATAATGTAGAATAAAAATAGGATACTCAAGAGAAACTAGTTACAACTGGGAATACTGAAGTGACTCTAGAAGATATCACTGATGGAGATCCTGATGATGAAGTAAAGGATGATGAAGATATCACCATTGCTACAGAAAAAACTAAGGAAGACAAAGTTACTGAGGCAGAAGCAACAAATATACTGGGTAACTTACCTTTATTGGTGCAAGCCATTGATATTACCACTCAAGGAAAACCTAGGGAGAATACATCCAAGAAGCAACAAGACACCACTGAAGGACATGGTGAAGAAGGAAAAAAGGAGATAAATGATCTTGAAAGCAAAGAGGTCAAGAATAAAGAAGCTGATACCAAGACAAATGTAGATGTCTCTACAACTGACACAAGGCCAGAAGCCCAAAAACCTTAGAACAAGGGTACACTTAAAGGGAAAGATAAGGAAGAAAGTGTCACAACTAAGAAAGAAAAGTCTAATATGGAGACAAAAGCTCTAGTACCTTATGGGAAATTTCCCACATCAAGCACTTAGGAGAAGAAGAAAAAGAAGAAAAATGGTAAGGGTCTAGTCACTTTAGATGAGATTATTAAAATCCCTACATGTGACCCGAGAACCCTAGACCTAGAAGCACTTAGAAGATATGGAGAATTGTGCACAAGGAAGGCTGCAAAAGAAAAGCTAAGACAAGAAAGCAAGCACAAGAAAGTCTTAGAAGATGTTAGAGAGATTTTGATGCAAGTAGTCTCTAATATCAATGTTGATGAGGCAAATCCCATCATTGATCAAATTGAAACTCTAACTGAGAATATAAAATCTTAGAATATAGATGCTGAAAAGAGAATTGAGGACAAAGCAGAGGCCAAAATACAACTTAAGCTAGCAAAGAAAATCAGCCAAGAAGTGGCAGTAAACAAGGTAAAACTATCCGAGGTAATAACTGAATTAGATAATATTATTCAAAGGGTTATTACAATTTTGCAAAATCTATGCACTATAGACTCTTTCACTACCAAGAAAAGATTAAGAAACTAGATGAAGAATTAAAGGATAGTGCAAATAGTCTGATAACCAAGCCAAATGCATTTTATGAGTATTATGCCAAAGTTACAAAAATCTTGTGATTAAGACTAGAACTAAGGAAGGAAGAGGATTAAATAAAAGAACAAGTAACCGAGCTATAGGAAGAGTTACTTCCACACTTAAAGGTGATGTAGAAGCATGTGAAAAAGGAAAAAGGAATGGTTTCCACACCTGAGATTTCAGTTATAGAAAACATTTTTGATATGCATGCACAAGTTGGGTTAGAGAAAATTTCTCTAGAGAATCTCAAAGAGGAATGGGAAAACTTATTGGCCACTCTAAAGAAAACCCATCATAATATATTTGACAAATTATAAGTACATTTTTGGTATTAATTTCAAAAAAGGGGGAAATATATATGTATATATATTCTTGTATGTACTTTACTTTGAGAGCATGTACAAAGGGGGAGTTCACACAGTTGAAAATTTTCAAGTAGAAATTTTTGTAGTTGGTACACATATATGTTTTTGATACTAATGCCAAAGGGGGAGAATGTTACTCCTAAGAGCATTAAGAGTTGTCATTAGTATCATTCATTCATACAGTCAGGAAAGGAGACAACACAGTCCAGTCGGTCAACACACAGAGCCTAGACACTGAGTAGAATACAAGGAAGAACACTATACTAATCGAATACAATTTTGACTGAGTACTCATATCGAGTTAGATGATTAACAAGTACTGAGCATAGTAGTCACCAAGAATTCATTTGTACTAAGCGTTAGTTAAATACAAAGTGATGAATGCTGTGTATACCGAGTGAAGCAAGAAACACCATAGTAGTTATAATGACACAAACTACAAGGAAATTGGTTTACACCAATCAAAAAATGGTTTATCAAGATTGAGATAAAATTAATATGGATGTAACCATTTAATTATTGATGATTCCTATGTAAAGATGATATAGGTTATTCATTTGATCCGTTGATCTTAGGTTTTCTAAGATAGTATCAAAACCCTAATTAGGTCAAATCATTTTGATATAAGAATTGTAAAGATGTCATTTTGACAATATCACACATGAAGTAGGTGCTATTTTGGGAGACATCTAAAGATCTGATAGGGTTAAGTTTGAAACATTGATAGAGTATACAGTTTATCAGAAATAGAAGGCTATCGAGCAATATTCAAAGAATAGATCAATCACATTGAGATGATAACAAATAAGTACATAATAGATCTAAAATCAAGAAATATTAGTTTCTATCTACATATCACTTTTACTCTTACCTTTTAACTATTGTAGCAAATTTAAATCTCTTACCAGAGTAGACTTGATAGTCTTTTTGTAAAATCTCTTAACTGAGTGCACACTTAATTGTGTTGCTAAAATCCTCTAACTAGGTAGATCAAGCTAATCTTATTGTTACTCCTAATAGGTTAAGATCACCAGAAGTGATCAAATATTAATAGCCTTAATCAAAAAATTTATTTACTATAGTAATGAAGCTTTGTGGGTTCCATCCCCACTGCAATTTTTACATTCTAACAAGGGTTCCTGCGATACCAAAATACATGTGTTATGTGTATGAATTTTCATGTTTGCATATTTGATTAGATTACATGCATTTACATTTAAATTATGTTATTGGATGTATGGTGAATGCAAATGATATAGTCGATTAATGAATTACATGTTTACAAGGATTCAATTGAAAGTTTTTAAGGGTACTGATTCACCCCTCCCCTCTCTTTACATACCTTTCCATAATTCCAACACATACACTCTCCCAAATTAAGTAGAGAGCCCACAAAGAGAGATGGAATGTCATAATTAAGCCTATAATGGTCCTCTCTTTGCAAGAAATCCTCACTGAGGATCCATTTCATGGCCACAAGAACCAATTTGTTATAAGTTCTGATCAATGCAGCTAGCATGTCATCATCTATGATCCGTAGGAAAGGATCTTGGTGCAGTGGGATTGTCAATCTCATAGGGCTATCCATAATCTTACACTACACTAATCTAAACTTTGGAAAGTTTTTTTCTCTAAGGATTACAAATGCTATGCCATCTTTTGAGAATATTTTCTCTTTTATAGAGAAAGAATTTAATTTTTGTAGCGACTATTGTATTTAATCCTTCTGAAAGAAGATCATTTCAAGTTTTGCAATGGTAAAGTTTCCCAAAAATTACCACTTGCTTATTTTTTTGTGGATGACAAGCCAAGTTTTTGTTTCTTTTGATGCCATCAGAGGAATTTCATACTTATTAAGCTTTGAAAGGTTAATTGTATTTAATTTTTTCTTGAAACAAAATATTAAATTTTATATTTGGAAACAAAATATTACATTTTTTTGTAGGCACTATTGTATTTAATATTTTTGAAAGAAGATTTCAAGTTTTGCAATGGTAAAGTTTCCCAAAAATTATCACTTGCTCATTTTTCATGGATGACGAGCCAAGTTTTTGTTTCTTTTGATGCCATTAGAGGAATTTCATACTTATTAAGCTTTGAAAGGTTAATTGTATTTAATTTTTTCTTGAAACAAAATATTACATTTGATATTTGGTATGCATGAGAATTTCTTTCATAGCATTTATGCATTTAAGTCTAGTCATTTCATAAAAAATGGTGATTTCTAGCCTAGATTTTGTAAACTTAAAAAATAAATGTTTGCACTGATTAGGATGAGATGTCTTTTCCTTGTATCCTAGGTGAAAAATTAGAGGCTTCCTACTACCCCCTTGATAGCCAACATGGAAGGATGATGGCCTAATCCTTTGTGCATATTGAAACCAAAAGGCTGAGAAAAGTTCAAGAGAAATTAAAAAAAAGGAAAAAAAAATTTGGAATTTTTAGGTCACATTAGCAACTCTACTGAGACTATGGATGCTTGGTTGGTAGTAGAGAAATGTTAATTGTTACTATAACTGATGGTGATGATGATGAAGACCGACCAATATCAGAGGAATACAAGTTTGTAGAATGATTAGATCAGTTATTATCTTGTCATTGATGTCAAGCAATTGATATTTAATTTATATTGTGTTGCCATATCTTTCAAAGTATGATATAAGTGTGAATGAGTTAAGGAGAAGAAGAAATGAAATGTTGTGAAGCTGAAGAACTTAATTGGGAAACTGATATAGATTGGAAAATGGTAAGATTATGTTGATATAATTATTTTCTACTAAACATATAATTGTATCAAGTCGGTAATGAATGGTAAAGAAGAATAGTCAAGTCGGTAAGTAAAACATTTTTGGCTACCAAGCAGGAAAAATCATTCAGTAAGAGTAGAAAGGTCATTCGGTAAAAGGAAGTAAGTTTCATTAAAGAAAAACCAGACACCGAACGGAAGGTTTTAGACACTAAGTGAAGTTAACCAAAATATAGAGTTAACCACCAAGAAAGGAACATAAATTAAATACAAATATTAGAAAGACATTTAACGATGAGCTATGATGAGTTGGATGATCATGATGATAAGGAAGAGTTAGTTGGAGAGATCTACAATCAAGAAAATTCAAGGTGATGATCTATGGCTTGGATCCAAGTGGTAAAAAGAGAAGGAACAAGTTTTAATAAAGTTCAAGTTCTGAGATGATGATAAAATGTGTTACCAAGATCCACATTCAATGAATAAGTTTTTGAAATGAATTGGATGGCTGAGATTAAGAAAAGGAAAACATAATATATGAGATTAAGTGGAAAAACAATATCTATATAAAGGATGAATTTGTATAAACAAATGAATGGAAAATTGAAGAGTTGATAAGTCATCGACTGATGCAATGAAGAAGGAAAAAGTGAATTTTGAGTAAGTTAAGAAGGATTTGATGAAGTGTTGAAGCCAGTGGAAAGTGAAGGATTGAAGTGAAGATAGTGAGTGCACAAAGGATCTGATTATGAAAAGATAGTTGTGGATTTACAGGTTGATATATTCACTATTTCTTATTAACATTTGTAACAATAAAATCTCTTAATCGAGTGGACTTAACAATGTTATTGTAAAATACTTGAAAAAGGTAACATTCTAAAGAGTGTTTGAAGCCCTTTAACCATGCCACTCCTAATAGAGTGAAGATCTTAACAGATCTAAGACAAATCCCTTGATTGGGTCACATTTAACAATGTGTATTGTAATCTTTAACTAGATTGGCTCTTAACTAAGCATACTTCAGAAGAGTATTTTCTTTAGTCGGTGACAATTCCCATAGTGGTTTTTCCCAAATACTGGTGTTATATGTGTTGAATGATTATTGTGTTTGATTTGGTGATTGTTAAAATTTATTTACTGTTGTCGGTAAATGTTGAATTATGTCTGACTGAGTTAATCAGAGAAAAGTTTTTAAGGTACAGAGAATCAAGGATTACTAATTCACCCCCCTCTCTCTATAATCCAACAATTGGTATCAGAGCTAAGTACTTTGAAGAGATAAGTTTGAAAGAATTGAGTAAAAGATCCAAAGATGTATAGGAGAGAAGTACCTAAACTAAACAAGGAAAGTTTATCAACATGGTAAAGAAGGATGAGATTGTATCTATCTGGGATTGGAGAATTTGCATTGAATCTCTTAGATAATGACTATACTCCATCGCCTCCTAGACCTATGAAAATTGATCAAATGAGAGAAAAAAGGAGTTCAATACTTGATAATGATTGAAATTTCTTCTTCCCTGATTGATGATGAATTCAATGATGTTAAGGATTGTATTATTTCAAAAGAGATGTGGGATAGGCTTACTCTTATTTATGGAGGAGATCAGCATGTACAAAAATCAAAGCTTAACAGTCTCAAAGGAAAATTTGATGAAATGAGAATGAAGGATGGAGAGAACATTTCTCAATATAGTTTTAGAATCAAGGAAGTTTTTAGTGTCATCAGAGGTGTTGGTAGAACATTAACCAGTGAAGATGTGGTAAGTAAAATTCTAAGAACTCTTTCACCTAAGTATGCTATTCGGGTATCTACTATTCAGGAACTGAGATCCATACCGAACAATGTTGTTACTCTTGAAGCCTTAATCAATAAGCTGACTGCATTTGAACTTAGAAATTATGATAATAGTCTACCAACTATTGAAAATGCATTCAAATCATCTTTAAGCATTGGAAAATCAAGAAGAGATAGAGAGATTCACAATAGTTCATGTGGAAGTGAATATGACAATATCCTAACCGAAGAGAAAGAACAAGAAGAGTTAGAGGCACTGCTGGCTAATAGAATACCAAGAGGAAAAAGAAAGTATAAAGGAAAATTGCCCTTGAAATGTTTCAATTGAAATAAGATTGGCCACATTTCATCTAGATGTCCCAAAAATGACAAGAATGACAAAAGTGATAAGAAGGAGAACTGATACCGAATGTTTAGATACTACAAGGACAAATGAAAGAAATCATGCTACCTAGTTGAGGAAGGTGTAATCAATGATGAATCTGATGATACTGAAGATAGTTATGAATTTGTCTATGTTGCTATGAAGGATGATTTAGAAGAAGATGAAAAAGATCTTATTTATCATGTAAGTAAAAATGACCCATGGACAATTGATAGTGGATGTTCACATCATATGACTAGAGATATTGATAAGTTTGAGAACCTAGAAAACTATGATGTGGAATATTTTAGATTTGGCAATGATGCTCCATGTTCTGTAAAAGGAAGATGATACATTATATTGAATGAAAATATGGGATGTGATGATGCTTATTGGTTTCAAGAACTAAACTATAATTTGTTGAGTGTTTCACAACTGAACAACACTGGCTACCAATTGGAATTTTAAAATAGAAAAGTGAAGATTTATGGCGATGATAGAGATTTGATTGGAATTGGTGAACAATTTAAAGGTAATCTATTTTATCTTGATACTACTAAAAAGATTTTCTTATTTTTCAAAGTTGAGGATGTATGGCTATGTCATAAAAGACTCTATCATGTAAATTTTGACAACATGATTAAGGTGAGCAAAAAGATTAGAGTTAGAGGTCTACTGAAATTAAGCAAACCTAATAAAGTGATGTGTAAGGAATGTTAGATTGGTAAGATGAAAAAATAAAGTTTCTCAAGAAAGTCTTACACATCTAATGGTATTTTGGAATTAGTTCATACTGACCTTTTTGGTACTATGAGAATACAAATCTATTATGGAGATCGGTATTTCATTTTATTTGTTGATGACTATTCAAGAATGATGTCGGTTATGTTTCTAAAAGAAAAGTCTGATGCATTCAAAATGTTCAAGTGGTACAAATCTAGAGTTGAAAAGGCAATTGGTAAACAACTAAAATATTTAAGATCAAATAGAAGTGAATTTATCACTGATGAATTTACTATCTTCTGCAATGAAAATGGTATCAAAAGCTAAGTATTTTCACTGAGGACTCCACACAAAAATGGTATAGCTAAAAGAAGGAACAAATCTATAGTTGATTGTGATAGAAGATTTTTGATTGATAAAGAGGTTGTAAGAACATTCTAGAGAGAAGCCATTAGTACTACTGTCTACACACTCAATTGAGTACAATTGAAGAAAGGAACACACAAGACACCTTATGAACTTTGGTATGGGGATACACCAAATGTTTATTACTTTAAATTTTTTGGAAGTAGGCATTACATATTGAAAGATGTTAGGAATGGAAAGTTTGATTCAAAAGGAGATGAAGGTATATTCCTAGGATATTCATCAAAGAGAAAATCATATAAATGTTTGAATAAGGCTACTAATAAAATTGTGGAAAGTAAAAATGTGAGGATTGATGAATTTGCAGAGAGAAATGAAGAAGATAGAAAAAAGGAACCTGAAGACTACCAAAGATTTGTATATGTACAAGAAGGTATTTTTGGTAATGCAACCAAGTTGCAACAAGAAGAAACTGAGGAGAAAGTTGAGCCTCCATCAAGAGATGAAAACACTTATGAACAATCTACCTAGCCCATATTAGAAAAATATGTAAGAAGACACCACTCACTGAGAAATATTATTGGAGACAAGAATGCAGGAGTCATGACAAGAAGTAATTTGAAAGATAATACATGTTTGATTTTTGAGTTTGAGCCAATATTAGTTAAGGATTCACTTGGTAATGAAGATTGGGTTAATGCATGTAAGGAAACTCAGGTGTGAAAATAGCTTCCCACGCTAATCTCTGTAGGAGAGTATTGTGCAAATTTTTATAAATCCTTACAATTTTAGATTCGTTAACTACTTTAACAAAGATATTGCAACCACATACAATGCATATAGAAAAATAGAGAATGACACAATGATATACCTTGGGGAAAACCTTTTGGTAAAAAACCCCAGCACTCCAAAACCTGCACAATGTATTATCTTCAACATAAAGATTACAATACACTTGCAATGCAAGTTCTTTTAGGAAATGAGAGACAAAGCCAACAAGACTTAAATTTTTGTTCTATCTCTCCCATAGGAGCAGCATCATATATATAGACTCCTTTGGACCCAAAAATAGGCACAACCACCAAGACCCATGCACAAAGCCACATGTACATAGTTGTTACATGCAATCCCAAGAATAGGCATCCATCCCTAGAATAGACTATGACAACTTGTCATAGAATCCACCAAAAATAATGGTCACAAGAGAAGTGTAAGAGAATCTGTCATACCAACCTATTTTTGGCATATTCTCTTACACACCAACCACTTCTTCTTGGGCACCCAAATAGGCCCAAGTCATAAGATGCTCTTACACCTGTCATAGCACATTCCTTAAATAGTTCTTACGCATCATAGGAATCTGTCATAACCATTTCAGTCATGATCTCCTTACGCACAAGATGCTGACACATCAAGTGGAGTGACACATCAACATGCCAACTAGACATATACACTCACACTTAATTACATTATTTGCAAAAAATACATTTACAAAACAAATAATAAGAATAGGAATTATCCAAGGTTGAGACACCTTATTCCTAACAATGCAATGAAAGAAGAAATTGATCAGATTGAAAATAACAACACTTGGTCACTAGTACCGAGACCCAAGAACAAGAATGTAATAGGAACAAAGTGGATTTTTAGGAATAAAATAAATGAGAATGGAGATATGATAAAAAACAAAAAAAGATTAGTCTGCAAAGAGTGTGCACAAGAAGAAGGTATTGACTATGGTGAGACATTTGCCCCTGTTGCTAGATTAGAAGGTGTAAGAATATTATTTGCATATTCTACCTATAAAGGATTCAAAGTTTATCAGATGGATTTTAAGTCTGCATTTTTAAATGGAATTATTGAAGAAGAAGTTTACATTGAACAACCTGATGGATTTGTTGAAAATTCTAACAATAATATGGTATGAAAACTACACAAGGCTTTATATGGTTGAAAGCAAGCACCCCAGACATTGTATGAAAGACTAAACTCATATTTAATCATGATTCAATTTCAAATGAAAAATGATAGCAATAGTTTGTATCAGAAATGTGATAGTACTGATAAAATTTTGATTGCTGAAATGTTTTTTGATGATATTATATTTGGAGGAAATGAGTTAATGTATAAATCATTTGTTGAAGAGATGAGAAAGGAATTTGAGATGTCTATGATAGGAAAGATTAAATTCTTCATTGGACTTCAAATTTAACAAGTTAAAGATGGGATCTACATAACACAGTCAAATTATATCAAGGAGATCCTAAATACATTCAATATGGAAGAGTCAAAATAGGTTGGAACACTGATGGCTACTGGTTGTAAATTGTCAAAGGAAGATGATCCAAAGGAAGTAAATGAAACACTTTACTGATTAATGATTGGTAAACTATAATATGTTGTACATAACAGGCTTGATATTACACATTCAGTTGGTATAGTTACAAGGTTTTCTACCATTCCATAGAAGACACACATGTCTACGATAAAAAGAATATTTAGATATATAAAAGGGACTCAAGATTTTGGTCTTCTATACACAAAAGGAGGAGATTTTGATCTTTAGGTGTATATTGATGCTGATTGGGCTAGAAACATTGATGACAAAAAAAGAACAAGTGGTAGAGCTTTCTTTTTAGGAGAAAGATTAGTGACATGGTTAAGCAAGAAAAAAAAGGTTGTGTTTCACAGTCTACTGCCGAAGCTGAGTATGTTGCTGTAGCTATGAATTGTTCAAACATAGTGTGGATCAAACAATTACTTGAAGGTATGAAAGAAGAGATTACTAATCCAATCACTATTTTATGTGATAATACTAGTGCTATGAACATATGAGAGAATCCAGTGATGCATTCAAAGACAAAGCACATTTCTATCAAGTTTCATTACTTGAGAGAGAAAGTCCAAGACAAGCACGCGATATTAGAGTATGTGAATTCAAAGGAACAAATAGCTAATATATTTACCAAACCACTACCGAAAGATTCTTTTGAGTATCTCCAAGGTAAGTTATGGGTTCTTCCCCTATCTCATATTCACTAAGGAAAGATGCATGCTGCATCAATTCAAGTATTTATTAGAATATCTATCTTGTGAGTTGATGCTAGTGTTCACTCTTTGGGTGAAGCCTGAAGTTGTGAAATATGTTTATGTATCCAATGAGAAATCAATACATTTGAGGTATGATTTAGTGCCTGAGATTTTTTTTAGGAATATGTGTCTTTGGCATTATTGTCAAAGAGGGAGAATAAACAATTGATTACAAAGGGAGATTATTGCTGATGTTGCATAGAAGGAGAAGATCATAAAAGTAGTTGTCAAAGAGGGATAATAAAGAAGATCTATTGAAGGAGAAGATTGAACAATGGTAGAGGGAGAATATGAACATAAGAGATAAAGCTCAATAGGAGTAAAGGACAAAGAATGATAGTGAGTGATAACCTACAACTAATTGAATATCTTGATGGAAAGAATTGACAAGTAAAAGACAATGATTAATGATCATCGAGCTACTAAAGTAATATGTAAGATAATTAAATCAGTCAATGTATTGTCATTGATGTCAACTAGTTTTGACTATACTTAGCATGATGGTTACACACATTTAAGGAAGGAAAATGGTAAAGGAATGAGATATCTACATAAAGATGAGATGGATATGAAAGATATGGCTATGGTATACATTGGGTAACTTATTGATGAGTCTATGGAATCATGTTGATGACTTGATTGTATTACATGATTTTGTTATGTATTGAAGATCAGAACTGAACAAGTTTATGTGGTCGGTAAATGAAGCTTTTTGAATACTCTGAGCTAGTGTAGTGTATACCAAGTATAGTATTAACTGAGTAGGTAGTCATAGACAAATTTTGGTATTGACTAAGTGAAAGAAATAAATAAATTTTATAAGAGCCGACTGAAACGATGAGCTAGAGAGATGCTTATGATTTCAAGGTAGAAGGTAATGTTTGTTATGATGATCTAACGATTGAAAAAAATCAAGATTGATCAAATGAAGGAGAATGAAATGTGTTAATTGTAATACCCCAAAAATGGGCTATAAGTTCATTAACCTCCTATATCGACACATCGAATGAAATCGACATCAAAGTCCTAACCCAAGACACATCTAAACATCGTCAAATCTTAATTGATTATCCTAAATTTTGCATCAGGGAAACATTCCTTATTCCTATTTGTCCTAATTATCTTTAATTTAATGATTATTTGGCGATAAATCCTATTTATCCTAAAGTTTGATTAATTGAATATTCTAAATATTTAATTAATTAGATTTAATACTGCCACTAAATTATTTAATTAGATTTAATTATATTTATTCCTAAATTATATTATTTAAGTTTTGACAATAAATCAAATATCCTATGATTAATTGATTAAATTCTTATTTAATTAATTAATGTCAACTGTCAAATTTAATAATATAGTTTTTGAATAAAAGTTTGATTTAATAATTGATTAACCCATAAATCAATTGTTTTATTTTAAAAAAATCAGTTAAGTTGAGGGTAAATCAATTTATTTATTTAATTAATTCATATTAATTATGCACATCCAAAAAATAGTTAAACTTTAAATCAGAAAATCAATTCAAGTTGTTTTAAAAATAAACTCAACTCTCTTTTTGAGTTGAAAGCTGATCTCAACTTCTAATTTAAATCAAAAAGCTATTTTTGCATGATTTTTTGTGAGTTAACTATCTTTAATTCCTTGTTGACTCAAAAATCATCTAGAGTGATTTATGGCTTTTTCCATGCATCCCCAAAGCCCTAGATTTCTATAAAATCAATGCTTCAACTCTTCACAAATGATCTCACAAGTTTGCATACTTACTCTGCCAAAATCAATCCATGAATTTGCACAATCACGTTGGTGAATCGACATTTGAAGAATTGAAGCTTCTTTGCAAATCAACAAGCTTTGTGAGATCAATCTTATTAGCATATCATTGTTAGATACTTTTACATATCAATTTCATACATTCTAGCTTAGGTTCATATCAGTTTATTTCATCTTATTACACGAAAAACCAAAAATATAGATTAATTTGCATTCACCTCATATCTAGATTTTGCATTCAAATCCTTCATTTAGGTGTCATCAAGGTCACTGATCTCAGTTTAATATGAGAATACATACTTGCATCTACTAGAAGGCAGTAAATCGCCTGGTAAGATTAGTTTCCATTTCACTGCACGATTTTGATTTTAACTAACCTCTAATGTTTTACTAAAGTGTTGTGTCTACAGCTAGCTACAAAATTCACACACACACATTTTTGGCACCCACTGTGGGGCCCTGAAATGGGTTTCCATTCAATTTCTATCAATTTCTATCATCTTCTTGTCGTTTTCTGTTCCAAGCTACGATTTTTAATTTTTGTCCATACAATTTTTGTACAAGTTTTGTCAGAAACTTGTATTAGGAGGTACCCACTATCGTATGATAGTTGATTTGATCGAGGATCATACCATAAGAAACACAGTGTCATTTGGAAGCTCTTTTGTCGTATGATCTAATACCCATTATCGTATGAGTTTTTGGATTGTCATCTGGGAGGTAATCCACTATCGTATGAGTTTTAGTGCCAGGTTTCAACTGTCATTTCACTTTTTCAGGTAGTTTTCTAGATTTTTTTTCCTAATTTGGACTGACAGCTAACATTAACAATTGAAATTTGTTGTTTCTGATTGATTTCTACTGATTTTGATTGGGAAAAAGTGTGGGAATTGCTAAAAATAGGTAAGAATCTACTAAGCACATTGTGAGGAATTTAGGTAATCTTCTCAGCTGATAACGTTTTGATTTGGATTAAAAAGAACTCTTGCATGTCAAGCTTGTGTGACCTTTATTGCTTTCATATCATAGATTTCATTTTGGGCTATAAAAATGAACATAGATTTGCTTTTCAACATCTTTGTTACACATATATAGGCCCTATGAACACTATTCATGCTTCTTGAGAGAATGGGTTTCTAGTGAAACTCTTCTCAATGAAGGAACCCTTGTAGGTAGGGAGGTTACCGAGAGCATCTCACGTTCTACTAGATTTGTGCATCTTCAGCTTCTGATTGATACATTCTCTCTCTAGAGAGGTTGATAGATCATAAGTGGTTGACATCATAGATCTTTGTGAGATAATCTTGGTCTTAGCATTTTGGATTAATCTATCTACTTTGTTTGGGTTAAAAGTGAAAAGGCTAGAGGACTATGCTCTACTCCCTTTTTGGGTAGTATCAAAAACTCAGATCCTTGAGTCTGGAACCAGTCTCCATGTGGTATCTTTTGTGAGTCACCTTTAGAGAGGGTTAACCGTAGTGGACATTCCTTTAATTGGGTCAACCACGTTGATAGAACCTCAAGCAATAATAGCCATTTTCACCGTGGTAGCAACAACCGCTATATAAATGTCCTTGTGGAGGAAATCTTCACAGGTGTGGTCTCTTGTTGGGCTGTCAGATGTCCCTAGCAGCTCCTGATTGATTAATTTCTTGGACAATGTCAAAACCCCGGTGCACCTGGATTGGAGTTCGCCCTCTTGAGATCACAAAAGTTGCAGAGTCAGACCATTACTAAAAACCCTAGTGAGGCCAAATTTTCATTTTCTAGGAATATGTGCGTTATTGTAAAACTTTTTGGAACATACACTGTTAGCACTCCTAGGGATTAGCACAATTCAGTCACTTGATTATTCATGCATAGGGTTGCTTTGTCCCCTATTCATTATTTTCAGACATGCTTGGAATCACTTGTTTGCTATTTTGCGTGCCTATTTATCTATCTGGTTACTAAGAATGAATCAATCTGCTACAATCTTCAAATCTGGATAGACAATTTTGTGAACAATCTGAAACTGAAAACCTCAAAATTTGCAAAATATGATGTCAAAAACCTTTCTGGAGTCAAAAGTCATCTTGTAAAGTTAGAAATTCATACAAATTTTGGCTATTGTTGTTTCAGAGCCCCCAGATTGTCGTATGGTAGCTGTTATATTGTCGTACAAGTTTCCCTACCAGTCAATTCTGAAAAGTCAAAAACCCTGCTATTAATTATCGTGCAAGTTTTACAATAGTCATACGAGTTTTTCAATTGTCATTTCATACTATACCCACTGTCGTATGAGTCTGTAGAAAGTCATTTGAAATTTTTTGAAAAATTGCTAGAAAGTTGTCAGAACTGTCAGAGACCCAGCTTTTCCAGCCTATTTCCAGAGTCTGTCAAGAAAATCACTGTGTCAGGAATAGAGTAGCAACTACTGGGAATCCAATCATTTTCCTAAAGTGGCCTTTTGGATCTGATTTAGCCTTCTGTTTAATCAATTTGAGTCCTTTTCATCTTGTGTCAAAACCTTGTCATAACTATCAATCTTCAATCAATCATCAAAATGGCTAAGTGTTGTGAACTCATGTCTGCTATCTTTTGGGCATCTACCCATACATCCAGGGCATAGTCTCCTTCATTTGCATCTAATCTAAGCTTCAATCAATCAAACCTTGACAAGGTTGTGTCATTTGATCTTCTTGAATTAGATCTTTCTTCAGTTATCTTCATCATATTCTTTTGTATCCATGTTTGAGTTGCTTCGGATATCTCCAGCTCATAGAGATATTCTAGACAAAGCTTTGCTCAGATCCAATGTTCCTGATGACCTTGATTTAGATAGGTTCCAGACTATGGCTAGACATCTTATGTCTCCACAATATATCTCCTTTTCAGAGGAAGATGACAACTCCTTGAGTCACCTGCATAACTAGCCCTTGCATATAAAAGTCTTGATCCAGAACCATAGAGTCAAACATGTGTTGATAGATGGGGGTGCTGGCATAGACATTTGTTCTTATAGCTTGGTCACACAATTGGGATTTTCAGAATTGGCTATTGATCCTAGAAAGAAAATAACTATAAAAGCCTATGATGGACAAGAAAGATCTTCTAAAGGCACCATTGTCTTACCTATTAGAGCAGGTCCGGTTATTAGAGATACTATATGTCAAGTTCTTGATCTACCTTTGGCTTACAACATTCTTCTAGAGAGACCATGGATACATGAAATGCAAGCTATTCCTTCTACATACCATCAACGCTTGAAATTTCCTTATGAAGGAGTAGAGGTCACTATTCTAGCGGACATATCTACCACTTGCAATACATTGAAAGAAAGTGTAGATAAACTTGTGCCTAATAACAAAGAATCTTCCATTAAGCCAACAAAAGAAGCATCCACATCTAAAATGGAAGACGTTGCAAAAGAGGTCAATATCAAAGAAAATGGTATGGGAGAATATACTATAGAACTAGTCTTATCTTTGACATCTCTACCTATCTCACCTAAGTCTTATGGACAATCTTTAAAATAGTCCAAACCAGACTCTAAAGAACCTCTTGAGGTATATAAAAGAAATTTTGTGGCAGAACAAGTCTCCAAGCAAGAATTTGAAGAAGATGAAGCTATGCTTACATGGCTATACAAAGATGAACCCGAATCTCAAGCTGTTCAGACTAGTGACTCTACAGTATCCAAAATCCCTTCTAAGTCATATGGTCCAGGAGATAAATTAATAGCTAAGATGGGATATCCAGGTAAAGGACCTCTAGGAGTCAGAGGAGAAGGTCTTATAACACCTATTTCACATACTGGTAGGGAAAACAAAGATATTGTTGGCTTAGGCTTTAAAAAGAAACCCTTCCAGCTCAAAGGTAATTGTTCTCATGTCATAGAGTAGATTGCACTAGGAGAACCCCTTCTTAAGAAGGAAGAAACTAAATCATCAGATAGTGATTCAGACAGCTCAGAACTTATTCCTTATGAGCGTTTGCCTAAAGAAATCAAAGAGCTTCTTGATGCTGAAGATGATCCAATCAAAAGAATTAATGTAGTAGAAACACAAGAACCTACTATCAACCAAGAGGTAGTTGCAACACAAGAACCAGCTAATATCAAAGACAATCAAACAAATAAATAGGAAGGTGGTAGTTATTCTAAGACAGATTCTCATGAGTATGAATTCAAATCAGAATCTGAGGGTAACCCTTCTTGGGGTATCCATCTTGACTTTACTCATGTTCTTAGATTTCCTAGAGGCATAGATGAAGAATCTAATGACTATGAATGGGGATCCATTCTAGAAGAAGATAAGCTTATTACAGAGAAACATGTTGATGTTATTCACCAATATGCACCTAAACCCAATGAAAGTCTAGAGCAAAATGATAAACTTATCTAGTCTGATCCACCGATGGCTGAATTGGACTCCCAAAATGACATTGAGCCTATTCATGAATTGAATGTCTTAAGTTGTAATATCACCTTTGAAATTGAGCATCAGGTTAGGACCGATGATGACAGATCCATATCTGTAAACACTCTTTCCCAATCTTTCACCACTTTGACTATCCAACGCCCTGACCTTCTTGAGATAATGTCCACAAACCCAAGCCATGATATTTATACCTTCCTGAATGACTACGCCCTTGCTTGCTACCTAAATTTAGTTGAGCCTATGAGGACTTCCATCAATGAATCGAGTGTTAGCATGACGGAGTCAGACATCAAGTATCTTAGGTAGAAAAATAAGAATAGAATAAAAAGAAAAGGAGTTATGAGGGTGAAAACCACTTTGTGGTAGTCTCAGAACCTACAAAAGTAAAAATAAAAGATGTATCTGAAGGTGAAAACCTCTTTGAGGTGCCTAAGGATGAGATATTTGATGTCCTTCTAAGTCATTTACAGGACAAATCTCTAGTTCTAATTGAGCCCACTCAATCTATCAACTTGGGAACAATAGAAGAACCAACGTTGATCCATGTAGCACAATCTTTATTAGAAGAAGAGAAGAAAAAATTTACTACATTCCTAACAGAAAAGAAGATCAACTTTGCATGGAAATATTTAGATATGCTAGGGTTGGATCCTAATCCTATAATGCATCATTTATCTATAGCTCCAAATGTCAAACTTGTTAAGAAAAAATTGAGAAAGATGTATCCTCATGTTGCACTCCTTGTAAAAGCTGAATTAGAGAAGCTCCTTAAAGCTGGATTCATCTGAGTTATTGATTATGCATAATCTCTAATATTGTACTTATTTTAAAACCAGATAAATCAATCAGAGTGTGCACAGACTTTAGAGATGTAAATAGAGCATGCCCTAAGGATGATTTTCCACTACCTAACATTGATATGATAGTGGACATGACTGCGGGCTTTGAGATGTATTCTTTAATGGATGGTTTTTCTGGATATAATCAAATAAAAATTTCTCCAGAGGATCAAGAGAAAATTGCTTTCACATGTGCATGGGGTACCTTCTATTGGAATTTCATTCCATTTGGGCTACATATCAAAGAGCCATGAAATCTATTGACTACTTGATGTGTTTGTAATGCAAGGTGTATTCCGGTCATCACGACATTTATGTTTTGATGCTTATACAAATTGCTATATCAAAATGGACATGATATTCAGGTCATCCTGGCATTTGTGCCTTGGTGCTTATATCTAATCCGACATTCCGAAAACAAAATCAATATTCATATATCCATGATTTCCTAATTAGTGGGTGTTGTACTGATTTTTGCACATACAAATCAATATTCATATGCCTATGGTTTCATAATTAGTGGACATTGTATTGATTTATTCGGTTACCAAAAAATTCAATGATGAGAATGACTGACACATGATCAGTGGCTAGGTCCTAAGTCTTAGGTTGCATTTTACTTTTCTTGTTTCTTTGCATTTTGCATGTTTTCATGATCTCACAAATGGCTAAATGAACTTCAATACTTGAATGATTCTTCAATCACCTATTCAAATCTAACAAGAGCTGAAACCTACCTCGAAGGTCTCTTCATAGAACTGCATGCAGTTATCCTCTTGGGTTAAACATCCTTTTTTGACATAAGACTGAATACTTGTCTTCATCAATACCTGCAAAAAATATCATGTGTATCATTGCATTTACATATCATAACCATCTATTGCATTACAATACATCCATGTGCATAAGCATAAATCATACATACATCTTTCCATAATCAAATACATTGGCATAACATCTATACATATGAAAGAAATCATTGCATTGCATATATCCATACATACATTCTACTCTACTCATAGCATAAGCATCACATGATATCATCATAAATAAAAAACATGACAAGTACACATGAAGTCACAACCAAAATATCAATCTCACATATATATAAAAAATCTTGAACTAGTCAAGGGTGCACTACTGGCACAGTATACAAAAGAATACGCTCATGTGAGCTATCAAAGTTAGAACCATATATCAATGATAAAAAAGAGCACAGTATATCAAAACATGTCAAAAACAAATCAACTATCAGCCTGATCCTCTGCATCTAGTGGAGGTGGAGGTGGTGCATCCGGTATTGCCTCTGCTCTGGGCACTCTGGCTCCCTCTGATGCCATCATATACTGAGAGTAAAAAGGGACTCTCTATACAATAGGAACAATAGTGTAATATGTGGACACATAGTAAGCTACCCAGGAGGTCTGATGAATCACCTCTACCTATAATCTCTGCACCTCTGCAAAAAGCTCAGTGTGCCATCTATTGGCCTCTAAAAATATCTCCTCCACTGAGCACTGTGAACCTTTAGGTCCCTGACCTATACTCTAAGCCATCTGATAGTCTCCTATGGGGTAAGAGGAATAATAGGATCACCATTGGCTACTGGCATCTCAGTATCTGGGGCAGTCTACTTTGTAGTCTCTACTCTTTGCGCCTTACAACATCTCACCTCTACACCTAAATCAAAACTTGTGTCCTCCTCTATCAGATCCATACCACCACCCACAACCTACTCTACTGCAAGTACCTCCTCACCTGAACTAACAACCCTAAGGTAACACCCTCTCCCCTAGTCTATCTATGAGACCTCATCGATCTACCTACTATAGCACTAGTGGGATGAGAGGGCCTCATCTATCCTAATGGTCTCTATGGCAGAGCCATCACTCTAGGTCTCAGAGGTGTGGGATGCACAATAGAAACCTGTGTGGGTCTAGGACCTTGTCCCATCAGAGCACCTGTAATGTCCATCACCTCCTCCATGGAGGGTATCAGCTTTGTTGGATCAGAAAATTTATGAATCAGATGATCAGCAAGCCATGCGATGAATCCATTTGTAACACTAGCATCAAGTACATCTGGTCTATACTCCCAATCTCTACCAATAATGGCACTATACTCCTATGAACACAAAGCATAAGAGAGCCTTGTGGTCCATTTGAGTCTAAGATCACAACCTATCTGAGCATAAGTAGCATAATCCTCTGGGGCATCTTGTACTCATCCATACTACCGCCAAACCTTGGTAATAAGGAATCTCTCTATAGTGGAGGATGACCTCCTGATCAGCACACGACTCTGAAAGAAGAAACTAAACTGCTCTCACACAGTCGGCCAAGGCTCAATAGCTACATATGGTCTCCACCGAAAAAAAGTCATATCATCGAGGCATGGCCTTCAGTACTCTACATGGCCCATCTTCCCTTGTATGACATATCCAACATATATATATATATATATATATATATATACATACATATACATATATATGTATATGTATATGTATATGTATATGTATATGTATATGTATATGTATATGTATATGTATATGTATATGTATATGTATATGTATATGTATATATATATATATATATATATATATATATATATATATATATATATATATATATATATATATATATATATATATATATATATATATATATATATATATATATATATATATATATAACAGGCTCCTGAGGCTGCCTCTGTGAAGTACATACTAGTCTCAACACTGAAATATGCTCCCATGCCCAGATCTGTAGAACTAAAGCTCCAACTACAAAAGACTTGCTCTCCTGATACACTACATCATGCATCTCAGAGAACACATAGGCCAAAAGACACTGACCCCAAGCCAACTCAGAGGGAGTCACCATCAAATGTGCTACCATAGGGGCCCAGCCCATCAAAAGACCATTCTGCTGATGGTCAGACATAATAATACCATCAATCATCCCGACAATGATACACTCCAGCTGGTGTGTTTGTCCATATCGCTGCACTAAGGTCTCCCAGGAAATGGAGGTAGTCATCTGAGTATCATCTCCAAAGAGACATCTAAAATCTAAAAGACCCGAGTTCCCCAAACTCACATACTCTAGCCGCTGACTTGCATGAAAAGGAATGTGCAGTATATGATACACATCCTCAAGGGTGACAGTGATCTCCCCAGTCGGCAGGTGGAATGTCTGGGTCTCCGAATGAAATCTCTTAATTAGAGTAGTCAAAAGTCCATGATTTACCCTAATCTCAGGTAAATGTATAAGGTACTCAAATCCACAGGATGCAAGATGTACCCTCATCGGGTCAGGTAGTGACACACAGTCTCTGAGTGGCTGGATGTGAAATCCTTACATGAACATCTAGATATATGACCTACACAACATAGAAATAGGGAATCCTATCAGTAATTTGGTCACAGAATGGGTTATAAGGGAAAGAATTGAGCAGTTCAGTATGTCAGAAGGAAGGTTCAAAGGTCAAAAATCAGGCTACAGAATTAGAAAATTCAAAAATTTGACCTAGTAATGAGTTTTTTGCTCACTATTTTCTATACGACACTTCAGATTGGCAGGGAAAGTTGTACAAGTTTCTACATCATACCATATGACAAATCATAGTGACATGATAGTGTATCCCTCATCGTACGAGTTATGAGGGACCTGATGAAATGTCGTATGACTATTGGGTCCCTCTGATATGAGTCTTGGGGGCTTATGAAATGACAACCTATCTACAGTTCAAAAGTCGTATGAGTCTTGATGGAGAGTCGTACGAGTTTTCATGCATGAAAAATTTCAAAATTGAAAAGCGTACAAAAAATCCTAAAAATGCTATAAAACATGGAAAAATTGAATTTTTAGTAAAGCACAGAGGTCCACCTACTGGATGTCCATACTGCCAAGGTCTCTGGTGTCTCTGACTACGCTCAAATCAATGCAAACTCATAGGTACCTTTGGTTCTGCCATTTTCTTGCTCAGAGGGCTCCACAAGATTCTAAAGTCAAAAGGTTGAAATGAATTGAAAAGGACCCTTCAGGCCTTTATATAGCTTTTGACCTAATTTTCAAAAGTGCTCCATTTTTCATGAAAATTGCACCCTTGGCTAATTTCGACGTTCTGAATTCATTTTCATGATCAAAATCAAAATCTAAGGTCATTTACTATGTCAAAATCATGATTTAAAATTTTTGAACCTAGGATAGTCTACTGCTTGCATAATCAACCTTCAATCATTGAACAAATCCATTATTCAACTTAACTAATTATCTTACATCAAACTATCAAAATTTCAACTATGGTCAACTCATGGTCAAACCTAGTCAAACTTGGTCTTTTGGACCTCCAAATGATGTAGAATGCATTCTCAAACATGTTTAACCACTTCTCATATCAATTAGCATTCTTCTGAGCTATTCAACGTTGACTTTTCTTGTTAGATTTCAATTTTTATCCCAAAGGGGGCATGGTATTTCATATCATTCAAAGTCTATAATCTAAATTTGGAATCATATCTTTCCTCAGTAATCAAGACAACAACCACATCTAGTTGCTGATTCATCAAAAAGACCTCATCGCTTGGGGCAAATCAATCATTACTGGGGGCATATCAGATTCATCGAGATCCATAACAATCTGGTATTCTCTTAATCTTGTAAACTATATCAGTCTTTTGTAACCATCGGTTCATTAGTGTTATTTCCTTGGTTCTTCATAACTAAAGGGTTTAGATGTGATACCAATGTGATTCTTATTGACAATCGGGTCTGGAATCGGTCACTCACTTCTTCACAATCATAAGGTTTAGAATCAGGTGTTTTGACACTTCTTCACAATCATCAGTTCATTGCTGTTATAGTTAACATTATCTTTGGTCATTTAGGACCTAATATCTTCAAATCTTTCAATCAGTTTTTGTCTCATATCATAGTTTCTGTCTCATATCAGTTTCAATTTCAACAATCAGTTTCAAACATCATACATAGACTGTCTTTAAACCACTGCGCTTCGCACATCAATTCAAAGAGGGGCAAAATGTAATACCCCAAAAATGGGCTATAAGTTCATTAACTTCCTATATCAACACATCGAACGAAATCGACATCAAAGTCCTAACCCAAGGCACATCTAAACGTCATCGAATCTTAATTGATTATCCTAAATTCTGCATCAAGGAACACTCCTTATTCCTATTTGTCCTAATTATCTTTAATTTAATGATTATTTGGTGATAAATCCTATTTATCCTAAAGTTTGATTAATTGAATATTCTAAATATTTAATTAATTAGATTTAATACTGCCACTTAATTATTCAATTAGATTTAATTATATTTATTCCTAAATTGTATTATTTAAGTTTTGACAATAAATCAAATATCCTATGACTAATTGATTAAATTCTTATTTAATTAATTAATGTCAATTGTCAAATTTAATAATATAGTTTTTGAATAAAAGTTTGATTTAATAATTGATTAACCCATAAATCAATTGTTTTATTTTTAAAAAATTAGTTAAGTTGAGGGTAAATCAGTTTATTTATTTAATTAATTCATATTAATTATGCACATCCAAAAAATAGTTAAACTTTAAATCAGAAAATCAATTCAAGTTGTTTTAAAAATAAACTCAACTCTCTTTTTGAGTTGAAAGATGATCTCAACTTCTGATTTAAATCAAAAAGCTATTTTTGCATGATTTTTTGTGAGTTAACTATCTTTAATTCCTTGTTGACTCAAAAATCAACTAGAGTGATTTATGGATTTTTCCATGCATCCCCAATGCCCTGGATTTCTATAAAATCAATGCTTCATCTCTTCACAAATGATCTCACAAGTTTGCATACTTACTCTGCCAAAATCAATCCATGAATTTGCACAATCACGTTGGTGAATCGACATCTAGAGAATTGAAGCTTCTTTGCAAATTAAAAACTTTTGTGAGATCAATCTTATTAGCATATCATTGTTAGATACTTTTACATATCAATTTCATACATTCTAGCTTAGGTTCATATCAGTTTATTTCATCTTATTGCATGAAAAACCAAAAATATAGATGAATTTGCATTCATCTCATATCTAGATTTTGCATTCAAATCCTTCATTTAGGTGTCGTCAAGGTCACTGATCTCAGTCTAATCTGAGAATACATACTCGCATCTACTAGAAGGTAGTAAATCGCATGGTTAGATTAGTTTCCATTTCACTGCACGATTTTGATTTTAACTAACCTCTAATGTTTTACTGAAGTGTTGTGTCTACAACTAGGTACAAAATTCACACACACACATTAATGACACAACTGTTGAGGAAGGTTAAAGAGGTAAAATGAATGGTGAAGATTAAGAGGCAAAATCAACGGATGAAAAGAAAATGGTTTATGATGTCTATATAAGGAGACATGAGATTCATTATTGAGTCTAGGATTTTTGATACTGCAAGAGATTCATGTGAAAAGGATTATTTTCATGCACCACCGATCAAACTGGTTGAAGATAGAACCAATTTGAACTACATATATTACCAAGCATCAGAGATTTATACACCAAGTGGATTAAATTTGGAGGATATGAAGGATTGAATTGACTATTGATCAGAGGAGGTATTTTGAGCTTTACGTAGATCTAAAAATCTGCAAATCATAGTTTCATTTGAATCAGATCATTACTATATCAATTTAACCATTATTACATTTCATAACTAGATACCCCGATGGGAAACCTCACCGCAATGGGGGATATTTTTATAAAAGTATCACTAAAATGTATCTACTGTAAGATCAAGATTTGAAAGTTTTTTGATGAGACTTTGTTGAGACTCTTTGATCAAGAATAATAATAATGGGTATTAATGTAACATTCCTCTTTTCTTACTGATAAATAGTTACCAGTGAGAGTTAAGTGGTCTATGTAATCCATTAAGTTTCTCATCAAAATGCATACCTTCATTGATAAGGATGCTATCAATATAGCTTCTACCCTATCTAGTTGACATGACCTTTTCAACATAGCTTAAGTATTTTGTGAAGTGTACTGGCAATTGGTAGATGAAGAGAAAGACATAGTTGATAACTTACCAAGTTGATTATTTGATAGAAAAGTTTTAATATATACATCTAAGAGATTTGGGACTATAGGATAACTAGACTTAACTGATTCACCCCTCCTCTTAGTTTAATAATTGGTATTAGAGCTAAGAGTTCTTGGAAAGAAAAGTTTGAAGGAATTAAGATAAATATCACAAGATGTATAAAAGAGAGGTACCAAAGCTGAACAAATATAATTTCTCGACATGGAAAAGTAGAATGAGATTACATATATCTAGAATTGGAGAATCTGCTATATACTACTTGGATAATGAATTCATCCAACCGAATGGACCTTTGACTATTGATCAAATGAGAGATAGACACGAACATAATGTCACAATGATAGATATTGTTGCTGCCTTATTAGATGTTGAATTTGAAGATGTCAAAGACATGCACTTCAGCTAAATGAATGTGGGACAAACTTACACTAGTTCACAGAGGAGATGTAAATGTGCTAAGGGAAAAATACAAGAGTTTTAGAGGAAAGTTTGATGACATGAAAATGAAAGGAGAAAACATTTCACAATACAACAACTGAATTAAGGAGATTGTTAATGCTATCCAAGGAGTAGGAGGTATTATTGAAGAAGACACTATTGTAAGTAAAATTCTTAGAACCTTGATGCCTATTTATGCTATTAGAATCTCTGCAATCCATGAAATGAGATCAACTCTCAGTAATCATCTTACACTTGATAAACTAATAAGTAAACTGACTACTTTTGAGTTGAATAACTTTGATAATAGTATTGTTCCTAATGTTGATTCTGTATTTATGTCATCCTTGAAAATTGGTAAATCAAGTAGTAAACACATGATAAGAAATGAGAGTGATAGTGATAGTGATGAGGATGAACTTGATGAACTTGAAGCATTAATGGCTAGAAGACTGTAGAAAGGTAAAGGAAGATATAAAGGGAAATTACCTTTGGTATGTTTTAACTGTAAAGAAATTGGCCACATTGTAGCTAGATGTCCTAACAAGAAATGAGATGACAAAGAAAATTAATGATCTAGTGAAAGAAAGTTTGACATGAGAGATAACTGAGAACACAGAGGCAACCGACAATATGAAAAAAGAAGAAATCAAGACTACAAAGACAAAGGAAATAAAGCATGTTACCTTGTTGAAGATGATGATGACATTGACATCAAAACCAACATTGATGAAGACATTAAGGTGGTATTCATAGCTTTGAAAGAACATTCAGAAGAAGAAGAAAGGTATGTTGAAACAACACTTATTTCTAAAGTTAGCAAGAATGATAGTTGGATTATTGATAGTGGCTGTACACATCATATGACTGGCGATGAAGAAAAATTTGAATACCTTGAGCAATATAATGGTGGATCTGTTAAAATGGGAAATGATACACCTTATCTAGTAAAAGGAAAAGGATCTATCTTGTTGAACAATAAGATCAGATGTGAGAATGCATATTGGGTGAAGGGACTTAACTATAATTTGTTGAGTGTAGCATATGTAAATAACACAGGTCACCGAGTTTCATTTGAAAATAGAAAGGTGGAAATATATGATGAGACTGGAAAGTTGGTCAGTACTAGTGAACAATCTAAAGGTAATCTATTTTATCTTGACAATGCTGAAAATTCTTGTTTATTGGCTAGAACTGAAGATGTGTGGTTATGGCACAAAAGGCTATGTCATGTAAATTTTGACAACATGGTTAAGATCAGTAATAAAAGGAGAGTTAGAGGCTTACCAAGCTTATCTAAACCTAATCATGTCATGTGTAAACAATGTCAAATGGGAAAAATGTCAAAATCTAGTTTCAAGAGCAAAAACTATTCATCTAATGCTATTTTGGAATTGATTCATACAGACTTGTGTGGTCCTATGAGAACTCAGAGTTACTATGGAGACAAATATTTTATCTTATTTGCTGATGACTAGTCTAGGATGATGACTGTTATGTTTTTGAAAGAAAAATTTGAAGCCTTTAAGATGTTTAAATGGTATGAAGCTAATGTGGAAAGAGAAAGTGAAAAAGAGTTAAAATTCTTGAGATCAGATAGAGGTGGTGAGTTTATTTATGATGAGTTCACTAATTTTTATAATGATCATGGAATTAAAAGACATGTCTCTACACTGAGAACACCACAAAAAATGGAATTTATGAAAGGAGAAATAGATCTATTGTTGATTGTGCTAGAACACTAATGATTGAAAAAGATGTTGCACAAACATACTGGAGAGAAGCTATTAGTACTGCTGTATACACATTGAACCGATTAAAAATGAAGAAAGATTCAAGCAAGACACCCTATGAGTTATGGTATGGTTACACACCGAATGTAAGCTATTTCAAAATATTTGGAAGTAGATGTTACATTGTGAAAGATGGTAGAAATGATAAATTTGATTCAAAAGGTGATGAAGGAATAGTCTTAGGATATTGTACTAAAATTAAAGCTTACAAATGTTTGAATAAGGATACTAACAAAATTATTGAAAGTGAAAATGTTAGGGTTGATGAGTTTTCTGAGCAAAATGATGAAGAAAGCAAAAGGGAACCGAAATATTATGGTATATTTACAAACATTGAGCAACTTGACACTCTACTTGAGAAACACTCTGGAATTACTAAGCAACAAAGTAATGATACTGGGCATCAACCTATACAGACTGAGAATGAGGAAACAATAACTAAGGAAGATCTTGATCCTACACCAAATGAAGAACAAAAAATAGAGGATGTACTTGCAAAATTTGTGAGGAGACACCATCCATAGAATCAGATTATTGGAGACAAGCAAGATGACATGCTGACATGAAGTAAGATGAGAAACAACACATGTTTAGTTTGTGAATTTGAACCTAAAAATATTAGAGATGCACTTGAAAATGATGAATGGATTAAAGTTGTGAATGAAGAAATAGATTAGATACTAAAAAAAAAACATGGACATTGGTACCGAGACCGAATGATAAGAATGCAATTGGAACCAAATGGATATTCGAAAACAAGTTGAATGAAAATGGTGAAGTCACTAGGAATAAGGCAATAATCGCATGCAAAGGATATGCACAACAAGAAGGTATTGATTATGGTGAGAATTTTGCACCAGTTGCTAGACTTGAAGGAGTTAGAATATTGCTTGCATATGCTACCTACAAAGGATTTAAAGTATATCAAATGGATGTCAAATCTGCATTTTTGAATGGAATACTTGAGGAAGAGGTATACATTGAAAAACCTAAAGGTTTTGTTGATCCAAATAAGAAAAACATGGTATGTATGTTGCACAAAGCACTATATGGACTGAAACAAGCACCGAGAGCATGGTATGAAAGACTACATTCATATCTTATTAGTATTGGATTTGTTAGAACAAGTGACAACAAAAATTTATACTTGAAAGGTGAAACTGACGATACGATTCTTATTGCTGAAATTTTTGTTGATGACATCATATTTGGAGGACATGATAATCTTTGCAAATCATTTGCTGATGAAATTAGAAAAGAATTTGAAATGTCAATGTTTGGAGAGATTAAATTCTTTCTTGGTTTGTAAATTATATAGAAAAGTGAAGGTATACTCATTACACAATCAAAGTACATCAAAGAAGTGTTGAAGACCTTTGGTATGGAATATTCAAAACTGGTTAGTACACCTATGATCACAAGATGAAAATTAACAAAGGATGATTAGTCAACCAAGGTAAATCAAACATTATACAAATCAATGATTGGTAAATTGATGTATGTTGTGCATAGTAGACCGGATATTGCACATGTAGTTGGAATTGTAGCAAGATTTTCTACTAATCCTAAAGAATCACATATGACTCTTGTTAAAAGAATCTTGAGATATTTGAAAAACATAGAAAACTATGGTTTATGGTACAAGAAATAGGGCAATTTTGAACTAAACATTTACATAGATGCATATTGGGCTGGAAATATCGATGATCGAAAGAGAACTAGTGGTGGAGCATTATTTTTGGGAGAAAGATTAGTTACTTGGATAAGCAAGAAACAAGGATGTATTTCTTAGTCTATTGCTGAAGTAGAATATGTTGCTGCTACTACTAATTGTTCAAACATTGCATGGATAAAATAACTCTTGAAAGGTATGAATGAAGAGATCAATGCCCCAATTATAATATATTGTGATAACACCAATGCTATAAAAATTTCTAAGAATCCAATGATCTATATAGTATCACTACTTGAGGGAACAAGTACAAGATAAGCAAGTGAAATTGGAGTTTGTGAAATCAAAAGAACAACTTGTAGATATATTTACTAAACCCTTACCCAAGGATACATTTGACTACTTGAGTACTAGACTAGGGGTCCATCCCTTGTCTGTCGGTCACTAAGGTGATCAGGAGGTTGCATCAACCTATAATTTATTAGAATATAAAATGATGTTGATGAGAAGTGTTCACACTTTAGGTCTCCTAAGGTTGTGAAAGCTGGAAAATGAAAAAAAAATTGACACTGCATATCGGTACATGAAAGGTACTTGATCTGAACTGAACACCAGAGATAATATTTTGGCTACTACAGAGCTGTTTATTATTTTTGGCATTACTGTCAAAGGGAGAGAAGAATCAATGAAATATTAATCCAAAGGGAGAGAAGAAGAAACAAAGGGAGAGAAGACAATAATGAGAAAAAGATACACAAGAAGAAGATCAAATTTGGAGGGAGAGTCTTCTTGGAGGTATTAATGCTGTGTAGTAATCAAAAATATTAAAAATACAAGATAGGGAGAGCTTATCTGGTTACAACATTTTTTTATAGAGTTGTAGAACAAATATTTGGTATTCTATGGTATATTTCATATTGTGTTGCCATCAATGCCAAAGAGAGAGATTGATAACCTACAACTGATTGAATATCTTGATGGAAAGATTGGACAAGTGAAAGACAATGATTGATGATCACTGAGCTACTAAAGTAATATGTAAGAAAATTAAATTAGTCATTGTATTTTCATTTATGTCAACTAGTTTTGACTATACTTATCATGATGGTTACAAACATTCAAAGAAGGAAAATGGTAAAGGAATGAGATATCTACATGAAGACGAGATGGATATGAAAGATATGGCTATGATATACATTGGGTAACTTGTTGATGAGTCTATGGAATCATGTTGATGAATTGATTGTATTACATGATTTTTTTATGTATTGAAGATCAGAACTGAACAAGTTTATGTGGTCAGTAAATGAAAATTTATGTATGTATCAAGCTAGTGTAGTGTATACCAAGTATAGTATGTTAGAAAGTAAAGTCCACCAAGATAACTAAAAGTGGGGGGGGGGGGGGTTGAATTAGTTATCAGATAATTATAACTTTTATCATCTTCAACAACATTAAACCATACAAGCAATATAATTACCAACCATAGAAAGATATTCATACACAATTACACAATAACACAAGATATGTTGACTAGGGAACCTCTTGATCAAAGAGTAAACCCCGATGGGAATGATACCCAAAAAAGATGCACTAATATGAATATTCCTTGTGAAAGGATGGAATCTATTAGGAGTCTTATGAAATACATTCAGTACATATAAATCCCTGTTAGGAGATTTTGAATCCCTGTTAAAAGATTCTAACCCTGTTAAGAGTTATGGAAGACAGAAGGACCCACTACCCAAAAAACTTCAGGGTAAGATCACTGAACTCACTATCCAAATAATCTTTTCATTATTCAACATAATAATATGTTACCTTTTCTCTGACTGTGCCAAACCGCACTCACTGCTACATTAGATCTCAATTTCAGATCTCTGTACTTCACATGTCTTCCTTCACAATTCACTTTCTCAACTTCATAATCAATCACTCTCTCTATCTATACAAAAAGGAAAAAAATTCCTTCTTTTATACCACACTCAAATAATTACAAATGAGTCAGCACACAATTACAAAAAAAAAGATTGCACACGCTACACCAAAATTACATAAAACTATCAGCTTCCAAATACAATAAATCTTCACTTGTGTGACTTCAAAGTTTGTGCTATCATCCACATCACTATAAATGTGTCTCTAACTTCCCTTTAAATATGCAAAGCTAGATTCCATCCTGATTAGGAGATATCATCCACTTTCCAAAAACCGCTACTCAGGAACACTGTCTGAATACTGCTTCCACCAAAATGCTCATAACTTACATGAATAAAAGAATTAATATCTGCGCTCTTAACCATAGACATATAACATATCAAAGAGTATATCCTCAATTTTTCATAGCTCCAACTACAATATCCCATGTGCGCTAATCAAAACACCATCTGCTTCTCTGCAAGTCTTCGGTAAAACACTGTGTTGACATCAATGACAATCATAGTCATGAATGCAACAAAAAATACTATAGAATGGGTGAAAAACACTTTAGCATTCAATCCTAACAATCTCCCCCATTGGAATTGATGGCAACATAGATGAAAAATATCCAATGTTCCAAAAATCCAATACTGCAACACTGCTTCTTCAAATCCTCTTCATCAATCAAATCTTGCTTCGTTATCCTGTTCAGTTCTCTCATATTATTTTTCATGCATAATTATCCCCCATTGACATCAATGACATAAATTTAATCACTATGTCAACAACAACTCAGTGTCAAAATACATTGTTTAGAAAAAAAATACATTTACTAGAGTCCTCATGACTCAACTTAGATACACATACTCCCCCATAGAGGAAGTACCAACATCCAGTCTAGAAGAAAGATAGGGCTCATATATTAATGGATAGATGCAACCAACTACATCATTACTCAAAAGTAGGCTGGGGCATAACCCCAAGCATACCTCTCAGATACTCAAATGTATCCTTAGGCAAAGGCTTTGTAAATATGTCTGCTATTTGTTCCTTTGTGCTTATGTACTCTAGTCTGACTTCTTTCTCAGCAACTTTCTCTCTTACAACATGATACTTGATCTCTATATGTTTTGTCTTAGAATGTAGTATAGGATTCTTAGACACACTAACTTTACTGGTGTTGTCACAATGTATAACAATAGGTTCAACAAATTTAATTCCAATATCCTTCAGCATCTACTTCATCCAAATTATCTGGTTACAATTGTTTGCTGCTGCTACATACTCTGCTTCTGCTGTGCTCTATGAAATACAATTCTGCTTCTTGCTTAACCAAGAAACTAATCTTCCTCCAAGGAAAAATGCTCCTCCACTAGTGCTTTTCTTATCATCAAAACTACCTCCCCAATCAGCATCTGTATATGCACATAGGGTAAAATCATCAAATTTTTCATACCACAATCCATAGTCCATTGTGCCTCTTAAATATCTCAGTATCCTCTTTACTGCTGCATAATGTGATTCTCTAGGTTCAACTTGAAATCTTTCTACAATTCTAACTGAATGTGCTATATCCAGTCTTGTATGTGTCAAATACTACAATCCTCCAATGATGGATCTATATTTCTTCTGCTCAACTGCCGGTGTTTCATCTGTGCTACATAACTTATGTCCGATTACCATAGGTGTTCCAACTAGTTTACAGTCCTCCATTCCAAATCTTTTCAGCAAATCATTCAAGTACTTTGTCTAACTTACAAAGATACCATCATTGTTTTATGTTATCTGTAATCCCAAAAAGTATTTCATCTCACCAATCATACTCATTTCAAATTTAGTCTTCATTTCATCAGCAAATTTGTCACTGGCCTCATCTTCTCCTCCAAAAATAATGTCATCAACAAAAATAACTATAATCAACAAACCATTTTCAATTTCTTTTGTGTACAGATTGCTATTAGCTGTTCCTTTAGCAAATCCCAACTTTAAAAAATACTTATCTAGTCTTGCATACCAAGTTCTAGGTGCTTGCTTTAGTCCATATAATGCTTTCTTCAATTTACATACCATGTCTCCTTCTTGAGTCAAAGGAAAACCTTTAGGCTGCTCAATGTAGACTTCTTCCAATTCTTCATTCAGAAATGCTGACTTCACATCCATCTGATACACTTTGAATTTCTTAAAAGCTGCATAGGCCAAAAACATTCTTACTGCTTCAATTCTTTCTACTGGTGCAAAAGTTTCTTCATAGTCAATTCCTTCTTGCTGTGAGTATCCCTTACATACCAATCTTTCTTTGTTTCTTACAACTTCTCCTTGTTCATTCATCTTGTTTCTGAATACCCATTTAGTTCCAATTACATTCTTGTCTTTAGGTCTTGGGACCAATTCCCATGTCTTGTTCTTTTCTATCTAATCTAGTTCTTCTCTCATAGCATTAATCCAATGTTCATCTTCACAAGCTTCACTAGTAGATTTAGGTTCAATTTGAGAAATCAAACATAAATGTACCTTATTCTAAGTTAGAACTCCTCTATCCAAACTTCCAATAACTTGTTCAATAGGATGATATCTTGATAAATACCTGTTCAGTGTCATAGTCTCAGATCTTGCTTCAACTGTAGATTCTTCTCTAGATTCCTCTCTAGTTTCTTCAGCATGACTTTCATTCAACAATTCACTATCAGTTTCATAGAATAATTTAGTAGTTTCAGTGTTAGGTTTAGGATGAGCTTCTTCATTGGATTCATAATCAAGCATTCTTTCCTGAATTTTGAACTTTTCATCAACTTTAACATTTGCACTCTCAACAATAGTTTTAGTTCTCTTATTGTAACATCTATATGCTTTGCTCTTCAAAGAATATCCAAGAAAAATACCTTCATCACTTCTAGGATCAAACTTTCCAATATCATCATCTCTCTTTATATAACATTTGCTCCCAAAAATTCTAAAACACTTAACTAAGGGTGCATGTCCAAACCATAATTCATAAGGTTTCTTGTCTGTGTCTACTCTGATTTGTACTTTGTTCATTGTATATACTACTATATTCACCACTTCTCTCCAAAATGTCTTCGCTAAATCATTCTCAAATAACATAGCTCTTGCTACTTCAGTCACTAATCTATTTCTTCTTTCTGCAATACCATTTTGTTCAGGTGTTCTAGGGGTTGAAAACTATCTCTTAATACCATTCACTTCACAAAAAGTGTTAAACTCTTTAGAAGTAAATTCACCACCTCTATCAGATCTCAAATATTTAATCTTCATTCTAGATTCATTCTCAACTTTGTTCTTAATGATCTTAAACTTATCAAATGCTTCAGATTGTTCTTTCAGAAATGCAATCCACATTATTCTTGTAAAATCATCAACAAGAATCATAAAATACCTTTCTCCATAGAATCCTCTAGTCCTGGTAGGAATGCTCAAGTTTGTATGAACAATCTCCAACTTCTCTGCCAATGTGAACTTCTTACTAGGAAATGAACTTCTCTTTTGCTTAGCCATCACACATTCTTTGCAAATCATGTTAGTAGGCTTCATAATTTTAGGCAAATCCCTTACTGCAAGTGTAGTACTCACTTTCACAATATTATAAAAGTTTAAATGACAAAACCTTCTATGCCATAACCAACTATCATCAATCTTAATAATCAAACATGTCATCTCATTAGGATTCAACTGAAATACATTACCTCTGGTTCTAGATCCTATTCCAATTAGATTTCCATCTTTATCTTTTATCACACAAGTTTTCTTAGTAAACCAAACTTGATATCCCTTATCAACTAACTATCCAACACTCAAAAGATTATGTTTCAATCCATCCACAAAGTAAACATCATCAGTATTAGTCTTTTCATCAAGAGTAATAGATCCTATACCTTTAATCAAACAAGGTGCATTGTTACCAACTCTAACATCTCCTCCATCATAATTGTTAAACTTTATGAACTTTTTCATATCTCCAGTCATATGATGTGAACAACCACTACCTATAATCCAATCAACTTTCTTTTCAACTTGGGAAACTAAGGCTTTTTCTTCCTTAACATTAGTTTTAGAATTTTCTTCTTTAATTTCTACAAATCCTATTTCATCATTATTCTTAGTATCACTTTCACTTAAAGTTCTTTCAATAATAGCTTCAAGATCTTCATCATTAGCATAATAACATTCCTTAGATCTTCTAGGTTTGAAATTATTTCTATACTTCTTAACTCTCTTAGGACATTTAGATGCAAAATGACCATATTCTTGACAAGTCCAACATTTAAAATTTTTCTTACCGTCTGGTTCTCTTTTCACAAGCAAGGAAATACCTTCTTCAATCTTCTTGTCTTCTTCATTTCTAGATCTTCTGCTACTAGCATAATCTCCACTCACACTGATGCTTCTTGAAAAAGTAGGGCGAACACTAAGAGCACTGAATGCTATCTCCATTCTAGGTAAGTCTCCTGATAATGTCAAGTTCATCTCTGCTGCTTCCAATCTTCCAAGAAGAGTCTCTCTTGTAAAGTTTGTAGTACAAGGTATAAATTGTTCAATCATCTGTGTTGTCTGCTTAAATACAAGAGTCAATTTCCTTGGAATTTTCCATATCACTTCATTCCCTATCTTTGTTCCTCCACAAGATTTTATCCCTGCAACAATTTCTGACATTCTACCAATATGGCTTCTAACAGATTCATCTTCCAACATTCTTATATCTTCAAATGCACATATCTAATTATGTAATCTAACTCTTTTTTCATGTTCATCACCTTCAAAAGTAGAGTGCAAAGCTTTCCAAATTTCATGAGACTTTTTCAAACATTTTACCTAACTATATTCATTCTCCAAAAGTGCTGTCAAAAGTGCTTCTCTTGCAAGTATGTTACACATGAATAGATCTCTCTCATCATTAGTGCATGTCTCAAGATCATATTCTTCAATGATAGTATTATCATTCTTTGTAGTCAACCAATAACCTAGTCCTAAACATAGTAGATGTTTCTTCATCTTTTCTTTCCAACTGTCAAAATTTACTCCAACAAACTTAGGGCTTTCTTTTCTGAAATTCACCATGGATCTCCTTAAGCTGTTAAACTTCTCTTTCAAGGACCTATTGCTTTGATACCAATTGTTAGAAAGTAAAGTCCACCAAGATAACTGAGAGGGGGGAGGGGGTGAATCATTTATCAAATAATTATAACTTTTATCACCTTCAACAACATTAAACCATACAAGCAATATAATTACCAACCATAGAAAGATATTCATACACAATTACACAATAACACAAGATATGTTGACTAGGGAACCTCTTGATCAAAGAGTAAACTCTGGTGGGAATGATGCCCACAAAAGATGCACTAATATGAATATTGCTTGTGAAAGGATGGAATCTATTAGGAGTCTTATGAAATACATTCAGTACATATAAATCCCTGTTAGGAGATTTTGAATCCCTGTTAAAAGATTCTAACCCTATTAAGAGTTATGGAAGACAGAAGGACCCACTACCCAAAAAACTTTAGGGTAAGATCACTAAACTCACTGTCCAAATAATCTTTTCATTATTCAATAGAATAATATGTTACCTTTTCTCTGACTGTGCCAAACTACAATCACTGCTACATCAGATCTCAATTTCAGATCTCTGTACTTCCCATGTCTTCCTTCACAATTCACTTTCTCAACTTCATAATCAATCACTCTCTCTATCTATACAACAAGGAAAAAAATTCCTTCCTTTATACCACACTCAAATAATTACAAATGAGTCAGCACACAATTACAAAAAAAAAGATTGCACATGCTACACCAAAATTACATAAAACTATCAGCTTCCAAATATAATAAATCTTCACTCGTGTGACTTCAAAGTTTACGCTATCATCCACATTACTATCAATGTGTCTCTAACTTCCCTTTAACTGTACAAAGCCAGATTCCATCCTGATTAGGAGATATCGTCCACTTTCCAAAAATTGCTACTGAGGAACACTGTCTGAATACTGCTTCCACCAAAATGCTCATAACTTACATGAATAAAATAATTACTATCTATGCTCTTAACTATAGACATATAACATATCAAAGAGTATATCCTCAACGTTGCATAGCTCCAACTACAATATCCCATGTGTGCTAATCAAAACACTATCTGCTTCTCTGCAAGTCTTTGATAAAACACTATGTTGACATCAATGACAATCATAGTCATGAATGCAACAATAATTTCTACAGAATAGGTGCTAAACACTTTAGCATTCATTCCTAACATAGTATTAACTGATTAGGTAATCACTGACACATTCTGGTATGGACCGAGTGAAAGAAAAAAAAAAGTTTATAACAACCGACTGAAATGATGAGCTTGACATATACTTATGATTTTGAGGTAGAAGATAATATTTTTTATGATGATCTAATGACTGAAAAAATTCAAGATTGATAAGATGAAGGAGAATGAAATGTGTTAATGACACAACTATTGAGGAAGGTTAAAGAGGTAAAATGAATGGTGAAGATTAAGAGGCAAAATCAATGGATGAAAAAAAAATGGTTTATGATGTCTATATAAGGAGACATGGGCTTCATTATTGAGTCTGGAATTTTTGATACTGCTAGAGAATTCATGTGAAAAGGATTATTTTCATGCACCACTAATCAAACTAGTTAAAGATAGAACTGAGTTTAACTGTAGATATTACCAAGCATTAGAGAAGCATACACCGAGTGGAATAAAGTTGGAGGATATGAAGGATTGAATTGACTATTGAGTAGAGGAGTTATTTTGAGCTTAGCAGAGATCCAAAAATATGCAAATTATAGTTGTATTTGAATCATATCATTACTGTATCATTGTAATGATTGTTACAGATAAATCTCTTAACTGAGTGAGACTTAACCATCTTTTGTATTTCAATATGACATTCTATGAGTGTTGATTGTTTTCTTTGACCCCATAGTGAATGCATGGTTAAGGGCAAACTGTTAGTGATAAATCCTCTAACCAAGTCACACCTCACAGTGTGTTTTGTAACTTTTAATAGGGTTGGATCCTAACCGAGCTCCCTTCAGAAGAGTGAATTATTTTGGATTACTGGTCCCAAGTGGTTTTTACCTTAACAAGGTTTCCTTGTTAAAAATCTGTGTTATATGTGTGTATGATGTGTTGAATTGTTATTTTTCTTTACACATTTCATAGTTGGATAGATCAGTGAACACAATAGTTAATTTATTGGTAATTGATAGATGAAGAGAAAGACACAATTGATAACTTATCGAGTTGATTATTTGATAGAAAAGTTTTAATATATACATCTAGGTGATTTGGGGCTGTAGGATAATTGGACTTAACTAATTCAACCCCCCTCTTAGTTATCTAACAATGAAGTGTTACCATAATCAATTGAATAGTAAATATTGTTAATGTGTTTCCATCAATGCCCAAGAGGGAGATTGTTACTATAACTGATGGTGATGATGATGAAGACCAACCAAGATTAGAGGAATACAAGTTTTTAGAATGATTAGATCAGTTATTATCTTGTCATTGATGTCAAGAAATTGATATTTGATTTATATTGTGTTTCCATATCATTCAGAGTATGATATAAGTGTGAATGAGTTGAGGAGAAGAAGAAATGAAATGTTGTGAAGCTAAAGAACTTAATTGGGCAACTGATATAGATTGGAAAATGGTAAGATTATGTCGATATAATTTTTTTCTACCAAACATATGATTATATCAAGTAGGTAATGAATGGTAAAGAAGATTAGTCAAGTTGGTAAGCAAAACAATTTTGGATACCGAGTAGAAAGAGTCATTTAGTAAGAGCATAAATGTCATTTGGTAAAATGAAGTAAGTCTTTCGGTAAAGGAAAAGGAACTCAAGATACTGAGTGAAAGGTTTTAGACACCAAGCGAAGTTAACCAAAATTTAGAGTTAACCACTGAGCAAGGAACACAAATCTAATACAAAGATTAGAACAACATTTAATGATGAGCTGAATGATCATGATGATAAGGAAGAATTAGTTGGAGATATGTACAATCAAGAACATTCAAGGTGATAATCTATGGCTTGGATCCAAGTTGTAAAAAGAGAAGGAACAAGTTTCAAGAAAGTTCAAGTTCCGAGGTGATGATAAAATGTGTTACCAAGATCCAAATTCAATGAATAAGTTTTTGAAATGAATTGGATGGTTGAGATTAACAAAATGAAAATGTAATATAGGAGATTACATGGAAAAAAATGGTCTATATAAAGGATGAATTTGTATAAACAAACATTTGAAAAATTGAAGAGTTGATAAGTCACCGACTGATGCAGTGAAGAAGGAAAACATGAATTATGAGTAAGTTAAGAATAATTTGATTAAGTGTTGAAGCTAGTGGAAAGTGAAGGATTGAAGTGAAGATAGTGAGTACACAAAGGATGTGATTATGTAAAGATAGTTGTGGTGTAATACCCTCTCCTATGGTGATACTTGGACTTTATGATTTGGACATTCTATTATGATGGTTAGAACTATATATTTACATTTATGTTTTGTGGATGATGATATGTGTTGGTAAACATATTGTTATTTTTAGATTTAACTCTTTATTTGCCCAAAATAACCTCAAGAAATAATGTGACTATGAACAGTTGGAAAGTTGTTAACTGTTCAACTAACTTGTATACACCTAAAAATGGTCATCTAGACTATTAGCCCCTTTTGCTAAATTAACAATTGCTTATTCTTGATCAAATCCTAGTTCTATCATTTATTTGATTATTTTCTATGGGCTAACCATCTTATCCTAAGTCTTTAATTATTTAAAAGGAATATTTCTTCCCCTTTTAATAAATAAAAAGCCCCCACTTTTCCTCTTATCCTAAGTTGCACAAAAAGCATTATTCTTATTTTATAAAAAAGGGAAAAGCACTTTTTGTCTCATATGGACACAAAAGTCAACTCCTATTTTCTCATTGGAGGATACTTGTGCACGTGGATTGCTCCTCTTTCAAGCTCCACCGTTGATTAAATCTTTTGCCTCTTAATCTCCATGGTCCATTCCTCCTCATTTCCTTTAAAAGGAGAGCTCTCTTCTTCATTCTAGATCCTCAACTTTTTATGCTAACTTTATGCTGCAAGATTTCTAGGTCACTTTGGAGCTTTTGAAGATTTGGAGCATTCTTAGCATCTACATCTCATTCTTGCATTCTTAGCTTAGCTTCATATTTATGCTTTCTTAGATTAGCTTCATTTCTATGCTTTAGATTAGCTGACATAGATTAATTAGCTTAGGTTGTAACACTTGCATATTTCCTTTCATAGCTTAGCTTGCATTTCCATTTCTAGCATAGCATTGCATTGATTTTCATTCTTGATTCTTGAGGATATTGGCATTCTTGCCCTTGTCTTCATTGAATCTCCCATTGCATGGTTTACTAGCAAGGTTATAGGCTAAATAGCTCTAGCTGAGAGCATTCTTAAAAACCCTTGCACTCCATGCCTAGGGAGCTATGGATTGATTTGTGAGGGCTCATTCTTGAGTTTCCTTGCATGTAATGATCCATAGAAGTGTGACACATTTATAGCACACATAACTTCCCTTTGAATTTTAATAGGTACAACTCCCTTATGTGAAGATATGCAATGAATTTTTTTTTGTTCTAAATCCTAATGTGGTATGTTCTTAACAAGAGAACAGAAGAGGTAACCAAATTAGCCCTTAGTGAGAAACTAATCCAGGTAGTGAATTTGCTTCTAAAATCTAACCAACTCCGTGATTTCACAGTGCTTATGAATTCACGCCAGTGGTGATGTATCAATGAACTCTACTTGAATTAATGAAATGCAGTAAAATGGCATGCATGAAACTAATCTAAAACATGACATATATGTATTCCCCCAATGTCTAAGTAATACTCTGATTACTGTCAATTAGCTGTACTAGAGAAGAGAAAACAAAAATCTGTCTACTTGCTGATTTCAATCCAGCTTTAAGGAAAATAAATATTCCAACTCACAAGTGCATGGAATAGTAAATAAATGGAACAAAACACATTCCAGATTGACTCCCCAATAAGATTTATTTCACACCAAAAATTAGCCGACCCTTTTCATTGATTTTTAGAGTATTACATATAGGCTTCAAGAGTTAAGCCGTTACAAAATCAACTGAATCGATTCATATTCTACATAGTCGGTAAATCACAAGTGGCCATTTACTAATTTTACAATGTATATCAAAAAGAGGAGGGGAAAGCTATTTTCTCTTTGCTAGCTTCTTCACCTTCTCCAACTTAGCCTTATGATCTTTGGCGGACGCAAGAATCAGAATCATCCTTTCAGAATCTGGGATGTACACGTTCTTCAATCTTATGAGTCAGCGAGCATGATCCTTCTCTATCCTTTTTGTAGCATCTTTTTAGGGTTGCATCTTCATCATGGCCTTGTATATGCATCCACTGAGTTGTTGAAGATCAGGTATTCTATCTAAGTGAGATCCAGATGATTTTGCAAGTTGGTCCAAGTAGTCAGAGAATGCCTTTTGTATGTTGGTTATACCGATTGGGCTCTTTCCATCTCTGCTAGCTTGAGACTTTGAGTGAAGACATGTCAAGTACACAAAGATTTTACTTTGTTCTTTAGTGACTTCCTCATCGGTCACCTTCATTCCTACCTCCGCTTTGATTATCATCTCCATTTTGAATTCAATTCCTTGGAGCCATTTGATCACAGGTTCATCCCCTTTCTGCAATATGTTGGCTTTGATTGCATCCTTAGTCTTCATCACAACTAGCCAATGTAGAAGTACCATGCACTCTTCACACCTCAACCTCTCTACTGTGAGTGTCAACATATGTCATTTGAGAGATTATTTTTCTACTTCTAACTATAAAAAGACATTTCCAAGCTACTCAATGGCTACTAGACCTTCAGACTTGAGTCGTTCAATCCACCTCCTTCCAATATGCCCAAAATGTCTATCTTCTCACAACTTAGCGAGTATCACCTAGTTCTCAGCTATAATAGGATCAAACATTGTCAGAGAATCAGATAGGCTTGCTATAGGAGCGACCAACTACTTGATGAAGTTGGTCATTTCTTTGATCTCCACCTTGAGCTGAGTCTTTGTAATTTTAAGCTCTTCAAGCTCCTCTTTAATCAAGACATTGCTAGACTTCCATAGGTCCACTTTCGTGTCATGGTAGACGAGTCCCATGTCTAATGATTGGAGTGCAAAATCTGAGGCAGTAAGATCTTCAATTCTACCATCTTTTAATGGCTTGGATATTTCCATAGTCAAGTGACCTATGTCTGGGTCTCGACCAAGAGTGGTTAGAGTCCTAGACTTCTTAACCTTGCTTTCGGCTGGGCCTGGATGCATTGCTTGTGGAAGCATCTTTCCATTAGGAGTGCCTAGCTCGGCTCTATTTCTCTTCCACTCTATAGTGTTATCGATCCATGACTCTACACTTTTAACTTTTGTCACAGAAAGTAGGTCTTCTATGAATAATTTCCTTATAATAGGAGGAGAAGCTTTAGGCTTGGAAGTGAAAGGATTAATCTACGGAGAAGAAATGCTCTTTTCCTTTTGAGGAGACCCCAAATGCTCATCTGTCTCATCAGTTTCTGAACTAATACTATCATCACCAACCTCAACAATGGTAGGAGCCTCTTGAGTGGGAGTGTCACCTTGCGTCTCAATGGTTCCCCCTTGTGCTTGCTGCTCTGGTTTCGTAGCCCCAATAGTTTCTTTTGCCGGCTTGTCGGGTTTCTCCATTTTAGCTTCTTCATTCAAACTGATGATAGGAGATGAACCTACTCTGCAAGTATTTTCAAGTGGGATTTATTTTTTAGGAAGTTCATCATCTCCACCTACTGGTTGAGCTGGTCCTTTGGTCATAGATGATGCTAGCAAAGAGGAGGATGAAGGAGCACTCACCGGCTTGACTATTGTAATACCCTGAAAATGGGCTATAAGTTCATTAACCTCCTACATCTACAAATCAAATGAAATCGACATCGAAGTCCTAACCTAAGGCACATCTAAACATCATCGAATCATAATTGATTATCTTAAATTCTACATCGGGAAATATTCCTAGCAATATTCCTAATTATCTTAATTATCTTTAATTTAATGATTATTTGACGATAAATCACATTTACCCTAAGTTTGATTAATTGAATATTTTCATATTTAATTAATTAGATTTAATATCTTGCCACTTAATTATGTAATTAAATTTAATTCTATCTATTATTAATTGTATTATTTAATTTTGACAATAAATCCAATATCCTATGAATAATTGATTAAATTCTTATTTAATTAATTAAAGCAAGTTGTCATTATTTAATAATATAGTTTTTAATAAAAGTTTGATAAAATAGCTAATTAACCCATAAATTAATTATTTTATTTTCAAAAATCAGTTAAGTTGAGCATAAATCACTTTATTTATTTAATTAATTCATACTTATTATGCACATTCAAAAGAAACAGTTAAACTCCAAATTAGAAAATCAATGCAAAGTGTTGACTTTTTAGAACTCAACATCCTTTTGGAGTTCAAAAAGCTGATCTAAACTCTAATTTGAGTTAAAAAGCTATTTTTGTATGATTTGCATATTTTTTTGAATCAAATTATCTTTATTATTAGATAACTAAAAAATCAAGCTGAGTTATCTGAGTGATTTATGGCTTTTTCTCATGCACCTCCAAAGCCCTGGATTTCTATAAAACCAAAGCTTTAGCTCATGTCAAAGCATCTCATAATTTTGCAAGCTTACTTTGCCAAAGTCATCTACGAATTGCACAACTATTTTGAAGAATTGGAATTTGGAGAATCAAAGCTTATTGCGAATCAAGGCTATTGTGAGATCAATTTGTTTTTTTTTTTACATTCATTTAGATTCTTTTTCATATCATTGTTAGATCATTTTAGCATATCAATTTCCATATTAGCATAGATTCATATCAGTTTTTATCATTCTTATTGCATAGAAAATTCAAAAATATAGATTAATTACATTCAATTCATATCTAGATCAATTGCATTCAAATCATTCATTTAGGTGTCGTCTAGGTCACTGATCTCGATAACAATCTGAGAACATTAATCTTGCACCTACTAGAAGACAGTAAATCACTTGGTTAAATTAGATTTCAATTTTGCACGATTTTGATTTTTGCTAACCTCTAATGTTTTACTGAAGTTTTGTGTCTATAGATCAGGTACAATTTTCACACACACATTTTTGGCACCCACCGTGGGGCAACCCACCTTTGCATGCTGGTTTTGATTTTTTTTTGGGGAGCTAAAACCCTAAAGTTTTAAAGATTTAATTTTATCGCCCAAATGGCTTAGATTTTTGGTTTGAAATTTTTTTTATAGGTTGATGACATATCAAGAAAGCTACAATAAAAAATTTAGAATTTTTTGATATGTGTTGAATTTTTAATAATTTTTTCTTGAAATTATGGAAAAAATTAATATCTGACGCAAATCAGCATATTTTTTAAAAAATTTTATATTTTTGGAAATCTATTTAAATTATACAGGGGGTCCATTCTTTGTGTTTTAAATTTGGACATGATATAATAGCTCAAATAGTCAATTTAAAAAAATTGGTCTATTTTGGTAAAATAGGTCTCTAGGGTACAAATGAAGAGATTTTTCTAAAATTTTCACATTTTTGGAAAGCTCTTTATTTTTTAGTAGGGGTCTCTATTTTGAATTTCTATTTTTGTTGCCAAAATCATATCAAAAAAATTAGATCTTGTTGACTAGGTCAAATGCAGTGCAAAAAAATTAAAATTTTGTGATGGGTATGCACTTATTTTTCATATGATTCAATGAATGATATGAGTTGTCATTTGGGTTAATTGTTAGTTATTATTGCTGATAATAATTGATTTTTAGAGCTAACCCTATGGTTTTCATAAGTTGAATATATTTTGCATATCTTGTTTGCTTGTTTGCTTGTTGGAGAGTTCGTCACTTGCTTGCATGGAAAAGCTCAACAAGAATTGCTAAAAATCAGGTAAAATCTACTAAGCACGTTGTGATGATCCTAGGTATTCTCCTTCATCTAATAAAATTTTGATTTGGACTTAAAATAAATCTCTTATATGTCTGGCTTGTGTGCATCTTTTCATGCTTTTGTCTATTTCTACACACTTGCATAATTGATACTAGGTTGTGACCCCTTAAGGATTTATTAAGTAGTCTTAGATACTTGTGAGTGATCTTGATTTCTATCTTGGGTTATTGGACTCGCTAATCCCCCAGACCCTCATTCTGCCCCATGGTTGCAATCTAAGCGCCATAAAGGGGAGGGGTCAACAGGACAGAAGCGTTAAGTGTTCCACTTGGCAACCCTTTTGTGCTTTTAGGAACTCACTTGTTTTCTAAGTTGAGGACTCATTTTCAGCTTGTGTGAGGTGTTAAGTGTTCCACCTTGTGGACTCATCTCATATTCACTTTAAGCGTTAAGTGTTCTTTTTTCTGCTTTTTGGGTACTTTTGGTAGATTTGCTTTCGGGAATATATCTGTGCTCACATAGTAATTAGGCCCTATGAACACTATTCATGATTCTTGAGAGATTGGATTCCTAGTGAAATCTTTCTTGATGACAAAATCCTTTTAGGTAGGGAGGATACTTAGTGCGTTTCACATTCAACTTGGTTAGTGTGTCTTCTCTTATTGATCAATACATTCTCTCCCAGGAGAGGTTGATAGATCACGTGGGGTTGACATCACGAGCTTTGGTGAATCAAAATTGGTTAGTGCACCTTCTCTTATTGATTGATACAGTCTCTCTCCAGAGAGGTTGATAGATCATGTGGAGTTGGCATCATAGACCTTGGTGAAGCAAAACTTTGTCTTAGCATGTCGGATTAATATGCTTACTTTGTTTGGGTTAAAAGTGAAAAGGTGTCAAAAACCTTGGATTTGGAGCCAAGTCCCCTTGTGGTATACTATTGTGAGTCATCTTTAGAGAGGGTTAACCATAGCAGACAATCCCTTCATAGGGAAAATTGCGTTGATAGAACCTCAAGTGGTCATAGCCATTTTTGTCATGGTAGTGACAGCCGCTATATAAATGTCCTTGTGGAAGAAATATCCACGGGTATGGTTCATTGTTGGGCTATCAGATCTCCTTAGTAGCTCCTAAAGATTAAGTTCTTGGACTGTGTCAAAACCCTGGTGCGCCGGGATTGGAGTTCACCCCTTTGGATCATAAAAGTTGCAGAGTCAAACCATTACTAAAAACCCTAGCGAGGCCAAATTTTCATTTTCTAGGGTATATGTGCATTATTGCAAAACATTTTTAGAACATACACAATTAGCACTTTTGAAGATTAGAATGAATAAGTCACTTGATTGTTCATGCGCGAGGTTGCTTTTTCCCTTGTTCATTATTTTCAGACATGCTTGAAATCACTTGCTTGCTGTTTTGCATGCTTGTTTATCTATCTGGTTATTGAAAACGGACAAATCTGTTACAATCTTCAAATATAGACATTGAAATTTGCAAACAATTCAAATTTGAAAACTCAAAATTTGCAAAATCTGAAGTCAAATTCTTTTCTGGAGTCAAAAGTCATCTCAGGAGGTCAGAAAGTCATACGAGTTTCCATCAAGTGTCATTTCATTGCAACCCATCTGTCGTATGATAGCAAACCCAGTGTCGTACGAGTTTTCATGCCAGCAAATCTTCAAAGTCAAAATCTTGCAACTATCGTATGATATTGTCAACTATCATTTCATTGCTACCCAACTGTCGTATGATTGAGTACCTAGTGTCGTACGAGTTTTCATGCCAGCATATTTCAAGAAATCAAATCCTGCTTACAACTGTCGTATGAGATTTTCAACTGTCATTTCATTGCATACCCATTGTCGTACGAGCTTTGCAACTGTTGTACGAGTTGTGCAACTGTCATTTCATAGCCTACCCACTGTCGTATGAGTTTTTCAGAGTGTCATTTGGGAAATTTTTGAAAGTTGTTAGAAAATTGTTAGGATTGCCAGATATTTAGCTCTTTCAGCCTAGTTTCAGAATCTATCGAGCGGATCATTGTGTCAGGAACAGAGCAGTAGCTATTAAGAGTCTAATCATTTTCTTAAAGTGGCCTTTTGAATCTGATTTAGCCTTTTGTCTAATCGATTTGAGTCTTTATCATCTCATGTCAAAACCTTGTCATAACTATCAATCTTCAATCAATCAATCATCAAAACAACTAAGTGTTGTGATATCTTGTCTGCTATCATTTGGGAACCTACCCATACATCCAGGGCACAATATCCTTCATCCATGTCTAATCAAATCTTCAAATCAATCAAACCTTGACAAGGTTACATCATCTGATCATCTTGATTCAATTCATTCTTCAGTTATCTGAATCTTATTCTTTTGTTTCCCTCAAAGTTGATGGTGGAGACTAGAGCTTCCTCTCACAAGAAATCTATTACCACTATCCAAAATCTGACTTTTGAGCAACTCATCAATTCTGGTCTTTACGAGGATGACAGTCTTGGAAACTATCGATTGAAATTTGGTTACATACCCCCTCCATCAACTCACAGAGGTACTCAACATACCCCTCATCAATCTAATCCAGGGAGTCCACAAACTCCTACCATGTCTCAAGCAGGGACAAATTTTGGCTCTCAAAGAGCTCAATCTCAACATGGTGCAGATCAGGAACCCACACCTGAAGAAATTGCTCGCTACCAAAATGATGATGAATTTAACAAGATGATGAGACATTTCTTGAAAGAAAATAGAGAAGCATACTTTTTACAACTAGCTCATCAAGGAGCTAAACTTCCTCCCAACTTTAATGTTGAAGACATCATTACACATGAGGAAGAGAATCCACTCACAGCTATGACAAAACAAATGCATGCTATACAAGTTGAACTTAACAATCTCAAGAAAGAGAAGGAACCCAAAGAGTTCTCCATGGAGGCTCTATGTCCTTTTCTATTTAACAAAGACTTGTACATGCTACCATTTCCAAAAAGAATGGAGATGCCAAAGTATGATAAGTATGATGGACACTTTGATCCCCAAGATCATGTCAAAGAGTTCTGTACACAATCCATGGAATTCATGCATGAACTGACCTATCTGATGCATCTTTTTCCTAGATCTCTGGGCGGAGCATCCATTTAGTGGTTTTCAAGATTGCCTCCTACGATCAAAACATTTGAGGAATTGATTAAATTGTTTTATCAACAATATTCCTACAATATTCAGCATCCGGTCACCATGATTGATATTTGTCATCTCAAGCAATATCCAGGAGAATCATTCCTAACTTTCCTCAAGAGGTGGCGAAAGAAGTTCTCTCTATATGCTAGACCAATTCTTGAAATGGAGAAACTTGAAATCTTTATCAATAACCTTGTTCCATAGCTCAATTATCCTCTGCAAATGCAAGATCATACATCTTTTGACAAGATGGTGGATAATGCTATCAAAATAAAAAAAAGTACTTGTAAAAAAAGGGGAAATCACACTCCAAAAAGACAAGTACGAATCTAGATCTAGTTCCAAAGACAAGAACAAAAATTGGAACTAGAACAAAGGCATCATCACAGATGACATTGTTGACACTGTCCGTGCCCCATCAAAGGCACCAGCCTACAATCTCACTCTTGGCACTCAAGCCATTAAAGCTTCCGAGCAAAAGTCTTCTCAACCATCTCAAAGGAAGCCAGAATTCAAAAAATGGGATAAACATTAAAAATTTACTCCTCTAGGAGAGTCTTTAGAATCGGCTATGAAAACTCTATTGGCTAATAACATCATCTCTTTACCACCAATCCAACCGAATGCTTAGGAACCCAAACCAATATGGTGGAAGGAAAATGAATTCTGTGATTTCCATCGGAGTAAAGGTCACAAAACTAGTAGTTGCTACCACTTGAAGCATACCATTCAAGATCTAATCGATGGTGGAGACATCAAAATTGACAATCCCATGAGCAATAATGATCATACAGCATTCATAGAACCATTTCTGAAACATGGTCAAAAGGTTTCAACTTCTCAGCCTAATATGGGGGCAAAAGTCAACTAGGCCTACCCTGGAAATAACACTATCATCAATATGGTTGAACCATGTCTCTCTGAAAGTTGCAATGTCATCACAATCATATGAAGAGATAGAGATCATTCCTCAGCTAATGTAGTTACTCGATCACAAGCTCAAATGCATTTAAAAGGACAAATCCGAGATCCATCAAATGTCCTGAAGGTGCCCTTCAATCTTTCATCTGCTTCTAAATAGAAGGCTGCTTCCAAATCTTCCAATCCAAAGGATACAAGGCCTATGTCTTATAGCATTGTTCAACAACTCCAGCACACTAATGCAAAAATCTCCATGTTTGAGTTGCTTCGAATATCTCCAGCTCATAGGGCCATTCTTGATAAAGCTTTGCTCGGTTCCAATGTTCCTGATGACCTTGATTTAGACAGGTTCCAGACTATGGTTGGACATCTTACATCTCTGCAATATATCTCCTTTTCAGAGGAAGATGACAACTCCTTGAGTCACCCACATAATCAGCCTTTGCATATAGAAGTCTTGATCTAGAACCGTAGAGTCAAACATGTGTTGATAGATGGGGGCGCTGGCCTAAACATTTGTTCTTACAACTTGATCACACAATTGGGATTTTTAGAATTGGCTATTGATCCTAGAAAGAAAATAACTATCAAGGCTTATGATGAACATGAAAGATCTTCTAAAGGCACCATTATCTTACCTATCAGAGTGGGTCCAGTTATCAAAGATACCATCTGTCAAGTGCTTGATCTACCTTTGGCCTACAACGTCCTTCTAGGGAGACCATGGATACATGAAATGCAAGCCATTCCTTCTACATACCATCAATGTTTGAAGTTTCCTTATGAAGGAGTCGAGGTTACTATCCTAGTAGATCTGAATACAACTTGCAACACCTTGAAGGAAAGTGCAGATAAGCTTGTACCTAATAACAAAGAATCTCCCATAGAGCCAACTAAAGAAGCATCCACATCTAAAATGGAAGATCTTGCCAAAGAGGTTAATATCAAAGAAAATAGTATGGGAGAATACACTATCGAGCCAGTCTTATCTTTGACATCTCTCCCTATCTTGCCTAAGTCTTATGGGCAATCTTTGAAACAATCCAAGCCCAAACCTCAGGAACCTCTTGAGGCATATAAAAGGAATTTTGTAGCAGAACAAGTATCCAAGCAAGAATTTGAAGAGGATGAAGCTGTGCTATCATGGCTGTACAAAGATGAACCTGAATCTCAAGTTGTTCAAACTGGTAACTCTGCAGTACCCAAACTCCCTTCCAAGTCATATGGTCTAGGAGGTAAATTAATAGCTAAGATGGGATACTCAGGTCAAGGACCTCTAGGAATCAGAGGAAAAGGTCTTGAGGCACCTCTCGCACATACTGGTAGATAAAATAAAAACAAAGTTGGCTTAGGATTTAAGAAGCAACCTTATCACCTCAAAGGTAATTGCTCGCATGTCATAGAGCAGATCACACCAGGGGAACCACTTCTTAAGAAAGAAGAAATAGAACCATCAGACAGTGATTCAGATAGTTCAGAACTCATCCCCTATGAAAAATTGCCTAAAGAGATCAAAGACCTTCTTGATGATAAAGATGATCCTATCAAAAGAATTAATGTAGTAGAAACATAAGAACCTACTATCAATCAGGAGATCGTTGCAACACAAGAACCAGCTAATCTCACAAACAATTAAGAAGAGGGAAGTGGTAGTGATTCTAAGACAGATTCTCATGAGTATGAATTCAAATCAGAATCTGAGGGTAACCCTTCTTGGGGTATTCACCCTAACTTTACTCATGTTCTAAGATTTCCTTGAGATCTTGAATCAGAAGCTGAATCAAATGACTATGAATGGGGAGCCATTCCAGAACTAGATGAGCTTATCACAGAGAAACATGTTGATGTTATTCACCAATATGCACCTCAAACCAACATAAGTCTAGAGTGAAATGATGAACCTATCGAGTCTGATCCACTTATGGCTGAATTGGACTCCCACGATGACATTGAGCCTATTCACAAATTGAATGTCTTAAGTTGTAGTATCACCTTTGAACTCAAGCGTCAGGTTAGGACCAATGATGATAGATCAATATCCGTAAACACCATATCCCAAGCCTTTCCCGCTTTGACTATCCAATGCCCTGATCTTATTGACCAAACTTCCACAAACCCAAACCATGGTATTTATACCTTCCTGAATGACTATGCCCTTGCCTGCTACCTCAATGCAGTTGAGCCTATGAGTACTTCCATCAGTGAACCGAGTGTCAGCATGACCGAGTCAGACATCAAATATCTTAGTCAGAAAAATAAGAGTAAAAAGAAAAAGAAAAAGAGTTCTGAGGGTGAAAACCACTTTGTGGTAGTCTTAGAACCGACAAAAGTAAAAATAAAAGATGTATCCAAAGGTGAAAACCTCTCTGAGGTGCCTAAGGATGAGATATTTGATGTCCTTCCAAGTCATTTATAGGATAGATCTCCAGTTCTAATTGAGCCCACCCAATCCATCAATTTGGGTACAACAGAGGAACCACAATTAGTACATGTAGCACAATCCTTATCAGAAGAAGAGAAACATAAATTTACTACATTCTTGACAGAAAAAAAGATCAACTTTGCATGGAAGTATTCAGATATGCCAGGGTTGGATCCAAATCTTATCATGCACCATCTATCCATTGCTCCTGGAGTAAAACCGGTCAAGAAAAAATTGAGAAAGATGCATCCTCATGTTGCACTTTTAGTCAAAGCTGAATTAGAGAAACTCCTAAAAGCTGGATTCATCCACGTCATAGACTATGCTGAATGGATCTCCAACATTGTACCTATTTCTAAACCAGATGGCTCAATCAGAGTATGCACAGACTTTAGAGATGTGAATAGAGCGTACCCTAAGGATGATTTTCCACTACCTAACATTGATATGATAGTGGACATGACTGCGGGTTTTGAGATGTATTCCTTAATGGATGGTTTCTCTGGATATAACCAAATAAAAATTTCTCTAGAGGACCAAGAGAAAACTACTTTCACATGTGCGTGGGGAACCTTCTGTTGGAATGTTATGCCATTCAGACTCAAAAATGTTGGAGCTACATATCAAAGAGCAATGACATCTATTTTCCATGACATGATGCATCACACCATGGAAGATTATGTTGATGACACATTAGCAAAATCTATGATCAGAACTGAACATCTAAAGGACTTGAGCATGATCCTAGACAGAATGGAACAGTTTAGTCTCCGACTAAATCCTAAGAAGTGTGCTTTTGGTGTCACTTCTGGAAAGCTCTTAGGATACATAGTTTCAAAGAAAGGCATTGAAGTTGATCCAGCTAAAGTCAAGGCTATAATAGAGATGCAACCTCCCACAAATATCAGTCAAATGAGGATGTTGCAAGGCAGAGTTCAATCTATCAGAAGATTCATATCACAGCTAGCAAACATATCACATCCTTTTACAAAAACATTACATAAAGGTGTGACCTTTGCATGGAATGAAGAATGCGAGAACAACTTTAACCATATCAAGAAGTATCTATCAAATCCACCTATCTTGATGCCTCCTATTCATGGGAAGCCATTGATTTTGTATGTCTCTACAACAACCACATCACTGGGTGCATTGCTAGCGCAACATGATGAAGACAAAAAGGAAAGAGCCATTTATTATATAAGTAGAACATTGGTGGCGTATGAAAAGAACTATTCTATGATTGAGAAATCTTGTCTTGCTGTGATCTTTGCATCACAGAAACTGAGACACTATATGTTAGCTCATACCATGCATCTAGTAGAAAAAATTGATCCACTAAAATACTTACTAAGAAAGGCTGCCCTCACAGGTAGACTGGCTAAATGGGTCATGCTTCTAAGCGAATTTGACATTGAATATGTTTAAAGAAAAGCTATAAAAGGTCAAGTTATTGCTGATCAACTAGCAGATGCACCCATGTTTGATGACACACCAATGCAAATGGAATTTCCAGACTCATCTATTATGCACCTATCTTCTAGAGAATGGCAATTGTTCTTTGATGGCTCCTATACACAGAATGGATCTGGAGCAGGCATATTGTTCCTAACTCCCCAAGGATACTCAATCCCCAAAGCATTCTGATTAAAGTTTCCTTGCACAAACAATATTGTGAAATATGAAGCCCTTTTGAATGGTATGAAAATAGCAATTGAATGGAGAGTAACAGAGCTACACATTCATGGAGACTCTCAACTTGTTATTCATCAAGTCAATGATGTGTACCAAACTAAAGATGAAAAGCTCATTCCTTACAAGAGAATGGTCGATGATCTTAAGAAATATTTCATATCTATCACATTTGAGAAAATTCCTAGAACGGAGAACAAGGCTGCTGATGCAATGGCAACACTATCTACTTTATTACAACAGCCTGAACATGAGCTACGCTACGAGTTTCTAGTGCAAGCACTCTCTTATCCTGCATATGACTCCCCCAAAACCCGCATGATCTGCACTATTGTAGGTCATGATTCATCTTGATATAAAAACCTATTTTCCTATCTCCATGACCAAATCATTACTGATACCTTCAACCGTCATGAAAAGAGATACCTTATCTGTAATGCCTCCCGATATGTCATCATTGGTAATGATCTATACAAATGAGGTCTAGATGGTATGCTACTTAGATGTTTAGAATAGGAAGAGTCTCAACGTGCATTAGAGGAAGTCCATGATGGTATTTGTGAGTCACACTTGAACAGTTTAACGCTAGCTTGAAAACTTATTAGGGCTGGGTACTATTGGCCTGAAATGGAGACAGAGGCTATCAAATTTGCTAAGAATTGTCAAAAGTGCCAAGTGCATGGCAACTTAATTCATGCTCCAAGGAGGGATCTAATCCCCTTTACAACACAATGGCCTTTCCATCAATGGGCATTTGATCTTATCAGGATGATTCATCCTCACTCTTCTAATGGACATACCCATATAATCACTGCTACAGATTATTTTACAAAATGGGTAGAAGCGGTCCCTCTGACACAAGCAGCAGGGAAATAGATATCTATGTTCATATTGAACTATATCATATGCAGATATGGGATCCCTCATTCCATAATCATAGATAATGGTGGGCAATTCAAGAATAAAGACCTCAATGATCTATGTGCCAAATTCAAGACCACCCAACATTGGTCTTCTATCTACTATCCACAAGGGAATGGCCAAGCAGAGGCTTCTAACAAAAATCTATTGAAGATCTTACACAAAATAGTAAACAAAACCGGCAGAGACTGGCATCTCATGATTAATCTAGCTCTATGGGCCTATAGAACAAGTATCAGAACACCTATTGGGGCTACACATTTCTCTTTAGTTTATGGGTCTGAAGCAGTACTGCCTATTGAGGTTGAAATCCTATCACTCAAAATCAGAATGCATGGTCTAGTAACTGATGATGACTATAGAGTGTCTAGGTTGCAAGAACTTGAACTACTAGATGAGTGCAGACAAGTAGCGTATGATCATCTCAGAGTATATCAAAAGAGAATGTCTAGAGGCTACAACAAGAAAGTCAGACATAGAGAATTTCAGGTTGGTGATCTAGTCTTGAGAGAAAATCCAAAAAATCAATCCCATCGAGAACGCAAGGGGAAGTTTGAACCCAACTGGCTGGGTCCCTTTGTCATCATTGCTACTTTTGGCTCTGGTGCCTATCAAATCTCAATGACTGAAGGAGAATAGCTCTGAGAACCAATCAACGTTCTCCATCTGAAGAAATTCTACGCCTAAGGCATTCAGTCTATGGTTAAATATCCTGAAAAAATCCTAAAAATAAAAAAAAGTTCTGAAAAAATGAACATCTTGGTGAAAACCTAGCAATAGGTGCCTTGATGATTCACAAAAAAAATAAAAAAATATCAAAAATTCAAAAAAAATAAAAAAATCAAAAATTCAAAAAAATTGAAAAAAAAAAAGAAAAATACAAAAAAAAAGGAAAAGAAAAGAAAAAGTGCCTTGGTGAAAACTTGGAAACAGGCGCCTTGGTAGCAAAAATAGAATCTCTGCCAAGATGGTGAAAACTCGGCAAACGGGCACCACTTGTTTCAAAATGCTCCATCTATCAGTGCAATCTTGGTCTTTCCCAGCTTTCAGTCTTGCTTTAGTTTGTACATATCTCCCGGTTTGTTTCTACATTTTCAGTTTTCAATAAGTCAGTCTGTACACCACTCAGCTCAAGCATCTGTATCCTATCAATGTTCAAACTTGGGGGCAATCAATGTCATATCCTATGGTCTCCCATGTATCTTAGATGTGTCATATCCAGTCAAGAGTCCTTTGAAGCTTCATTTGAGTCAGTAAAGTCTGTCTTGTCTCCAAAAAGGATTTTGCATCTACAACAATGCAATCAAACAACAAACTGAAAATAATCTATGCTTTTTACATGCTTTTATCTCCTTGTATGCTTACTGATTCACATTGAGATTTTTGCATATTGTGTCCCTTTGAGCTCTTTGATAATGTCCTTTCTAGGATTTAGAGAGTGATGATTGGGGGCATAATCTTTTCTTTGTCTTCTGCTTGTATGTGAAAATCTAACAACTTTGGAAATTCTGGATTGAAATGGTGTCCGACTATAAGAGCCTCTATCTCAAATTGGATGGCCATGCGTACCTCGACCATTGATACCCAGATAAATCAAGGAAGTTTGATCTAACTATTGTCTTTTTGAGTAAGTTCTTTCTCCTACTGTGGAACGCGATCTTGCCTAAGGATGTGAACGATAAAGGGCCACTATGGGTAATTCACATTGGATTTAGAATGATCTCTTGACTATTTGATGTGTTTGCAATGCAAGGCATATTCAGGTCATCATGACGTTTATGTTTTGATGCTTATACAAATTGCTATATCAAAATGGACATGATATTCAGGTCATCTTGGCGTTTGTGCCTTGGTGTTTATATCTAATCTGACATTTCGAAAACAAAATCAATATTCATATGTCCATGGTTGCCTAGCCAGTGGGTGTTGTATTGATTTTTGCGCATACAAATTGATATTCATATGTCTATGGTTTCATAGCTAGTGGGCATTGTATTGATTTATCCGGTTACCTACAAGTTCAATGATGATAACAAATTGACATATGATCAGTGACTAGGTCCTAGGTCTTAGGTTGCATTTCATTTGCATGTCTCTTTGCATTTTGCATGTTTGCATGATCTCACAATGGCTAAACGAACTTCAATGCTTAAACGATTCTTCAAATTACATCTTCAAATCTAACAAGAGCTGAATCTTACATGAAGGTTCCTCCAACGAAACAGCAAGTAGAATGCTTTTTTGGGATCAAAATCAAAATTTGAGATTGTTTATATTATTAACTACTTGCATATTCAACCTTCGATCATCACAGAAATCCATAATTCAACTTAACTAATTATCTTACATCAAACTATCAAAATTTCAACTTGGTCAACCATGGTCAACTTATGGTTTAACCTAGTCAAACTTGGTCTTTTGGGACATTCCAACGATGCAAAATGCATTCTCGGACATGTTTAACCACTTCTCAAATCAATTAACATGCTTCTAAACTCTCAACGCTGACTTTTCTTGTCAGATTTCAATTTTAATCCCAAAGGGGGCATGGTATTGCACATCATTCAAAGTCTGTAATCAAATTTGAAATCTTATCTTTATGGAAATCTTATCTTTCATCAATGATCAAGATAAACAATCACATCTAGTTACTGATTCATCAAAAAAAAGTCCTCATCGCTCGGGGAAAATCTATCATCACTTGGGGCTACCAGATTCGTCGATCCATATCAATCTGGTATCCTCCTAATCTTGTAAACAGTATCAGTTTTTGCAACCATCAGATCATAGTGTTCTTTCCTTGGTTCTTCGGCAATTGAAGGATTCAGATGTGATACCTGCTAGTTCTGCTAAGACAATCGAGTCTAGAACCGGTCACTCACTTCTTTGCAATCCTAAGGTTTGGAATCAGGTGTTTTGACATTTTTTTCGCAATCATAGGTTCATTCGCTGCTATAGTGAACATTATCTTTCATCATTCAGGACCTATTATCTCCATATCAAATCAATATCAATCAGCTTCTATCTCATATCAATTATCAATTTTGAATTAGTTTCATATCTCTATCAAACACAAACTGTGTTTGAACCACTGCACTTCGCACAGTAATTCAAAGAGGGGCAAAATGTAATACCCCAAAAATGGGCTATAAGTTCATTAACCTCCTACATCTACAAATCAAATAAAATCGACATCGAAGTCCTAACCTAAGGCACATCTAAACATCATCGAATCATAATTGATTATCTTAAATTCTACATCGGGAAATATTCTTAGCAATATTCCTAATTATCTTAATTATCTTTAATTTAATGATTATTTGGTGATAAATCACATTTATCCTAAGTTTGATTAATTGAATATTTTCATATTTAATTAATTAGATTTAATATCTTACCACGTAATTATGTAATTAAATTTAATTCTATCTATTATTAATTGTATTATTTAATTTTGACAATAAATCCAATATCCTATGAATAATTGATTAAATTCTTATTTAATTAATTAAAGCAAGTTGTCATTATTTAATAATATAGTTTTTAATAAAAGTTTGATAAAATAGTTAATTAACCCATAAATTAATTATTTTATTTTCAAAAATCAGTTAAGTTGAGCATAAATCACTTTATTTAATTAATTAATTCATAATTATTATACACATTCAAAAGAAACAGTTAAACTCCAAATTAGAAAATCAATGCAAAGTGTTGACTTTTTAGAACTCAACATCTTTTTGGAGTTCAAAAAGCTGATCTAAACTCTAATTTGAGTTAAAAAGCTGTTTTTGCATGATTGGCATATTTTTTTGAATTAAATTATCTTTATTATCAGATAACTAAAAAATCAAGCTGAGTTATCTGAGTGATTTATGGCTTTTTCTCATGCACATCCAAAGCCCTGGATTTTTATAAAACCAAGGCTTTAGCTCATGTCAAAGCATCTCATAATTTTGCAAGCTTACTTTGCCAAAGTCATCTACGAATTGCACAACTATTTTGAAGACTTGGAATTTGGAGAATCAAAGCTTATTGCGAATCAAGGCTATTGTGAGATCAATTTTTTATTTTATTTACAATCATTTAGATTTTTTTTCATATCATTGTTAGATCATTTTAGCATATCAATTTCTATATTAGCATAGATTCATATCAGTTTTTATCATTCTTATTGCATAAAAAATTCAAAAATATAGATTAATTACATTCAATTCATATCTAGATCAATTACATTCAAATCCTTCGTTTAGGTGTCGTCTAGGTCACTGATCTTGATAACAATCTGAGAACATTAATCTCGCACCTACTAGAAGGCAGTAAATCGCTTGGTTAAATTAGATTTCAATTTTGCACGATTTTGATTTTTGCTAACCTCTAATGTTTTACTAAAGTGTTGTGTCTACAGATTAGGTACAATTTTCACACACACATTTTTGGCACCCATCGTGGGGCAACCCACCTTTGCATGCTGGTTTTGATTTTTTTTTGGGAGCTAAAACCCTAAAGTTTCAAAGATTTAATTTTATCTCTCAAATAGCTTGGATTTTTGATTTGAAATTTTTTTTACAAGTGGGTGACATATCAGGGAAGCTACAATAAAAAATTTAAAATTTTCTAATATGTGTTAAATTTTTAATAATTTTTTCTTGAAATTATGGAAAAAATTAATATCTGACGCAAATCAGCATATTTTTTAAATTTTTTTATATTTTCAGAAATCTCTTTAAATTATACAGGGGGTCCATTCTTTGTGTTTTAAATTTGGACATGATATAATAGCTCAAATAGTCAATTTAAAAAAAATAGTCTATTTTGGTAAAATAGGTCTCTAAGGCACAATTGAAGATATTTTTCTAAAATTTTTACACTTTTGAAAAGCTCTCTATTTTTTAGTAGGGGTCTTTGTTTTGAATTTCTATTTTTGTTGCCAAAATCATATCAAAAAAATCAGATCTTGTTGACTAGGTCAAATGCAATGCAAAAAAATTAAAATTTTGTGATGGGTATGCACTTATTTTTCATATGATTCAATGAATGATATGAGTTGTCATTTGGGTTAATTGCTGGTTATTATTGCCGATAATAATTGATTTTTAGAGCTAACCCTATGGTTTTCATAAGTTGAATATATTTTGCATATCTTGTTTGCTTGTTTGCTTGTTGGAGAGTTCGTCACTTGCTTGCATGGAAAAGCTCAACAAGAATTGCTAAAAATCAGGTAAAAGCTACTAAGTGCGTTGTGAGGATCCCAAGTATTCTCCTTCATCTAATAACATTTTGATTTGGACTTAAAATAAATCTTTTATGTGTCTGGCTTGTGTGCATCTTTTCATGCTTTTGTCTATTTCTACACACTTGCATAATTGATACTAGGTTGTGACCCCTTAAGGATTTATTAAGTAGTCTTAGATACTTGTGATTGATCTTGATTGCTATCTTGGGTTATTGTATTTTTAAATTGAGATTGAGAAGTTCATATTTGAAAACTCCACTCACTCTAGGATACAAAGGCTATTTTGTATTTGGGTTGAATCTGGTTATACTTTCTTGGATAAGCTCGGAAGCTTGCACTACAACAAGAAATCCAGCAGCTTCAACCAAGCTGCTACTTTTGAGCTTCTACGTCATGGGATGGAGGTTCTCCTCATTCAATCTTCTATGTAGATTTTAGAGATCATAAAATTTGAGGGATGTATCTATCAAATTCTATCATTCAGATGTAATCCCCTTCAATCCATCGAAACCCATGAATCTGGTGACCATAGCTTCTGATTATGCTTTTGATTTACTACTAAAATCTTTGGGGAATGCTGTGAGATGATTTGAAAAATTGTGGGAAATCAAGGGCATATGAAAAAGATGTGAAGAAATGGTAATTCCGCTTGATTGTTTGAGTCTTTTATAAATAATTTTCCTCCTTACCATTAATTTCCATATCTCACGCCACACGAGTAATAGATTTTCAAAAATATCCATTAAAGTTCTAACGTTAAGATTTGAATTAAATGCACTTTATTAACAGCCTTAAGAAATCAAGTTTACTCATTTGGGGTAGAGGAAATGGTAACTTAATTGGCGTAGTGGATTTTTACTTTTTCGCTTCTCTTCATTTAACTCCTTTGTCGGAAAACTCACTTCGAAGGTAGAAACCTGACTATGGAGAAGCTGGGAAGTGATTTTCCAAAATTCCATAATTGACTCACTTCTTTATCAATTATTTCTAAATATCAAAGAGGACTATGTTCATCATGCCAGATCATTCAATCCTCGTGATCTCTTGTGTTTATCCTTCACAAGTTGTCGCTTCTCAAAAATCAACCTTTTCAGGTGATTTTTCGATAAGGGAGAAGCTAAAAACTAGTTCTCTAAAAAAGGGCTTGTATTCACTTTCTCATACTTTTGAGGCTATTTTATCCATTGTAGGGGCTCAAACTTACTTCCTCCAATGTAGGCACTTGAATTTTGGGAATTTCTGATACACTTTCCACTATCCTTTGGAAAACAACTTCTGCAGGAAAAACTCTGCAAGTGGGGAGGTTCATTATGGCTTCTCTGCCAAGCTACTTTTCTGGACCTGACTCACTCTTAACCCGAGAATCTCTATCTTTAAGCCTAATTTGAGTGCTTGATGATCCCAATGTTCTCTTCCTACAAAAAATTACCTTCATGGGTTGAAACCTGCCGAGGAGAAGGCTATCTTCAATTTTCCGACAAAGGGGAAAAATAACAATTTAGAGCTTCACATCCACATGAATACCATCGATTAGAAATAAAATATATAGAGTCTTTATCGAATTAGGGACTATAACTTACCCACTCCTAGGGAGGAAATAAAAGCCAACCCAACTTAAGAACAAGAAGAAGGCATGAAGGGATAATTCGATAAAGACCACCTATCCTAGGGGGATTCTAGACTTAGACTCCAATTTAAATACCTCAAAATTCATAACTCAATCTAACACATGGTATCCACCTTTTTTTTAAGGGTGAAGGTAAAGAGTGGGGTAATAGCTAGCTCTGTCTTGGGACTTGGATATGATCATATCTAAGCAAGGAATCCAAATCTCTGGTTTCACAAAGTTAAATGAAAAGGTGGCTCACAACAAGTCTAAAGCAAAGGAAGGAAATGGGAAAGGAAAGGCAAAATGAGGGAACCTAAACTAAGGAAAATAGAAATAGGAACTAAACATAACTATCATACAATACAGGGGTTACTTGCTTTCAATTTGTAACTTGATATAATTTCAAATCTTGACCATTATAGGTCAAGGGTAATACTTCGCCATTTGGATACACCAGTTTGAAAGAATTTCTGTCAAAGGCCCGATGGATGATGAATGGTCCTTTCCAGAGCATCTCAAATTTTCCATGCATTCCTTTAGGTGCCCTTCATTTATCCCATAGCAGAACTGAATCTCTAACCATGAACTTCCTTGGTCTGGTTTTCTTGTCAAAGAGATTCTTTACCTGCATTTGATGTTCTGTGATGTGATCAACAATCTTCTCTCATTCTTGTTCAAGTTTATTCAGATACAAAATTCATTTCTCCCACCCATCTCTGTAGATTCCATTTTCTACCACCATTCTCAACTTGTTAGTAGCAAATTCCAGAGGCAAGGGAAGGCTTGCCTCAACTCCGTATACTAGCTCAAAAGGTGAAATACCAATCACCCTCTTTGGAGTTACTTTGTCAGCCCAGAGTGCTTCATGAATTTTCTTGTGCCAAGTCCTTTGGTTATTTGATACAAGTTTCCTCACTATGTTTACCGGTTCTTATTACTTGATTCAGCTTGACCATTCCCTTGTGGGAAATAATCAGATGAATGACTAGCATTTATGCCATACTCAAAATAGAAATTGGTAATTTTGGCTGAAGAAAAGTAAGCTGCATTATCCATGACTAGTTTAACCGACACACCAAATCTTACCATGATGTTCTCCTTGATGAATTCACACACTACTTTAGAAGTAGTTCTCTTCGTGGCCTTTGCCTCCACCTGTAATACCCCAAAAATGGGATATAGGTTCATTAACCTCCTACATCTTCAAATCAAATGAAATCAACATCAAAGTCCTAACCTAAGGCACATCTGCACATTATCAAATCCTAATTGATTATCCTGAATTCTGCATCGGGGAATATTCTTAGTAATATTCCTAATTTATCATAATTATCTTTAATTTAATTATTATTTGGCGATAAATCTAATTTATCCTAAAGTTTGATTAATTGAATATTTTGAATATTTAATTAATTAGATTTAATATTGCCACTTAATTATTCAATTAAATTTAATTAAATTATTCCTAAATTGTATTGTTTTATTTTGACAATAAATCTAAAATCTCATGACTAATTGATTAAATTCTTATTTAATTAATTAAAGTCAATTGTCAATTTTTAATAATATAGTTTTTGAATAAAGTTTGATTTAATAATTGATTAACCCATAAATCAATTGTTTTAATTTAAAAATCAGTTAAGTGGAAAATAAATCACTTTATTATTAAATTAATTCATATTAAATCATGCACAATCAGAAAAAGAAGTCAACTTTAAATTAATTATCAATTTCAATTTGTTAACTTTCTAAACTCAACATCTGATGATGAGTTGAAAAAAATTAAAGCTCTATTTTGAGATAAAAACTGCTTTTGCATGATTTTATGAGGTTATTTATTCTTAATTTCTTGTTAACTCAAAAATCAACCTGAGTTTATCAAGAGTGATTTATGGCTTTTCTCTTGCATCCTCAAAGCCTTGGATTTCTATAAAATCAAGGCTCAACTCTTCACAATCAACACTCGAAATTGCATCCTCACTCCGGCGAATTGGTGATTGAAGAATCAATCTTTTGCGATTCAAGACTATTGTGAGATTTTCATTTATTGTTTTGAGCATTCATAGCTTCATATCATATATTTTTATATGCATTCATAGCATTTCTTAAATTAAATCTGTATTCAAACTCAATTTCATACATTATAGCTTAGATTCATACAGTTTCTCATTCTTATTGCATAGAAAATACAAAAATATAGATTAATTTGCATTCATATTTCATTGCTTTCATCATCTTAAGTCCTTCATTTAGGTGTTGCATTGTCACTAATCTCAATTCCAATCTGAGAACATCATACTCGCACCTACTAGAAGGCAGTAAATCGCTTGGTTAGCATAGTTTCAATTACTTGCAGATTTCCATTTTTGCTAACCTCTAATGTTTTAATGAAGTGTTGTGTCTACAGCTAGGTAAAAAATTTACACACATATTTTTGGCACCCACCGTGGGGCCCTGAAATGGGTTTCCATTCTATTCTATCAAATTTTTATCATTTTTCTCGAACCCACGACCACAAGGTTAATTTTTGTGAGTTTTGTGATAAATTTCTAGGCTGTTTTTTCATAAATCTGACTGATGTTTTTATTGGTACATGCACATATGACATGATACAGATCCAAAATTTATATTTCTAGAAAGGTATTTGAGTTAGATTTCATTTTACATTGGTTTGGATTAATTTTTTTTTTATTTTCAAAATTTATGATTATTTTAGTGAAGACTAGTCTGAACCTGATTTTATGAAATCTGACTGATGTTTTTATTGGTACATGCACATATGACATGATAAAGATCTAAAATTTATATTTCTGGAAATTTATTTTAGTTAGCTTTCATTTTCCATTGGTTTGGATTAATTTTGTTTTGATTTTTAAAAGTTATTATTGATTTAGTATAGACTGGTCAAAATCTAATTTTTTATGACAACAGGTTTTTTGATTATCAAATGACATATTATCTTTGACTAACTTGATTTTCTACCACATGGGGTTGAAAATTTGTGTTACTTTCTTTTTATGGATTTTTATAACAGTGGGTTTCATGTACAAGAATAGGTAAGTTTTTCATAACAGTGGTTTTCAAGTGCAGGTACAGGTACGTCCTGTGGGTACAAAAGATAAAAGACAAATGCTCAAAAATTGCTAAAATAGGTAAAATATACTAAGCGCGTTGTGAGGAACTTAGGTATTCTATTAAATCTGATAACACTTCATTTTGGGACATAAAAAAAACTCTCTTGTGTTAAGCTTGAGTGCCTTTACAACTTTCATAATTCACACTTCAGTTTTGGGCTCTAAAATGAACATAAATTTCTTTTTTGCATATCTGTTACACATAGTAATTAGGCCCTATGAACACTATTTACAGATGATCTTGAGAGAGTGGGCTTCTTTCGCTTGTTCATGCATGCAAATCTCTTCTTGATGACAGATCCCCTTGTAGGTAGGGAGGTTACTAAGATTGTCTTGTGTTCTACTAGATTTGTGCATCTTTCTTTTTTGATTGATACATTCTCTCTTTGGAGAGGTTGATAGATCATAAGCGGTTGACATCATAGATCTTTGTGAGATAATTTTGGCCTTAATGTGTTAGATTAATCTATCTACTTTGTCTTGGTGAAGTGAAGAGGTTAGGGGATTATGCTCTACTTCCTTTTTGGATAGTACCATAAACCCAGATCCTTGAATCTGATCTAGTCCCCATGTGGTATCTTTTGTGAGTCACCTTTAGAGAGGGTTAATTGTAGTGGACATTCTCTTAATTGGGTCAACCATGTGGATGGAACCTCAAGTGGTAATAGCTATTTTCACCATGGTAGTAGTAGCCGCTATATAAAAGTCCTTGTGGAGAAAATCTTCACAGGTGTGGTCTCTTGTTGGGTTGTCAAATCTCCCTAGCAGCTTCTGATTGATTAAATTCTTGGACTGTGTCAAAACCCCGGTACACCTAGATTGGAGTTCGCCCTCTTGAGATCACAAAATTTTTAGAGTTAGACCATTACTACAAACCCTAGTGAGGCCAAATTTTTCATTTTCTAAGAATATGTGCATTATTGAAAAACTTTTTGGAACATACACAAGTAGTATTTCTAGGGATTAGCACAATAATTCACTATTGCTTGTTCATGCGCAAGGTTTCTTTTTCCCTTGTTCATTGTTTTTAGATGATTGTTTGCTTCCCTTTCTTGTTGTTTTGCGTGCTTGATATCTTCTTGGTTACTTGAAATGAACTGTTACATGGATCTTCAAAATTTGCATAACAATCTGATACTAAAACATTGAAAAATTGTAAAATTTGAGCAAAAATCCTTTTCTGGAGTGAGAATTGAATATTCTATCAGAGAACAACCAGTGCTATGTCTTGAAATCTATGCCTCAAAAACTATGTCTAAACTATCAAACTATGTCCTTTTATCATGCGAAATTTCACTTTCTGAGCATTCCTTCACGTGAGACAGCATATTCTCATGAGCAACCTGGTACTTCCTTGTGCAAAACAACATTCTCTCACATGAACCTGTCTTGAAATTTGCAAAACAAAGAGCTTATTACTACCAATTGGTCAACTTTCCATCATATCTAATTTTTGTCTGGGGTTGGTATACCTATTTTCCTATTGCACACTCTCTGAAACTGCATGTCTAGAGTTGAGAAACAAATCCTGGAATCTGTCAAACAAATCATTGCGTCAAAAATAGAGAAGAGCCTATAAAAAATCCATTTATTTTCCTAAAGTGCTCTCTTGAGTCTGATTTAGCCTTCTGATTTATCAATTTGAGTCTTTTTCATCTTGTGTCAAAACCTTGTCAAAATTATCTTCAAATTCAATTTTTTTAATAAATGGCTAAGTGTTGTGAGCTCATGCCCACCATCTATTGGGCATCTACCCACACTATTATGGTGCAGTATCCTTCATTTACGTCTGATCTAATCTTTAATCACTTCAATATTGACAAGGTTGCATCATTCGATCTCCTTGAATCAATTCATTCTTTGGTTGTCTTCATCTTATTATTTTGCTTCACCCAAGGTTAATGGTGGAAACTAGAGCTTCCTCTCACAAGAAATTTGGAGAAGCACTTAACACTGTACCTTTGACTACTCAAAAGGGTCCAACTTTTGAACAAATCTACAATTCTAGTCTTTACGAAGATGATGGTCTTGGAAATTTTTGATTAAAAACTGGTTACATACCCCCTCCATCAACTCACAGAGGTAATCAACAAACTCCACCTCGATCTAATCTAGGGAGCCCTAAAACTCCTAACATGTCTCATTGAGGGACACATCACAGGTGCCAAGGAAATTAGTCTCAACATGGTATGGATCAAGAACCCACACCTTTTGAAATTGCCCAATATCAAAATGATGATAACTTCAAAAGAATGATGAAACATTTCTTGAAAAAAGATAGAGAAGCATACTTTCTAGAGTTAGCTCATCAAGGAGCTAAACTTCCTCCAAACTTTAATGTGGAAGATATCATTACACATGAGGAAGAAACTCCTATCATGGCTATGATGAAACAGATGCATGCCATGCAAGTCAAACTTAACAAACTTGAAAAAGAAAAGGAAGCTAAGGAGTTCTCCATGGAAGCTCTATGCCCTTTTCCATTCGATAAAGACTTGTACATGCCACCATTCCCTAAAAAGGTAGAAATACCTAAGTATGATAAGTATGATGGAAAATCTGATCCTCAATATCATGTTAGATAATTCTATACTCAATCCATGGAGTTCATGCACGAACCAACCTACTTAATGTGTCTCTTCCCTCGATCTCTGGGAGGAGCAACCATTCATTGGTTCTCTAGAATGCCTCCAACTATAAAAAATTTTGAGGAGTTAATCAAAATATTCTATCAACAATACTCCTACAATATTCATCATCCGATCACCATGATCGACATCTACAATCTGAAACAATATCTAGGTGAACCATTCCTGACATTTCTCAAGAGATGGAGGAAGGATTTTTCTCTATATGCTAGACCCAATCCAGAAACTGAGAAGTTGGAAATCTTCATCAACAATCTTGTTCCAAAACTCAACTACCACTTACAAATGCAAAATCATACATCCTTTGATAAGATGGTAGAAAATGAAATCAAAATTGAGAAAGTACTTGTGCAAAAAGGAGACATATCACTTCAAAAGGACAAGTACGAAGCTGGACCTAGTTCTAAAGACAAGAAAAAAATTGGAATAAGAATAAAGGCATCATCACAGATGGTGTTGTTGATAATATTCATGCCCCATCTAAGGCACCCACTTTCAATCTCACTATTGGCACCCAAGCCATCAAAGCTACTGAAGCTAAAACATCTGAATCTAACAAAAAGTCAGCTGATTATAGACCTTGGGCTACAAATCCTAATCGCAAATTCACTCCTCTTGGAGAGTCCTTAGAATTTTCCATGAAAAATCTATTGGCAAACAAAATCATCTACTTGCTTGAGATGAAAGTCTTTGATTCTGAACCTAAACCGAAATGGTGGAGGGAGAATGACTTTTGTGAATTCCATCACAATAAGGGTCATAATACTAATAACTATGTCTTCTTGAAGCACATCATACAAGACAAAATTGATAAAGGAGACATCATGATTGAAAATTATAAGAGAAATAATGATCATACAACATTCACATAACCATTTCCTAAACATGGTAAAGAAGATTCTTCTTCTCAGCCTAATATGGGTGCTAAAGTCAATTATGCCTACTCTGGAAACAATGCTATTATCAATATGGTTGAACCATGCCTATCTGAGCATTGCAATGTCATCACAATTGTAAGAAGAGATAGAGATAATCAATCAACAAATGCAGTTACTCGATCACAAGCTTAGGCACATCTGCAAGGAAAAATACCAGATTCATCCAATGTCCCTAAGGTGCCTTTCAATCTTTCATCTACTTCTAAATAGAAGGCTACATCTAAATCTTCAAATCCTAAAGACACAAGGCCTAATTCATACAGTATTGTTCAACAACTCCAGCACACAAATGCAAAAATCTCCAGGTTTGAGTTGCTTTGGATATCTCTAGCTCATAGAGCCATTCTAGACAAAGCTCTGATCGGATCCAATGTTCCTGATAACCTTGATTTAGATAGATTCCAGACTATGGTTGGTCATCTTACATCTCCATAGTACATTTCCTTTTGAGAGAAAGATGATAACTCCTTGAGTCATTCGCATAACCAGCCCTTGCATATTGAAGTCTTGATCCAAAATTGTTGTGTCAAACGTGTGTTGATAGATGGGGGCGCTGGTCTAAACATTTTTTCTTTTAGCTTGATTACACAATTGGGATTTTTAGAAATGGCCATTGATCCTAGAAAGAAGATAACTATCAAAGCATATGATGAGCAAGAAAGATCTTCAAAAGGAACAATTGTCCTACCTACCAGAGTAGGTCCTGTCATCAGAGATACTATATGTCAAGTTCTTGATTTACCTTTAGCTTACAATATCCTTCTAGGGAGACCCTAGATACATGAAATGAAAGCTATTCCTTCTACATACCATCAGTGTTTGAAATTTTCTTATGAAGGAGTAGAGGTGATGATCCCAGCTGATCTATATACAACTTGTAATACATTGAAAGAGAGTGCTGGGAAACTTGTTCCTAATAACAGAGAATCTTCCACTAAGAAGCTAGATGTTGCTTCAACATCCAAGATGGAAGACATTGCTAAAGAGATTAAAATCAAAGAAAATGGTATGGGATAATATACTATAGAGCCAGTCTTATCTTTGACGTCTCTCCCTATCTCACCTAAGTCCTATGGAAAAATTTTGAAACAGTCCAAACTAGATTCTAAAGAACCTCTTGAGGCATATAAAGAAAATTTTTCTGTAGAACACGTATTTGAACAGGAGTTTGAAGAGGATGAAGCTAGGCTCACATGGCTATACAAAGATGAACATAAATCTCAAGTTGTTCAAAAATGTGATGCTAAAATACTGAATATCCCTTCTAAGTCATATGGCCCAGGAGACAAATTGATCACAAAAATGGGATATAAAGGAAAAGGACCTCTACGACTACAGGGTAAAGGTCTTCTATCACCTCTTGATCATCATGGCTGAGAAAACAAGAATACAACAAGTATAGGATACAAGAAGAAGCCTTTCTATCTTAGCAAGAACTCCCCACATGTCTTAGAACAAGTTGAGCCTTCCACAACAAATCAACTAGAGGGAGAAACAATAGAACAATCTGATAGTGATGATTCAGACATCACTGAAGATCTCATTCTTTATGAGTGTTTTCCTAAAGAAATAAAAGACCTCCTTGAAGCTGAAGATGATCCAGTAAAAAGAATTAATGTAGTAGAAACACAAGAACCTACTATAGAGCAAGAGATAGTTACACCACAAGAACTAGCTAATCTCGAAGACAATCAAACAAACAAAGAGGTAGGTGGTAGCTATTCTGAGATAGATTCCCATGAGTATGAATTCAAATTAGAATCTGAGGGAAACCCTTCTTGGGGTATTCATCTTGACTTTATTCATGTTCTTAGATTTCCTAGAGGCATAGATGAGGAATCAAATGACTATGAATGGGGAGCCATTCCAGAGGAAAATGAGCTTATTACAGAGAAACATGTTGATGTTATTCACCAATATGCATCTAAACCGAATGTAAGTCTAGGGAAAAATGATGAACTTATCAAGTTTGATCCACTGATGGTTGAAGTGGACTCACACAATGACATTGAGCCTATTCACGAATTGAAATTCTTAAGTTGTAATATCACCTTTGAACTCGAGCATCGGGTTAGGACCAATGATGATAGATCCATATCTGTAAACACTATTTCCCAATCTTTCACAACTTTGACTATCCAAAATCTTGAACTTCTTGACCAAACCTCTATGGATCTAAACCAAGGTATTTATACCTTTCCTAATGACTATGCCCTTGCTTGCTACCTCAATGTAGTTGAACCTATGAGGACTTCCATCAGTGAGCTAAGCATTAGCATGACAGAGTCAGACATCAAGTATCTTAGTCATAAAAATAAAAAGAAAAGGAGTTCTAAGGGTGAAAACAACTTTGTGGCAGTATCAGAACCTACAAAAGTAAAAATAAAAGATGTATTCGAAGGTGAAAACCTCTTTGAGGCACCTAAGGATGAGATATTTGATGTCCTTCCAAGTCATTTATAGGATAGATCTCTAGTTCTAATTGAGCCTACTCAATCTATCAACTTGGGAACAATAGAGGAACCACAGTTGATTCATGTAGCACAATCTTTATCAGAAGAAGAGAAGCAAAAATTTACAACATTCCTAATAGAAAAGAAGATCAAATTTGTGTGGAAACAGTCAGATATGCCAGGGTTGGATCCTGATCTTATAATGCACCATTTATCTATAGCTCCAAATGTTAAACTTATTAAGAAAAAATTGAGAAAGATGCATCCACATGTTGCACTCTTGGTAAAAGCCAAATTAGAGAAGCTCCTAAAAGCTAGATTTATTTGAGTTATTGATTATGCAGAAAGGATCTCTAATATTGTACCTAATTCAAAACTAGACAAATCAATAAGAGTATGCACAAATTTTAGAGAAGTAAACAAGGCATGCCCTAAGGATGATTTTCCATTACCTAACATTGATATGATAGTGGACATGATTGCGGGCTTTGAGATGTATTCTTTAATGGATGGTTTTTCTGGATATAATGAAATCAAAATTGCTCCAGAAGATCAAGAGAAAACTACTTTCACATGTGTGTGGGGTACCTTCTATTGGAATGTCATGCCATTTGGGCTTAAGAATGCTGGTGCTACATATCAAATAGCTATGACATCTATTTTTCATGACATGATGCATCGAACTATGGAGGATTATGTTGATGATACTTTAGAAAAATCTATGACAAGATCTGAACATCTAAATGACTTGAGCAAGATACTAGACAGAATGGAAAAATTTAGTCTCAGACTAAATCCTAAGAAGTGTGCTTTTGGTGTCACTTCTGGAAAGCTTTTAGGCTACATTGTTTCAAAGAAAGGAATTGAAGTAGATCCAACTAAAGTTAAAGTTATCATGGAGATGCAACTTCCCAAGAACATCAGTCAAATGAGAACATTGCAAGGGAGAGTTCAATCTATTAGACACTTCATATCTTAGCTAGCAGACATATCACAACCTTTTACAAAGACATTACATAAAGGTGTGACCTTTGCATGGAGCGAGGAATGTGAAAATAATTTTAATCATATCAAGAAATATCTATCAAATCCTCCTATCTTGATGCCTCCCATTCAAGGGAAGCCTTTGATCTTATATGTCTCTGCTACAGATACATCAATGGGGGCATTTCTTGCACAACATGATGAGAACAAGAAGGATAGAGCTATATACTATATCAGTAGAACATTGGTGGCATATGAAAAGAACTATTCTATGATTGAAAAGGCTTGTCTAGCTTTGATCTTTGCATCATAGAAACTAAGACATTATATGTTAGCTCATACCACACATTTGGTAGCTAAGATTGATCCACTAAAGTACCTACTAAGAAAAGCTGGCCTCACAGGTAGATTAGCCAAATGGGTCATGCTCTTAAGTGAATTTGACATTGAATATGTTGAAAGAAAAGCTATCAAAGGACAAGTTATTTCTGATCAATTGGAAAATGCACGTATGTTTGATGATACACCAATGCAAATAGAGTTCCCAGATTCCTCTATCATGAATCTTTCTTCTAGAGAATGGAAATTATTCTTTGATGGCTCCTATACATAGAATGGATCTGGAGAAGGTATCTTGTTTATCACTCCTCAAGGATACTCCATTCCTAAGGTGTTCAAAATTAAATTTCCTTGTACAAATAATATTTTTGAATATGAAGCCCTTTTGAATGGTATGAAAATAGTAATTGAGTGGAGAGTAACAAAACTACACATTCAGGGAGACTCACAACTTGTAATCCATCAAGTCAATGATGTATACCAAATGAAGGATGAAAAGCTCATTCCATACAAGAGAATGGTAGATGATCTAAAGAAATATTTCATATCTATCACATTTGAGAAAATACTTAGAACAAAGAATAAGGCTGCTGATGCAATGGCAACATTATCTACTTTATTATAGCAGCCTGAACATGAGCTATGCTATGAGTTCCTAGTGGAAGCACTATCTTATCCTGCATATGAGTCCCTTGATACCCATATGATCTACACTGTTATGGGTCATGATTAATCCCGATATAAAAACCTATTCTCCTATCTCAAAGATGAAATCATTCTCGATACCTTTAACCGTCATGAAAAGAGATACCTTATCCATAATGCCTCCTGATATATCATCATTGGTCATGATCTATACAAACAAGGTCTAGATGGTACGCTACTTAGATGTTTAGAATGGGAAGAGTCTGAACGTGCATTAAAGGAAGTCCATGATGGTATTTGTGGGTCACACTCGAACGGTTTAACACTAGCCTGAAAGCTTATTAGGGCTGGGTACTATTGGCCTAAAATGGAGAAAGATTCAATCAAGTTTGCTAAGAACTGTCAAAAGTGCCAAGTGCATGGCAACTTAATTCATGCACCAAGGAGAGATCTAATCCCATTTACTACACAATGGCCTTTTCACCAATGGGCATTTGATCTTATAGGATCTATACATCCTCATTCTTCTAATGGACATACCCATATAATCACAACTATAGATTATTTCACAAAATGGGTAGAAGCAGTCCCTTTGACACAAGCAATTGGAAAACAAATATCTATATTCATCTTGAACTACATCATATGTCGGTATGGTATTCCACATTCTATAGTCACAGATAATGGTGGACAATTAAAAAACAAAGACCTAGATGATTTATGTGCTAAATTCAAGATTACACAATATTGGTCATCTATCTACTATCCTCAAGGGAATGGACAAGTAGAGGCTTCTAACAAGAATCTATTAAAAATCTTGCACCGTACAGTTAATAAAACAAGAAGAGACTGGCATCTCATGATCAATCTAGCTCTCTGGGCCTACAAAACAAGTATCAGAATGCCAACTGGGGCTACAAATTTCACTTTAGTTTATGGGTCTGAAGTGGTACTACCTATTGAGGTTGAAATACCATCATTAAGAATCAAAATGCATGGTCTAGTAACTGATGATGACTACAGAGTGTCTAGGTTGCAAGAACTTGAACTACTAGATGAGCGCAGACAAGCAACATATGATCATCTTAGAGTATATCAGAAGAGAATGTCTAGAGGCTACAATAAGAAAGTCAGACATAGAGAATTTCAGGTTGGTGATCTAGTCTTGAGAGAGAATCCTAAAAATCAATCACATAGAGAGCACAAGGGGAAGTTTTAACCCAACTGGCTGGGTCCCTTTGTAATCACTACTACTTTTGGCTCTGGTGCCTATCAACTCTCAATGACCGAAGGAGAATAGCTCTGAGAACCAATCAACATTCTCCATTTGAAGAAATTCTACACCTAAGGCATTCAGTCTATGGTAAAATGTCCTGAAAAAATTATAAAAATTGGAAAAAGTCCTGAAAAAATGAACATCTTGGTGAAAACCTAGAGATAGGCGCCTTGATGATTCACAAAAAAATAAAAAAAAATCAAAAGTACAAAAAAATTGAAAAAATGAAAAATACTACAAAAATGAGAAAAAAAAAAGTGTCTTGGTGAAAACCTGGAAACAGGTGCCTTGGTAGAAAAAATAGAATCTTACCAAGATGGTGAAAACCCAGCAAACAGGTGCCACTTGTTCAAAAATGGTCCATCTATCAGCATAATCTTGGTCTTTCCCAACTTTCAGTCTTGCTTTAGTTTGTACATATCTCCCAGTTTGTTCCTGCATTCCTATTTTCAATAAAGTCAGTCTGTACACCAATCAACTAAAGCGTCTGTATCCTATCAATGTTTAAACTTGGGGGCAATCAAAGTCATATCCTATGGCCTCCAATGTATCTTAGACGTATCATATTCAGTCAGAGTACTTTGAAGATTCATTTGAGTCAGTCAGTCAATCTCATCTCCAAAAAGGATTTTGCATCTACAACAATGCAATCAAACACAAAATGAAAACAATCTATGCTTTTTCATGCTTTTATCTCCTTGTATGCTTACTGATTCACATTGAGATTTTTGCATATTGTGTCCCTTTGAGCTCTTTGATGATGTCCTTTATAGGATTTAGAGAGTGATGACTGGGGATATAATCTTTTCTTTTTCTTCTTCTTGTATGTGAAAATCTAACAACTTTGGAAATTCTGGATTGAAATGGTGTCCATCTGTAAGAGCCTCTATCTCTAATTGGATGGCCATGAGTACCTCAACCATTGATACTTGGAAAATTCAAGGAATTTTGATGTCACTATTGTCTTTTTGAGTGAGTTCTTTCTCCTACTGTGAAACGTGATCTTGCCTAAGGATGTGAACGATAAAGGGTCACTACGGGTAATTCACACTAGATTTAGAATGATCTCTTGACTATTTGATGTGTTTGCATGCAAGGCATATTTAGGTCATCATGATGTTTATGTTCTGATGCTTATACAAATTGTTATATCAAAATGGACATGATATGGAAGTCATCCTGGTGTTTGTGCCTTGGTGCTTATATCTAATCTGACATTTTGAAAACAAAATCAGTATTCATATGTCCATGGTTGTCTCACGAGTGGGTTTTGTATTGATTCTTGAGCATACAAATTGATATTCATATGTCTATAGTTTCATAACTAGTGGGCATTGTATTGATTTATCCGGTTACCTAAAAAGTTAAATGATGACAACAAATCGACACATGATTAGTGACTAGGTCCTAGGTTCACATTTCATTCTACATTTCATTTTGCACTTTGCATGATCTCACAAATTGCTTGAACACTTAAACAATTCTTCAAAACCAAAAATGCTAAACATGACACAAGGACTTGCATAATCGACCTTCAATCATCACAAAAATCTAGAATTCAACTTAACTAATTATCTTACTTCAAACTATCAAAATTTCAACTTGGTCAACCATGGTCAACTCATGGTTTAACCTAGTCAAACTTGGTCTCCAAGACCTCTCAACAATGTAGAATGTGTTCTCAGACATGTATAACCACTTCTCAAATCAATTAACATGCTTCTAAACTATAACACTGACTTTTCTTGTCAGATTTCAATTTTAATCCCGAAGGGGGCATGGTATTACACATCATTCAAGTCTGTAAATCTAAATCTATAATCAATCTTTCTTAGTAATCAAGACAACAACCACATCTAGTTGCTAATTCATATAAAGTCCTCGTTGCTTGGGGCAAATCTATTGCAATTTGGTATCCTAAATCTATCTTGTAAACTGTATCAGCTTTTCGTAACCATCGATTTATTAGTGTTATTTCCTTGGTTATTCATAACTGATGGGTTTAGGATGTGATACTAATATGATTCATACAAGGACATCCAGGTCTGGAATCGGTCACTCACTTCTTCACAATCATAAGGTTCAGAATCCGGCATTTTGACACTTTTTTTGTAATCATTGGTTCATTGTTGCTATAATTGGCATTATCTTTGGTCACTCAGGACCTAAATCTTAAATGTTGAATCTTTAAATCTTTAAATCAATTTCTATCTCAAAATTGGTTAATCTTTCAAATCAGTTTCATACATATATCAAACACAGACTATTCTTTGAACCACTACGCCTTGCACAATGATTCAAAGAGGGGCAAAATGTAATACCCCAAAAATGGGCTATAGGTTCATTAACCTCCTACATCTTCAAATCAAATGAAATCAACATCAAAGTCCTAACCTAAGGCACATCTGCACATTATCGAATCCTAATTGATTATCCTAAATTCTGCATCGGGGAATATTCCTAGTAATATTCCTAATTTATCATAATTATCTTTAATTTAATTATTATTTGGCGATAAATCTTATTTATCCTAAAGTTTGATTAATTGAATATTCTAAATATTTAATTAATTAGATTTAATATTGCCACTTAATTATTTAATTAAATTATTCCTAAATTGTATTGTTTTATTTTGACAATAAATCTAAAATCTCATGACTAATTGATTAAATTCTTATTTAATTAATTAAAGTCAATTGTCAATTTTTAATAATATAGTTTTTGAATAAAGTTTGATTTAATAATTGATTAACCCATAAATCAATTGTTTTAATTCAAAAATCAGTTAAGTGGAAAATAAATCACTTTATTTATTAAATTAATTCATATTAAATCATGCACAATCAAAAAAAGCAGTCAACTTTAAATCAATTATTAATTTTAATTTGTTATCTTTCTAAACTCAACATCTGATGATGAGTTGAAAAAAACTAAAGCTCTATTTTGCGATAAAAATTGCTTTTGCATGATTTTATGAGTTTATTTATTCTTAATTTCTTGTTAACTCAAAAATCAACCTGAGTTTATCAAGAGTGATTTATGGCTTTTCTCTTGCATCCTCAAAGCCCTGGATTTCTATAAAATCAAGGCTCAGCTCTTCACAATCAACACTCGAAATTGCATCCTCACTCTGGTGAATTGGTGACTGAAGAATCAATCTTTTGTGAATCAAGGCTATTGTGAGATTTTCATTTATTGTTTTGAGCATTCATAGCTTCATATCATATATTTTTATATGCATTCATAACATTTCTTAGATTAAATTTGCATTCAAACTCAATTTCATACATTATAGCTTAGATTCATACAGTTTCTCATTCTTATTGCATAGAACATACAAAAATATAGATTAATTTGCATTCATATTTCATTGCTTTCATCATCTTAAATCCTTCGTTTAGGTGTTTCATTGTCACTAATCTTGATTTCAATATGAGAACATCATACTCGCACCTACTAGAAGGCAGTAAATCGCCTGGTTAGCATAGTTTCAATTACTTGCAGATTTCAGTTTTTGATAACCTCTAATGTTTTACTGAAGTGTTGTGTCTACAACTAGGTACAAAATTCACACACACACCACCCACTTCATAAAATAATTAGTTGCAGTGATTATATAAGTGTGACCAACACTTGATGCAGGATTGATAGGCCCGATAAAATTGAGGCCCCATTGCTGGAAGGGACCTTCTATTATTACTAGTCTGAGAGGGAGAACTACTAATTGAGGTCGACCTATGAACATCTTACATTTTTCACACTTGGTCACCCAATGGTATGCATCTTTGAACATTCTTGGCCAATAATAACATTTCCTCAAAATCTTAAATGTGGTTACAGAAGATGAGAAATGCCCACCACATGCTTCATTATGGAATGTTTTTAGCAATCTTTCCTGTTGTTGTTTGTCTACACACCTGAGAAAAGTTCCATCTACAGATTTTTTGTATAATGTACGTTCCCAAATGACATACTTAACTTCTTTCAACCTCAAGTCCCTCCTTTTCTTAGCTATCAATCCTTCAGGACATTCACCATAAGTCAGGAAATACACAATTTCTTCAAACCATGGGTCTTGTAAACTAACCACCAAAGCTAATTGTTCTGCTTCAGGTTGGTTATCTTCTTTACTTTTGACCATAGCCTTACATAATGCATTGCCTCACACCAGCTTAGTAGGCTTGATCTCTAAGTCATATTCTTGTGTTTTGGCTACCCAAGCTCCTCTTTTATTGCATCCCACATCTTGCTAGGTTCATATGCTCTTTATAGCAATATCAGGAACAAATACAACTGAGTGAGAATGTAAGATATAAAATCTGACGTTCTTCAAAACTTTCACCACTGAGAAAGCATGCTTCTTGGTCTAAGAATATCTCAGCTCATGATCTTTTAGTGGCATACTCATAAAGGCAATAGGAGCCTGAACTCCTTCTCCATTTTCTTGCATACGAATAGCTGAAAGTGTATGTTCAGATGTGTAACAATAAATCATAAAATATTTCTTATAATCTGGGTGACATAAGATAGGGGCATTGGCTATAGAGTCTTTTATATCTTGGAAGGCTCTTTTAGTAGGGTCATTCCACTTGAAATTATGATTACCCTTCATCATGTCCACAATACATTCAGTGATCTCCAAAAAGTCAGGAATGAATCTTCTAAGGAAATTTACCTGACCAAAGAAGTATTTCACTCCAGTCTTACTTATAGGCAGACTTAGCCTTTGAATGGATTTGACTCACTCTGGATCGATCCTAATACCTTCTTGTGATACAATATGACCCAAGATTTTTCCTTTAGTAACATAAAAAATTGACTTCTTAGGATTTAAAGACATCCCATGCTCTCTACACCTTCGCAATACTCTCTCTAGGTCTTTAATATGATCGTTCCTTTTCTTAGAGAGCATAGTTAAGTCATCTAGGTATATGGAAATGATCTTATCTTTCATATCAGCAAAGGAAAAATCCATACCTCTTTGAAATGTTATGCCAGCATTGATAAGACCAAACAACATTCTGTGATATGCAAATGTGCCCCAGGGAGTGGTAAACACAATCTTATGTTGATCTTTCTCTTCTACCTTGACTTGGTTGTACCCAAAAAAGCCATCAAGCATAGACATCATTTTGGCCCCTGTAATTGTCTGCAACAAATGATCCATGTTGGGGAGTGCGTGGTTATCCTTCAAGGATGCTTGATTTAAATTTATGAAATCTACGCATATCCTTATTTCTCCATTCTTCTTCATCATAGGAACAATATTTTCTATCCATGTAGAGTGGTGGATAGGGTAGATAATCCTAGCTTTGAGCATTTTGTCAACCTCTCTGAAGATGGTGTCTACCACATTTGGATTGTAGTTTCTTTGTTTCTGTCTGAATGGGGCAGCATCAAGTTTTAGGGGAATTTGATACTTGAAATTTCCTCCCATAAAGCTTTTTAAATCCTCATAACTCCAGGAAAAGACATCTTGATATTCCAGAAAAAGATTTCTAGCTTCCATTTTCTCTTGAGGTGTGCAACACTTCCCTATGTTTATCATCCTAGGATTTGACTCATTCCCAATGTTCATTCCTTCGTATTCTCTGGTTGTAAGACCTTTCTCTATTCGCTTCTTCTTAACATAAGTGTCATGACAATTGAACAATTTCTCTAATGATACAAAATATGGGGGGATGACATTACCTTGTAATTGAATCACACTTGGTTCATATTTCTTCTATTTCTTGGGATGATCTTGTGAGAGATCATTTGGCTTTTCTTCAGGAGGAATATCATTACCTTCAAGGAAGAGTTGCAGGCTTTTGTCATCATTGAATACTTGCCAATCATCCACATTATCAGGTACTGACAACCTGTATATTACCTCCACCTAGTACTTCTTGTCATTAAATTTTGGATGGGGTAGTAGCAAGGAAGTGAAGACTGCCAGTGAATCTACTTTGGAATTTAGCTCTCTAAGGACATATTCGATTGCAAAGGCATCCAATCCTTCAACCTCGTCCCACACTCTATTTCGATAACTCTTTAGCTTTTGATTTTTGATAAAGTATTGGCCTTTGATCTGGTGTACAATCAATTCAACATCACCTCAGGCTTTTAGAACTTTTACATCCTTTTCTTTCGCAGCAACTATCCCAAGTAATAATGCCTCATACTCGGCTATATTATTGGTGTTTGCAAACTCTAGTTTGAAATCCATCAGATCGGGTTCACCCGTGGGTGGAATTAATACCACTCCAGCACCAGACCGAGAAGAAGAACAACTACCATCAAATTCTAGCATCCATATTTCTAGTGTCTTTTCTTTCTCAAAGGCCTCCACTTCTTCTTGTTCACTTTCAGATTCATCAACAATGCCCTGGGTAAACATCATGTAATTACCGAACTCTAGTTCTTGATACAAGATTTGAGCTTTTGGATCATCTAATTTTAGAACTGTGAATTTTTACTTCTCCTCAGGTTCTACTTTAACCCTCTTGTTTCCCATGGGAATTACCACCTGAGACCAATCCAATTTGATTTCCCCACCCATGTCTCTACAAAAAATCTTGTTGAGCAATAACCCATAACTTGCTGGTATATCTTCAACAAGGATTGTCAGTAGCATCTTATTTTTAGGATGGGCAGCTAGGGCTACTTGAGCATCTTTGATTTGGCCAAGCAACAAGACTTGCTTAGCGTCCATAGAATAGCATCTACTGTGGAATTTTGTCATGGTGAGGCCTAAGGATTTGGCCACAGGGGAGGGCATCACATTATCAAAGGCACCTGAATCTATGATACAATTGCTAAGTTTACAACCATTTATATACAAGGAGACATAAAATGGTTCAAGTTTTTGACCCGGAAAGGTAGCTAGCACAGTGGTTTCCCTTTCTTCAAATAGTTTTTCCAGTGAGGAATCATCTTCATTGGAAGAGGTGACATGATGATTCAATTTAATACTATCTCCCTTTAAGTAATCTATGAATCTTTTCAATTCAGTGGGATTTGACCTTAAATAGTCTATGGGAGAAATTTGGATTTTGGAATTTTTATAGATCTGAATGAAATCAAAGGAGTCATTTTCCTTACCCGGATGTGAGATTTTCATTTCCTAACTACTTTCTTTCGTACTTGAAGTAGATGCGTCATTGGTTCCCATTAAAGGAGTGACAATGGGAGTTTTGTCTTTTTGGCTCTGAGTTAGGACTGCATAGGTGGTGCCATCTATGGTAGCATAACACTCTCCTTGCTCCTCAGAATCAGATTTATACTAAAAAAAGATTTACAGAGTCACCATGCAAGCATGAATCTGGTTCATTGTCTGGTGTCATAGTGTCTAACTCATTGTTGGATAATAACTACATCATGTGAGCTATTTTAGGATAGATCTCACCATTATGGTCTGTCATTAGATTAAATACACACATATTTCCTTTCTTAGGGGGAGCCTCAATTGCAAGCCTCTATTGTGGATCAAAAATTGTAGTGTTCTGCTATCGGTATTTCTACTATTCTGGTCTTGAAAGGATTTTTGGTACAGATTTTTAAACTTTGGGAGTTGCCTTTTTAAAGAGATGATTTCACTGGACATCTTTTGCATCATCTCATTAGTCGATATAGTACCACTTGAACTAGTGCTCATTTGTATCTCTTTTTCGCTTACCAGCTGAAATCATGCCATCTTCCAACTCAATGGCTATTCTCTAAGCAACGTCTAAATTTGCAGGTGGAGCTCTCCTTAAATCATAGTTTATGTCTAGTGGCATGGCACCCATAAAGAATATCTTTAGGTTTGTAGGAGTAGGTCTATCAGCAGTGGGAATTCTGTTGGTGATTTTATTGAACTTAGCAATGAATTCTCTCATACTTATAGAAGCTTATTTCTTGATGGAGGTCAGTTGCACCAATAGGGCATGTTCATCTTCTGCCATTTTGAACTTGGCTTCAAAAGTTGACCTCATAGTAGCCCAACTCATAATTGAAGCATCACCCAAGTGTTAAAACTAGTCTACCACTATTTTAATTAGAGTTTCAACAAATAGTCTGACGACAACATCTTCATGTCCGATTCCCAGGATGTGAGTTGCCGCAAAGAAGGCTTTGATGTGTTCATCTGTAGTAACTTTTCCATCTCCTGAAAACTTAGGAAAGTTCTTTCTCAATCTCCCAAGAAGTGGATGATATGCTACGAACTGTAGCGGACCAGTTGCAAAAACCCATGGAGCTTCCATAACTATAGGTGTAGGATGTGGAGGAAAATTAATAATAGGAGGAGCAACTACTCTGTGTAAAGTTAATACCTGACAAGCTATAGGCAAGGAAGATTGTGTCTGGGGTGAGGCTAGTCTACTCCAACTTCTTTTGTCACCTTTCTGACAAGGTAAGTCTATTATGGGAAAGCTGAGCTCTATGAGCTTTTCAAATGTAGGGTCTTTTCCACCTTGCCCCTTGGTACTTCTGAGAAACCTTATTTGATCCAAAGCTCCAAATTAGTTTTGTGGCCTAGCTCCATGTTACACTCTATGTTGGTTTCTTCTCTGAATTAATCTTTCAAGTGCTTCTTCTCTCGCTTCTTCTTGTTCAAGAACTTGACTCATGTTCCTATAATGCTCCGCGTTTCTTCTGTATCTCTAGGCGAAAGTATTCAAGGATGAGACTATGTCTTCTTGATCATCTTGAAAGTTGAGATTGGGTTGAAGCACAGGGAACACGTTCTCATGAGGTAACACCATTTTTCCTCATGACAAATATTCTGGTCTAGCAACTGTTTCTCTCCCCAGCAGAGTCACCAAAAATCAATTGGTAAATAGATTGTTCTTTTTAGATTTAACTCTTTATTTTCCCAAAATATCCTCAAGAAACAATGTGAATATGTACAGCTGGAAAGTTGTTAACTGTTCAACTAACTTCCCTCTAAATTTTAATAGGCATAGCTCCCTTATGTGAAGATATGCAATGAATTTTGTTTGTTCTAAATCCTAATGGGGTATGTTCTTAACCAGAGAACAATAGAGGTAACCAAATTAGCCCTCAGTGAGAAACTAATCCAGACAGTGAATTTGATTCTAAAATCTATCCAACTCCATGATTTCATAGTGCTTATGAATTCACACTAGTGGTGATGTATCAATGAACTCTACTTGAATTAATGAAATGTAGTAAAATGACATGGATGAAACTAATCTAAAACATGAAATATATGTATTCCCCCAACCTCCAAGTAATACTCTGATTACTGTCGATTAGCTGTACTAGAGAAGAGAAAACATAACTCTATCTACTTGCTGATTTCAATCCAGCTTTAAGGAAAACAAATATTCCAACTCACAAGTGCATGGAATAGTAAATAAATGGCACAAAACACATTCCAGATTGACTCCACAACAAGATGTATTTCACACCAAAAACTAGCTTACCCTTTTCATTGATTTTTAGAGTATTACATATAGGATTCAAGAGTTAAGCCATTACAAAATCAATTGAATCGATTCATATTCTACAGAGTCGATAAATGACAAGTGGCCATTTACTGATTTTACAATGTATATCAAAAAGAGGAGGGGAAAGCTATTCTCTTTGTTGGCTTCTTCACCTTCTCCAACTTAGCCTTATGAGCTTTGGTGACCACAAGAATCAGAATCATCCTTTTAGAATCTGGGATGTACATGTTCTTCAATCTTATGAGCCAATGAGCATGATCCTTCTCTATCCTTTTTGCAGCATCTTTTCAGGGTTGTGTCTTCATCATGGCCTTGTATATGCATCCACCAAGTTGTTGAAAATCAAGTATTCTATCTAAGTGAGATCCAGATGATTCTGCAAGCTGGTCCAAGTAGTCAGAGAACACCTTCTACATGTTGGTTATACCGATTGGGCTCTTTCCATCTCCGCTAGCTTGAGATTTAGAGTGAAGACCTGCCAAGTACATAAAGATTTTACTTAATTCTTTAGTGACTTCCTCATCAGTCACCTTCATTCTTGCCTATGCTTTGATTATCATCTCCATTTTGTATTCAACTCCTTGGAGCCATTCAATCAGAGGTTCATCCCCTTTCTGCAATATATTGGCTTTGATTGCATCCTTAGTCTTCATCACAACCAGCCAATGTAGAAGCACCATGCACTCTTCACACCTCAACCTCTTTGTTGTGAGTGTCAGCATATGTCCTTTGAGAGATTATTTTTCTTCTTCTAACTGTAAAAAGACATTTCCAAGCTGCTCAATGGCTACCAAACCTTCGGACATGAGTCATTCAATCCACCTCCTGCCAATATGCTTGAAATGTCTATCTTATTGTAACTTAGTGCGTATCACCTAGTTCTTAGCTACAGTAGGATCAAACATTGTCAGAGAACTAGGTAGGCTTGCTACAAGAGTGACCAACTACTTGATGAAGTTGGTCATTTCTTTGATCTCTGCCTTGAGCCAAGTCTTTGTAATTTTGAGCTCTTCGAGCTCCTCTTTGATCAAGACATTGTTAGACTTCCACAAGTCCACTTTCATGTTATGGCAAACGAGTCCCATGTCTAAGGACTGAAGTGCAAAATTAGAGGCAGTAAGATCTTCAATTCTACCATCTTTTAATGGCTTGGCTATTTCCATAGTCAAGTGACCTCTGTCTAGTTCTCAACCAAGAGTGGTCAGAGTCCTGGACTTCTTAACCTTGCTTTCGGCTGGGCCTGACTGCATTTCTTGTGAAAGCATCTCACCACTAGGAGTGCCTAGCTTGAGTCTCTTTCTCTTCCACTCTATAGTGTTATCAATCCATGACTCTACACTTGTAAATTTTGTTGCAAAAAGTAGGTCTTCTATGAATAATTTCCTTATAATAGGAGGAGAAGGTTTAGGCTTGGAAGTGAAAGGATTAATCTACAGAGAAGAAATCCTCTTTTCCTTTTGAGGAGACCCCAAATGCTCATCTATCTCATTAGTTTCCAAACTACTACTATCATCACCAACCTCAATAATGGTAGGAGCCTCTTGAGTGGGAGTGTCACCTTGTGTCTCAACGGTTCCCCCTTGTGCTTGCTGCTCTACTTTTGTAGCCCCAATAGTTTCTTCCATCGGCTTGTCGGGTTTCTCCATTTCAGCTTCTTCATTTGAACTGATGACATGAGATGAACCTGCTCTGAAAGTCTTTTCAAGTGGGATTTCTTTTTCAAGTGCTTCATCATCTCCACCTGCTAGTTGAGCTGGTCCTTTGGCCACAGATGACATTGGCAAAGAGGAGGATGCATGAGCACTCACCGGCTTGACTACAGGATCTTATTGAGGAGTAGGCTTGCTAGACCTCTTTTTCCTTCCCATCATCCATTGAACCAATTATTAGTCTTCTTCATGACTTTAGCCATTAAGGTCTCCAAATCTTCTATAGCTTGACCTTGAACTGACTCTGAGTTGATAGGATAGGGCTTGATCTGATCTCTATATGTGTTGATATACATATGTTCTCCATCATCGATAATGCCTTCAACATTAATGTTGACATTGAACAACTTGATTTGTTCAACAGTCAACCTAGAGTAAAATCTTTCCTGACTCTCTAACTCATCCTTGTAGTTGGCCCAATAATCTTTGAGTTTGGGGATGTGCTTGACCATAGTGCCAATTTGGAGGTGATTCCTGGTATAGCCTATTGGATCAAATTGAGGCCTCAAAAATTCATACACTTCTGGCTTGTATCTTCTCTCAACACCTTCATCATGTTCTTAGCATTTGACCTCGACGCACAACTGTAAGCTCTAATGGTAACAGGGATTTCATATCCTTTCTTCTTGATTCCCACACTAATCAGGTTCACTTGTAACATCTTCTGGATCACTTCTATGAGAATGATCATGTCCTTAGGGTACCTTGGTAGCTTCATGGGGAAATCATCAAAACCTGCAAGATGAAGGTATGAGAAACTAGCAAATTGAATAAAGAAGCTCCCAAATTGGGTGATGAATTCCATGGCCTCTAGCGAGAACCTCCGCTCTCAGCATCATTGTAATTCTCTATACAACCTCATTGTGAATGAGTCATTAACTCTAATGAACTTAGCATAGCTATTTTGTAACTTCAAATGAGGGAAGAAATCATAAATTTTGACATCATCTTCATATTATTCTAGCCTAGGGAGTCCTGGCCATACTTGCAATGTAGCTAACACATAGATCAAATAGGAAGACATATAAAATTTGTTCTGGAACTTGGTGAGACTCAAGGCATTGGAAAAATTTTCACTTACCACCTGAGCCCAATCTATATAATGGTGCTCAACACATATTACTTGGACCAAGAAGAAGTAGTGCTCTATAAAATTCAATGCATCACTTTCACCTTTTATCCTATGAAGGAGCACCAGGATGTCGATGATCTCAGCCTTCAGATCTATCCCAAAAAGTGTCTTTGGCACTTTTCACTTTATGCTCCTAGCCTTCCAAAACCACGAGTTCATGATCTCTTTCCTCCATCTCATCTTCTTCTCATTGTATTCTAAAATTGTGATTGAGAAGTTCATATTTGAAAACTCCACTCACTCTAGGATACGAAGGCTATTTTGCATAGACTCTCTATCAGTGGAGATGAGAACTATGTCATTCGATAGAAAAATTTGTTTTGTATCTGGGTTCAATCTGGTTATACATTCCTGGATAAGCTCAGGAGTGTGCATTGCAACAGGAAATCTAGCAACTTCAACCAAGCCACTACTTTTGAGCTTCTGCATCATGGGATGGAGGTTCTCCTCATTCAATCTTCTATGTAGATTTATGAGATCATAGAATCTAAGGGATGTATCTGTCAAATTCTTCCATTCAGATGTAATCCCATTCAATCCATTGAAACCCATGAATCTGGTGGCCATAGCTTCTGATTATGCTTTTGATTTACTGCTAAAAGCTTTGGGGAATGCTGTGAGATGATTTGAAAATTTGTGGGAAATCAAGGATGTATGAAAAAGATGTGAACAAATGGTAATTCCACTTGATTTTTTGTCTTTTATAAATAGCTTGCCTCTTTACCATTACTTTCCATATCTCGCGCCACATGAGTAATAGATTTTCAAAAATATCTATTAAAGTTCTAACGTTAAGATTTGAATTAAATGCACTTTATTAACAACCTTAAGAAATCACTTTTACCCGTTCGGGGTAGATGTAATGGTAACTTAATTGGTTAACCAGATTTTTACTTTTCCACTTCTCTTCATTCAATGCCTTTGTCGGAAAACTCACTTCAAAGGTAGAAACCTGACTGTGGAGAAGCTGGGAAGTGATTTTCTAAAATTCTGTAATTGACCCGCTTCTTTATCAATTCTTTCTAAATATCAAAGCAGACTATCTTCATCATGCCATATCATTCAATCCTCATGATCTCTTGTGTTTATCCTTTACAAGTTGTCGCTTCTCAGAAACTGACCTTCTCAGGTGATTTTCCAATAAGGGAGAAGCTAAAAACTAGTTCTCTGAATAAGGGCTTGTATTCACTTTCTCATACTTCTGAGGCTTTTTTATCTGTTGTAGGGGCTCAAAATTAATTCCTCCAATGTAGGTGCTTAGCTTTCAAGAATTTTTGATACACTTTCCACTATTCTTCAGAAAACAACTTCTGCAAGAAAATCTCCGCAAGCGGGGAAGTTCATTACGGCTTCTTCGCCAAGCTATTTTTTTGGACCTGACTCACTCTTAACCTAAGAATCTTGATCTTTAAGCCTAATTTGAGTACTTGATGATCCCAATGTTCTCTTCCTGGAAAAAAATACCTTCATGGGTTGAAACCCGCCGAGGAGAAGGCTATGTTCAATTTTCCAACAAAGGGGAAAAATAACAATTTAGAGCTTCACATCCACATGAATACCATCGATTAGAAATGAAAGATATAGAGTCGTTATCAAATTGGGGACTATAACTTACCCACTCCTAGGGAGGAAATAAAAGCCAACCCAACTTAAGAGCAATAAGAAGGCATGAAGGGATAATTCGATAAAGACCGCCTATCCTAGGGGGATTCTAGACTTAGACTCCAATTTAAATACCTCAAAATTCATGACTCAATCTAACACAAGGTATCCACCTTTGTTTTCAAGAGTGAAGGTCAAAAGTGGGGAAACAATATGTTTATCAAATGATTGATATGCTCATTTATGGTTATCATTTATATGTTTATGAAATTAGAAAACCATCTGTCTTTATATGTTTTATGGAGCTAACCCAAGGATTTGAATCTAACCATTATCATGATGTTTTATGTTTCATGGATATGTATATGATGTGTTTTCATGACTCAGGACAAAGTCATAGTTACTCACTTAGTTTAGGTCCACACGATGTATAGATCCTGGTCATCTATTTTTATATATCTGATTTGTATGTATATCTTTATGTATACATGTATCTCTTCTTGGTGATGCAAGATTACAAGTACTGGGTATCATCTCCACCTCGCTTCATAGGTCTGAGTGATCCCTAAAAATCCTTGATCATTGTTGTTGTTGTTGTTATGGAGATATCACCAGGTTCCATGGGAAGGAAATCTACCCCTGACCCTTTTATCCTTAGGTGGGAGAATTCCTGAGTTAGTCTCCTATGTGGGTGATGTATATTGGATGTTGGAATTATTTCTTTCATGTCTGAAAGGTTTATGTTTTGATTAGGACTATGGGTGTTAAGGAATCTCTTATTTTATGTTAGTATATATGTACATATGTAGATCATGAATATATTTTGTGGATATGATTTAGTAATGGATTTAAATTATAATATGTTTAATTTAAATAATAATATTCATAATATTTAAGTATCTATGATGTGGTAATAATCTGTCTGACTTATGGTATATGTACACATAAGCATATGGGTGCACACATATGCCTATGAATACATATATAAATATATATTATTATATAATAAATTAATTATTTGAAGGAAATCATTATAAGGCTATAGTAAATCTATGTTATTTTTATGCCCTTGGTAAATTATGGTAGTAAGTAAGTTAGTAAAGTATTCCTAAAATTTTATTACCTATTTTGCTACCCTTAAATCTAGGAGTCATAGATTAAAGTTTTATTAAATAAAATTTATTTATCCCTTCACAGGAATGGTTCTGCAAACCATATTATTAATGAATAATTGGTGGATATTTGGGATGGTTGCATCAGTTGGATTACTTGTGCAACTACTCCCTCCAATCTACATATAGAGAGATCTCCTATGTGAGAGGGGGTTGGATATGAATTTGGATTTGAGAAGAGACATTATTTGGTTGAGAATTTTATTTGTAGGAAAACTATAGTTGAGAGGAGAGAATTTATTATTCTCTGAGATTGGCATTTTGTTGCTTCTAGTAGAGGCTAGAGATTGTATCTAGAAGGACTTGAAGGAGTGCTGGAAGAGACTAAGAGGATTGGATCCTTCTTCATCATACCAAATCCCCACAGGACTCCAGGTTGGAATCCATCCTGAGAGATAATTCTCCTTTGTGATATGAATTGATGAAATTTTGGTTGAATGTTTTCTCTGTATGCTTTTTTGTCTTCATAAATTGTAGAATATTTATGTTATATATATTATTGTGTATTTATTATTGACTAGGAGATTAGGATCATGTTTAAATTGAATTATTTCCTATGTTGTATGAATATGAATATTTCTCCTTCCCTGCATTTGTAAGAGTTTGTAAACTCTCCAAAACTATTATCTGGTGTATGTTAATTGGTTTTAATTTATGCATTAGGAAGAGTCTTTAGACTCCCTAGAATCCTTGTGACATCTTCTCATATGTCTTAGGGGCCAGTAGGGACTTCCAAGTCTTAGGAAAACTTCTATTTTCCTCACTAGTTGCAATCTGGCTTAGAGGCCAGTTTTCTATTCCTAGATCTTGTGTAGGTTTAGGTTGTTGGTTAATTGAATCTAAGGGCTGTTTTTTCATGAAAATTGGGAGCTCTCAAATGTGTCTTGCCTAGATTAGGCATCCACAACCCCTATAATGCCTACTTTTACCTGTAAGTTAGTTCTGTCAGTCATTTTTTTAATTTTCTGCCATTCTATACAAATGCACAACTCTGAGAGCCCAATGCGTAGTGATCATAACCAAATGCACAGATCTATGAATAAATGCATAGTTCTCATTACCAAATGTGCAACTCTGTGAATCAAATGCGTAGTTCCCATACAAATGCGCAGCTCTGTGATCCAAATGTGCAGTTTCCATGATCAAATGCGCAGTTCCAGACCACAAGTGCATAATTCCTTGGACCAAATGTGCAACTTCTCCAACCAAATGCACAATCTGATTATAGGTTATGGTTTAGGGTTTAGCTTCATAGGAGTTAAGATGCAGATTCTAGATTTTGGAGATTTCTAAAAAATTCAAACTTAGCTAAATTTCAGGCACAGGAGGTTTCCATAGATGGAACATTGTGTTTTGCATATGGAATTTTGTATAAACTATATATGTTCATTAATTGTTTGGTGGTGGTTATATGGTGCATTTAGATGCTTCAATAAGGTTTAGGATGTGTTTGGGAAGCAAGATTATGGTTTAGGATTGTCTAGAGGATCAGGACTATTCTAGGCCTCCCTAAACGCTCCTAATTTTCCTAAACATCCCTAAACTCTCCTATTCTTTTCTATTCTTTGATGTAAGTTCTCAAATGTGTTTATGATGTGTTTTACTTTAGTTATGATGTGTATGTGATGTTTTGGTTAAGGGTAGAAAACCTAAGAACACTAAGTGAGTGGCTCTCAATGCAGGGCTGGGGCCCTAAGTGGCTAGTACCAAGATAATGGTACTAGGATTGTCTGGAGGATTAGGACTATTTTAGGCCTCCCTAAATGCTCCTAATTTTCCTAAACATACCTAAACTCTCCTATTCTTTTCTATTCTTTGATGCAAGTTCTCAAATGTGTTTATGATGTGTTTTACTTTAGTTATGATGTGTATGTGATGTTTTGGTTAAGGGTAGAAAACCTAAGAACACTAAGTGAGTGGCTCTCAGTGTGGGGTCGGGGCCCTAAGTGGTTAGTACCAGGATAACTGACTGAAGAGTTGTTTTAACAAGTAATAATTTAATTAAAAATTATGGGAATGGGTTAAAACACTAAAAAATTAATGTATGCCTCGCCCATCCATGTGGTTGGGTGGTAAATCTTTTTATCGAGGTACCTTTTGCGGATGTAGTGCTTAAGGATTCATGCTTGCATAATGTTCCAGTTTTGAAGAATGAAGACTTGTATTTATCTTTCATGATGTAAAATTATTGTTACCTCCCAAGAGGAAATGAATGTAATGTAATCATTAATGTATTTCAAAATGATGTATTTGGAATGGGTAGACTTAGGAGAAAGGAAAAGGGAAAGCAAAAACTCTATGTATATGATGTATGTTGGAAAAGAAAGGGATTTTGTAAGATTTCAAGTAAAGTAGTATGTTTCTCATTATTGATGATTAAGGGAAAAACTAGTAAAAAAAATGTAATATTTGCAATGTATCAAATGTTTAGACGATTCTATCATATGGTATTAATGCTTTAAATGTTATATTGTTCATAAAGGATACTTAGGAATATAGATGGATTTAAATGGCAAATTGAAATGAAAGTACTTTGTATTTTTTATAAAGAATCTACAAATGTTGTGATGTAGTTTTCTTAAGAAGTAAATCAAGTTGCTAGTACACTAAATGGACTTAAATGAATTGTGCATTAAATAAGAAGGGAACCTTGGAGGAATCTAAGTTAAACTATGTTTTGTTTATGTAATTCTTTTAAAAATTCAAATTTTTTCATAAATCATTACTTAGGTTTTCTTCTACAAAGATAATCTTTTTTCTCTTCCCTGGTTCCCTTGCGGGGCATGACATGTGGATTTATAGTTCAATATATTCACTATTTATTATTAACATTTGTAACAACAAAATCTCTTAACTGGGTGGACTTAACAATCTTATTATAAAATACTTGCAAAAGGTAACATTATAAAGAGTGTTTGAAGCCCTTTAACTAGGCCACTCCTAACATGGTGAATATCCTAATAGATCTGAGGAAAATCCCTTGACCAGGTCACATTTAACAGTGTGTATTGTAATCTTTAACTAGATTGGCTCTTACCAAGCATACTTCAGAAGAGTATTTTATTTAGTGGATGACAATTCTCACAATGGTTTTTCCCAAAGCTAGGTTTCCACGTTAAATACTGGTGTTATATGTGTTGAATGATTATTTTGTTTTTTTGGTGATTGTTAGAGTTTATTTACTGTTGTTGGTAAATGTTGAATTGTGTCTGACTGAGTTAATCAAAGAAAATATTTTAAGGTACAAAGAATCAAGGATTACAGATTCACCCCCCTCTCTCTAATCCAACATTAATGGATGTCAAGGTGATAACCTCATCATGGATTTAGACGCCTGATTGGAAATGAGGCTCTATCCAGTTGGCTATGGGATAATACCTTGCCTACATAGTCTAGCAGGTGAGTGAAAACCATTTCTTCCTCTTGGTAAAGGAATAATTAACTCATCTGCACACACAAATCCTTGGATGATCTACTTTCATTTTCGACTAATTAATCTAGATGCTAGTTGGATGTGTTATCACTAAAGGGTATCAAATATAAAGTTTTTTCATGAATCCATAATTAAATGTAATTTACCATTCTTGATGTAATCCTTTTCCTCTGAAGGCATCAATTACTCACCTTGCTCTCTATTTTTCAAGAACAAAATCTTGGCATTTTTTTTACTAACATCATTTGGTGCTTAGTTTGCAATCTTTCCCCTTCTTTTAGAGGCTTTTCTATGCAATGGCATCGGGCTCTTTGTCCTCTAGTCTCATCTCCCCAAAGATTTCTCAAACAATTCACATTGCAACTATTTTCAGATGGAAAGGTCAAGTTGCTCCTAGAAAGTGGATCATGCTCTAGTCTGTAAAACTAGAGTTATTGGAGTACACAACCCACATGAAGGATTCCCCCAAGAGTAGCTAGAAATGCACATAAAAAATATACAATGCCTTAGGTTAGATATTTATTTTGGTACTCCTATTTTACTTCTTGCAGTGGCTTGTTTATGTTAAAATATGTGCATGCAATGTTCCTTCATGATGTTCTTCTTGGAGAAAGCTTTTTTTCCACCTCATCAAAGTCTCTGCAGTCACAAGTGTGCTCCATGTGTCAGCATGACAATTTTTTGAGATATTCCCTCTCTTCTCTTTTCTAAAAAATCATGCCCAAGTACAATGTATCTACCAAATCATATATCCACACACCTCTTCATCGATGGGCCTGAGCATTTTATAAGTGTACATATTTTTGCATGGGTTTACATGTGGCTATTTTGCATATGTTTGGGAAATTGTTTTTCGCTTATGAAAGGAGGTTTCATACCCCTACATTACATGTCATTCTCAAGAAAGATAAAGAGCCCATAAAGTGAGACTTCCACATGTCCTGAGTCTACAATCTTGTTGCTAATCATGCTTGGTGCGGTTTCCAACTTTCAATTTGGGTTCATTTTTTGATGAAATTGTCATGATGATTGTAGAGGAGGTTGTTATTAAAAGAATAACAAAAATTGAATTCTTTGAGGATAAGGGGTTAGATATCACTACTAGGAGCCAATGATGGTTCCCTTAACTCCTCTTCCCTACAGATTAAGATACCTAACATATTTTCATAACCACTTTTCTTTTTTGGAGAATCAAGCCATGCTTTGGCTTTAAAAGGGGCAGAGTGTTGCAAAGGGAAAAGAGGGACCTTATTTTTTCCCAAGGAAAAAAGAGGATCTAGATAGAGGAAGGATCTTAGGATCTCTCCTAAGAGAGATATTTTTTTATCACTCCTAGGAGGACATTTAGAGAACAAAAATAGAGAAATATAGTAACATTTTTGTCTAGGCCTTAAGATTGTAATGAATGCTTTTGAATCATGAATATATCAATTGTGCATTTTGGCCCTTTGATGTATTTGAGATATGCCATTTTTCATGAATATTTTCTATTCCATCTTGACTTCAGTGAATGCATATTCTGCTTTGCTAGGTAGATTATGTTATGAGTTTTTCTTCTTTTGCCTAATGATCTAATATGATTTTCACGTTATGTCTAATATTTAAATGTCTTCATAGATACGTGAGAGTTCCATATTTTTTCTCACTCAAGATATTGCCTTCATATTAAGATTCTCAAAATAGCTTGTGTAGTTTGGTTTTAAAGTGTTCCAAAAGCTTGGTGTTTCGCCTCAGTTTAGATTAATGATTTTTCCCTTTTTCCCTTTGCAAGAAATATGAAGAGCTAGCTTCTAAATTCCCATAGGTTTCTCAATGAAACAATGCAAGGTCCCACACTCACTAAGTTTACCATAGGTTTATTTTCCTAGAAGTAATTTTAGGCATCAACAGTTCCCATACAAACTTTGGACACATAGCTACATATAATCAAGTGCCATCTTATCATAGTGGGAACTTCTTTATTGATCCTAATGCAATCTAAACCCTATTGAATCATACCAAGGTTCTATGTTAGCAAGTACAAACCCTTCAACAAAAAAAATGAACCTACAAACTTGTGCACCCAAGATAACATACACGTTGGAAGATCTTTGTCCTTATCCTTTTGATAAGGTGATATACATGCTACCTTTTCAACCAAAATTTGAAACACCCAAATTTGATAAATAATAGGAAAAGAGCATTTCCCCATGACCAACTTAGAGATTTTTTCATGACACGTATAGAGGTACCCCATGACAACACTTTCTTAATGATAATATTTTCATGAAGTCTTAGTGGGTTGGCCATGGAGTGGTTCTCTCAACTCCCTCTAGGCATAAGATCTTGAAATGAGATTGTCAAAAATTTCATCTCCCACTACTGACATAACATCATCATTAAAGTCACTTTAATGGTGTTGAAAAGTTGGATGTATTGTCATTTATGTCAATATGTATACTAAGATGTTTGGATATTTAGTGTGAATTTTGGATGTTTTGATATCTATTATGTAGTTTGTATATCAGATATGCAGTTTTGCCAATAACACAGTATGTTCAGATGAATGGTGAAAGAAGGTTACTAAAGATGAAAAGTTGTGCACCTCATGGGATGATGTATAGGTTATCTATATTTTTCATGTAAAGTTTGAGTTTTTGACATGATGATTTGATCAAGTTATGGTGTAACAGATGAAGACTGGTTATTTTGCTGATTGCTAGTATTATAGTGTTACATAATTACAAATATTGGTTTTGTGCACATGCTCAAGATGAGATCTTTGGTTGAACAACTGGAAATGTGTTAAGGAAATAAAATATGTCTACCATTCAAAATTTTTATGATTATGATGGTCCACAAGGCATTTATAGGTATATCAGTTGAGCATAACAATGTTCTTTAAGTTTATCATAAGGTGTTGAAGGATCCAATGAGCGTGATAGATTTGATTATTTATTTGAGATTCAGGACGCCTTAGGATGATCTAGGATTTTTTAGTCCTTATCTACCATGTCAAGAAAAGTTGATAAAATAGTTTATGTGAGATCGGTAAAATGTTTTAGGGCTATGACTATGATATCGAGGTGATATTTTTAAATCTAAGGAATATTTGGTGAGTGCACAAAGATCTTGATGGTTGATTTTGGTGCTAAGAGTTGAATATTTGAGCAATAGGTTTTTCCAACCTAGTTCTTGATAAATATGGTGAATTAGGGTTTAATTTGTGTTGTCATGTGTGTGTGCTAGTTTTTGGAGGATTGCAGATGCAAGAGGTTTCTAGTGAAATTCTTTTACAAATATACTAAGGGATACATATTTTATATGGATGTGGCAGAGAGAATTGTAGCAAGGGATCTAACTATACTGAATGGAACTAACCAAGGCATAGGTAGATGCTGTTATATAATTCATGAATTCCTAGATTGGTGTTTGAATTGTGATTTTAAGTTAGCAAGACTTCCTTAGGGTTATAGCCCAAGGAAAATTGAGTAGTGAACTCTAAGTAGTGTGCTTTAATGCATGTGCATTCCTCATCTTTTAATAAGTCTATACTTATAACAAGGTATTAGTCTTATCATGGGTTTCAACCCAACTATGGTTTTCACCCTAATTTGGGTTTCCATAATAAAAATATTTGTGTTATGTGGTGTTGATGTTTTATGATTTGTGTTTACATGCTTTACACTTTGCAAATTAGTAATTAAGGGTTTAAGGGTTTGAATGTTTAAGAGCTTTTGGGAGAAACTAATTCACCCCCCCTTAGTTGCTTTCTTCCTATTTCCTACTATTGGTATCACAACCTAGTCCCTTGAAGGAAGTCTAACAACTTGAGGGAGATCTAAAGATGGTGGCATACAAGAAGGAAAACCCAATATTTGATGGAACCAACTATGCATTATGGAAGAACTACTTGATTGTACATCTTAGATGTATTGATGAATAATATTGGAAAATTACAAAGAATTCATACAACCATCCTCAAAACCCTACAACTCCTGATGAGATTAATGATGAAAAGATAAACATTAGGGACAAGGAAGGTTTTTTGAGTGCATTGACTGATGCAAAGATGACTAAAGTCATGTAATTGGAGACAAATAATCAAATATGGGAGAAGTTGGGGACACTTTATGAAGGAGACACAACAATAAAGATGGCCAAGTTACAAATCTTGAAAGGAAACTATGAAGCTATGAAGATGCGAGAAGAGGAGAACATTTCATCCTACATACAAAAGATAAAAAAAATGGCATGTTCTATTAGATGTGCTAGAGGTACACTTGATGAAGATGAGATTATTTCAAATATTTTGAGAATATTGCCTCCTATCTACAATAACATGGTTGCATCTATTGAAGAAATAGGGACAGTAAAAAATGTGACCATAGATAATCTAGTTAGGAAGCTTACAACCTTTGAGTTGAGTGCGTTGGGTGGTCCACTACCCAAGACTAAGATAAAATTTAAAGCAAAAAAAATAGGGAAGGACATGCAGAGATTAGATTTGACTAAGAAATTGATAAGGAGAATGTCAAGATAGGAAAATGAGATGAAGGAAATGGAAGAAGAAGACATAGAGATTGAAGGGTTGGAAGAAAAGTTTGCAAAAAGGATGTAGTACAAAGCTCCTGCTACTAGTAAGTATAAAGGAAAGTTGAATTTCAAATCCATTTCATGTGGTAAGGTAGGACATTATGCATCTAGGTGCCCTCTATATTTCCTAAGTATAAGTATGATCCTAATCATAGGGAAAGATGGTTTTTTTATGCTCTAGATAATTATGGTGTTACTAATGATGAATCTGATGAAGCTGAGAAGGATGATGATGAATTCACATTCATTTCCATTAAGGAATATAATGATCCTAAGACTGATATTGTAATAACTTCTAGAAGTGCTAATGATGTTGTTGAAGAGAAAGCACTAGCCATTCAAGTTATCAAGGAAGATAAGTGGGTGATTAACTATGGATGCTCTCACCAAATGAATGGTGATAAGAGTAAATTTGTAATCTCTGAGAAGTATGATGGTGGTGAAGTGAAATGGGGTAACAACTCTAGTGGTAAGATAAAAGGTAGAGGTTTGATTACTTTGGATGGAAAAATATCACTAATGATGTATTATTGTTAGTATTATTAAGTCCAAGATTAATGAGAGTGGGGGGGGGGGGGGGGTTGAATTAGTAATCTAACCATTAAAAAACTTGCATCAATTATCATCCATTGCATGAATAAATAAAAAATTAAAGATAAACATCCACAATCATGCAACATAATAACATCAATATTTTTTCTCATGAAAACCTAATTGGGAAATACCACGTGTGGGGATGAAACCCAAAAATAATTCTACACTCTTCTAAAGTACATATGGTTAAGATCTTAGCCCTGTTAAAAATCTTACAAATGCCCATTTATAGGGTAATCTTTAAGAAACCCCCCTTCAAAAAAGGTGTAAAAAATTGGCAAAATTTAGAAAACTACAAAGGAAAATATTAATTTTATTGGCAAAATTTTTTAGTTTTCAAAGAAAAAATAATAATCTCAATTGGTGAATCATTCATACTCCCTAAAAATATGTGGAAAATATTGGTGAATCATCCATGCTCCCTGAAACTATGTGGAAAGTCTTGGAAAATTCTGTTTTTGTTTCATAACTACCAAAATATATATTGGCGAATAAAAAATAGTATTTATAGTATAAAAAAATATATATTGGGGAATATTCAAAACATAGTGATAGGACTACATGTCAAGTTGGGTGCTACGTGTCATTTACTAATGACCAGTTTGTGGTGACAATTTGTGTAGCTTCGACAAGCTAAAAAGAGGGTCGATGCTGATGGTTACGAAGATAGGCAATGGTCATGTTGATGGTGTGCGTGACTTCGACTGTTATGTTGGCAGTTTAGAGTTGTTGGCCACGAAGATACAAAAAGGTCAAGTAAGTTTGTGGTTGAAAGTTTGCATAGCTTCGACATGCTAAATTTAAGGTCAATGCTGATGGTTACGAAGATACAAAAAGGTCAGGTCAATTTTTTGTGACTGGTGACAGTGTGTGTAGCTTCAACACGCAAAAAGGAGGGTCGCTGCTGACAGTTGTGAAGCTATGTAATGGTCAGGTTGATGACGTGTGTGACTTCAGTAGTTATGTTAGCAATTTGGAGTTGATAGCCACAAAGATATGAAAAATTCAAGTTGACAGCGTGTGTGACTTCAGAAGTTATAATCATAGCAAGGATATGGGGGTTCCAAGGTCACGCTAGCAGCCTGCGTAACTTCACTGCAAAGTTACAGTGATAGTGAAGACTTAAGTGCAATTAGGGACATTAATGAGACTTATTCAATAAGTTTAGATTATTCAGTAGTGTACATAATCCAGTCTAAGATTTTGATTAGACATTAAAAAGGATAATTTGTACAAGATATGAGCTGTGATTCATCAATATTCATTATTTTTCTTTTCGGAGCCAAGTCAAATTACGTGAAACATTCCTTCAAAATTTAATGTGGCTGTCAAGTTGCTAGTTAAAAATTTAAAATCACAGCTAGGATATGGTGGTTCTGAGGTCATGCTGGCAGTATGCGTAACTTCAGTAGTACATAATCTAGGCTAAGATTTTGATTAGAAATTAAAAAGGATAATTTTTACAGGATATGAGGTAATGATTCATCAACATTCATTATTTTTCTTTTCGAATTCAGAGCCAGGTTACACAAGATACAAGTTCTGCATGATACATTTGTAATTTTTCTTTATCGATATTCATTATTTCTTTTTTTTGAGGCAAGCCACCTTACGTGACACATTCCTTCAAAATTTATTGCAGCTGGAAAGTTGGTGATTAATTTCTTTATATACTCCTCGGTAGTGGAATAATAGAACACATGGTGCTTTCTAAATTTCTAAATTTGGATGACAAAATGGGTCTTCCAGTAGCTGAGGGATCATCAAATGAGAACCTAAAACCTATTATCCAACCAAATTTGGATATTGAGGAGGAGACTTAGCAGGATGACCTCAATCATCTTATGTCTGCAGCATAGGATCATGCTACCAGTTACGCCGGATACCAAAGTGACATGTTTGAACTCGAAGTAGAACATGACAAGGTGGAGATGCACACTATTTTTGAGGATCATGGCTTCGACTAGGAGAGGTTCCAAGAGGAGATGATGTAGTTATTTTTTGGTCTTCGCATCGACTGATCTTTTTTTCTTTGTGGATAGTATTATACTATAACAAATTACTATTAGTATTAAGATATGTAGGAGTTAGACTAGGCTTTTATAATTTCCTCTGAAAGGATCTTAGGATAATTTTTGTTACTTGTAAATTTTTAATTTGTAAATACGAATATTCAATATACTTTTCATTTTGGTTTTGGAAACGGTTGGAAGCTTATCACTTCTCCTTCTGGGGAAACCACAACCGTTCATTGTTCAGTTACCCAGTATAGCAAAAATATAGAAAAACTAAAAATTTAAATGTATGAGTATCATTCTTGAAATTAATACTAATAGTAATACATATGAAAAGACTCTTTTTCAAATAGTTTTTTATGTGTTATTTCCTTTTACTTCAAATTTCAATACAGTTACAGTTACCCTGACACAGTAAAATGTTACGTGAATCATGAACAATAGTATTATAAATTGAAAAATATGTAAATTGTAATTATTAATATGAGTCAAGATTCAAGAAGTACAGTTATATAGTATTAGTATATGAAGTTATAAACTTGAAGTATCTGTGATTCTGTATAAAATTATAAATACCTATTAACTGAGTCAGAATGCTGAATGATAACCACTTTATTGATTGAATGAGAAGTCTGACGCATCTAAAATCTAAATCCCACACGACACATGGAAATTTGGAACCCACTCCCACCTCCTGATTCCTAAAATTGACTAGTAGTAACTTGTAAGTAACCCACTCCAAGCTCCAAAGTTACGCTTGGATGTTTTGTAACTTCTCAACGGTTAATTTGTTATGATGGTGATGGGTTTCGAAGTTACGCTTGGCTATTTCATAACTTCTCAATAGTTAAGTAATGATGGTTATGGGTTCCGAAGTCCTGACTAATGACATGCATAACTTCAAAAGGTGTTGAAAAGTGAGAGTAATTTTCATGCCATGTGGAAAGTGCCAAAGAATGGAAAAGGTGTTGCGTGACTTTGCAAGTCTCAAAGTTTTAGGATTTCAAATTTAAAGGGCCAAGGCCCCTGATTTGCAGGTAGAAAAGTTGAGATAGGGACCTAGGGTTAGATGTACCATTAGCGTAACTTCAACACCATCCTAATTATTTTCTCTTGGATCATCAACAAATCTATGCTGGAAGTTACAGTTGACACTTTTCTAAAAAAGGTAATTACTAATTTCATGCATGTGCGCTTGATGAGATTTTAATTTTTAATAGAGTAGGTGGCCTGGTGGCTAGTTGTGAGTTGCTTATTAGTTATTAAAGATAGTTCACAAAGCATCCATAATTTTTAGAGTCGAAGAGTAATAAAGAGTTAAAACCTTTAAGTGTAGAAAAGGATCTTAGAGTTTAGCATACATACAGAATGGTAGAACAAGGATTTCTTGAGGTTTTTGTAGTACCAACAAAGAGTGTGCATTAAAACATAAAGAGGCCAAGCATATACGCTAAAGAATAGATGAATCTGTTACCTGGATCCTCAAATTTGTAATCAGATAACACTTATGAATGGAGGGACCCTTATGCATTATGTAGGGATGCTGTCTACCCAAACACAACTGGGTATGAGCTCTTCATGTATTTCTATACAAATAGATTGAGAGGCCCTCCTATTTCAAACCCATGGGATAGGAACTTGGGAAAGTTGATAGTACCTGAGGTATTTTTGGATGTAGACCTCATGAAAGCACTAATTCAAGCATACAATCTAGTGACACAAGCTTTCCACAAGAAGGACAAGTATATAATCTAGATGTTAGACTAAGCAACTTTTATTCAAGCTTTCGACCTTCAGGGACCTATGAGCATGGGAATTGACCTAGCAAAAGAGGAGGCCCTGATTAATAGATAGAAAAGTTACTACACTAGAAGGGTTATGAGGAAGCATATTCCTAGAGAAAAGAAAGAGGCAGGGTTGTTACTGAAGAAGGTTGTAGATTAATTTGATATTGAGCTTTTCTTTCCCTATTTATAGAATACCATCTACAGTCTACACAAATTTAGTGGAATAGATGGAGGTTTTATAGTGAGTCCTGACATTTGTGTCATGGCTATGGATGTTCAAGACCTGTACACCAACAAGGAGTTTGATTATGTGGGGCACATAATCAATGTAATGCACACTGAGTTGATTAATGCAAAGACTAATTTGAAAAGATTCAATTTCAATAATTACTCTATGATGATGCACTTGATCCTCTATTGCAATATTGGATACATCAACCCAGAGCTCATCAATGAGACTGAGAATGTAGGAGGAACTATTCTGCTTAAGCTCTAGACCAGGTTATGGGATAGAAGTTACCATTTCTCTAATTCCATTTCTTTTTATAGTGATTTTGCGGATCCAATAATGAACATGTTAGGTATTGTGAGGGATACATTTCCTTTAATTGTTAGAAAATTTCTTAGACCCTTTGCATTTCAAATTGACAATGAAATTAAGCACAATTAGAGTGATATGTTTATTTTTAAGAATTTTTCTTTTATGAGAGTGTATGCTTGCCCTCAACCTCCATAGATACTCCCAAAATATATCCCAGAAAGATTGGAAATAATAGAATTCCTATGGAAGCTTATCATGATGGATAGAGAACACTTAGGCCCTAAAAGACATAATAGAACCTTTCTACCAAGGAGGTTCTAAATAGGGGATATCTCTATGCGTAAAGATGTTGTGGACCAAATCCATAAATTACTGAGACAATTCAGATTGCCCTCTACTAATGCAAGGATGTATGACCCTGAAGACTTCATTAGAGGAGCATTGAGAGAAATGAGGAATCACAATTTGGCTCAAAATCAACCTATGCTAGATGAGGATGTTATTAGAAATATGCTCAATGTACATATCTATGATGAGAGAAGCCTTAAATGGAAAAATAATGTAAGGGTAGAGGAAGAATTGAAAAAGGCAGACCCTACCTTCCCCAATTTCTTTCCTGATCTCAAATACATGCCGAGAATTGACATGTGTATAGAGAATTATGAAGATATTATGTCTAAATTGCCAGACATCCCTGAGGAGAAGGAGGAGGACATAATAAACCCTGAGAAATTTGAAGCTGATGTGGTGTCTATGGTAGAAATAGAAAAAGATGAGCCATATACATCTGAGAAGAGGCCATCAAAGAAACAAAAGTTGATGAATGTACCAGAAAATGCAAGGCAAAAGGCACTACAAATCCTGCCATGTAATAGCCATTACTTTTCTGACTTAAGACAATAATTTTTGACATCACAGGCAAACGAGGGAGAAAAGGCCCTAGATGAGTTAGAATTGGCTGCAACTAGATTGGATGACAGGGTTATCCAATCTAAAGAGTTTATAGATAATGATGGATTCATCAGTCTGATGAGTTTAAAAGTTTTCTCTTTAGAGTTAAGAAGAATGAATTAACACTATATTTGAAACTAGGGGAATCACAAGAAAAGACTATTTAAATGATTGAAAAATTATAGGGCTATGATCCCAATAGTGAAACATTAACTGTAGAGGAGGCAAGAGATCTTGTGAAGAGAAGTGGCATGTTGTTGATCCCTAGATGGGACTTGGAGTCCTCATTCTTAATTGACCAAATCAAGAGGCAAGATAAAGCTATAGATTATGAAGCTTTTGGCCCTAATGGACTACATAGGGGTTTTGGATTCAATGTGGACACTAAGAAATTAGCAGTATGGTGTGTGGCACAAGAATCTAATAAGACCAACTTGCTTGACATCCAAGAAAAAACACATGGTAGCTAATTAATATGGAGGTTGCAGGAAACTATAGGATTAGAGATAGAAAATCTCCTACATCATGAATCCTCCATGAATAAAGCAGTGGTTGAGGACTTAGAGAACAGGCTAGCCAGGACATTCAGAGATTATATGCCAACTAGAAAAAAGTTTGAAGAAGAATTTTCTCTTGGATAAGACTGTGAAGGAGCTAAAAGATGAAATAAATAGTCTAAAATATTGGTCCAGGGTATTTACAAAGATCTGTGATGTTGGGGTCAAAACTGAGTATGAGGGGGGCTTAGCTCCAAAACTTGTAATAGAAAAGATAATAATGGATGTTGATTAGCCTACTGATACTAGAATTGTTGAAAGGGAGACTTTGAAGAAAGTCCTATTGCTTAAAGTAAATATTTTAAAAGGGAAGTCTCAAATAATTCATAGTACTTTCATTTCTTTATAGGGGGAGAATATCAATGTTCTAATGCCTTGTCTGTACTAACCCCATTATTTAATACTTGGGGCCCATACTTGAAATTATTTGATAGGTTAATTTTACTAATGGGAAAAATTTTGGAGTTTCCTGACCAAATAATTGATGTTAAGGAAATGGTGTTATTAGTAAAGTATTTGTACGCATTTTTCACTAGAAAGTTGAAAACTTTCAGGCAAAGCTAAGGGTTCTTGCTAAAGAGTATGAAGGATATATCCATGCTATTATGGACACAAAGGGACACTTGAAGGAATGACATGAGTGGGTTGATTCTTTCAATGAAAATTTGGATGCTAGCAATAGATTCTTATTTCATTGGTGATGCTGATATTTCAACTTTTAATGAAGTTGTGGATGAATTGTACAAGCAAGAGATTGAAATGAATACATTTTTTGCTAAATCTCAAGCCATAAAAGATGCCAAGTGGAACAAATGCCTTGAATGCTTGGATATAGCTAGAGCGACAACTTGGCCATAAAAGAGGGAAATTATGGTGTGGGAAAACATTGGAGAGATTCAAGCCTTGTGACACTGACATGGATGATGGAAGTAGTTGAGATAGTTCTAGTATTAGATGATGAGCCAATAAAGGGAGGTTGGTTAATTCAAATAGGGTATCTTATCTTTGTGGTTCACCTGTTGTGGATACACCTTTGGTGCAAACCAAGACTGATTCTGAAGAATTCGGGTTGCCAGTTGTCGCTCTTATAACTGTTTGCAAACTTGTTTGCCAATAGTTTTGGTATTAGATGATGAGCCAATAAAGGGAGGTCGGTTAATTCAAATAGGGTATCTTATCTTTACGGCTCACCTACTGTGGATACACCTTTGGTGCAAACCAAGACTGATTCTAAAGAATTCAGGTTGCCAGTTGTTGCTCTTATAAATGTTTCCAACTTGTTTGCCAATGTTAGTTTTTATTTTCTGATAGAAGTCTCTTGTACTATGATAATTGATCATTGATGTATAAATTTCAAGGAAGTTAATACAAGGATATTTTGTAATTTTCTATGTATTATGAACAAAGAGCTCAAGATCACATTTGCAATTTGTTTAAAATTGAATGTATAATGTCATATTATTGTATTAATATTTTCTTTTAGGAAATTAGGAATTAAGGAATTAAGTAAATGCTTAGTATTAGGAATTTAGGAAATTAGGAATGAGTATGACAAATTGAAGATTTCTAAGAAATTAGGAAGCTTTGACTGCCGTAATGTTGCAAATTAGTAATGCCAGGATGTTTCGTAACTTCTCAACGGTTAAGTGGTTAGGATGGTGATGGGTTCTGAAATTTTGAGGGACTCCCAACTAATGATGTGCATAACTTTAGAATTAAAGTGACAGTTAGTTAAAAGTGACAGTGCGTAACGGTGTTGAAAGTGACAGTTAGTTGCATGCCACATGGAAATCACTGAGGAATGGACTGTGACATGTGTCAATAGTCGGATTAATATTTGTCACTTTGTCAGGAACAGTTCTGAACCTATGATAGTAATGTTCAAGTGGTTTTCAGACCTTCATGAGGGTTTCTTGGTCGTTAGTGTTGGCGGTTATGAAGTTTCGATGAAGCATTTTGTGGATAGTTGTAACTTTGAAAAGGTTAATAAGTTCCAAGATTAAATAGTTCTAAGGTTATGAAAGGATTTGTGCGGGACTTCTAAAGGTTATATGAGAGCAGAGATGTTAAGAAGACCATCACCATAACTTTAGAAGGGTTCTAAAGGCCTCTAATTTTCATGTAGCGAAGTTGAGATAGGGTTAGATGAACTCTTTGTGTAACTTCAGAACAAGGCCAACTTAAGTTTTGAATCTTGATTCTTGAAATAGCATGGCTTCATTAGGCATTGAGGGCCAAGGAATTTACACTTTACAATGAGGAAAAAGGACATTATATGATTATACTTCAAATTTCATGAACATTATACATTAATATTATACTTCAAAATTCAAATTACAAAAATCATGAACAATACTTACTATTTGTAATATGAGTCAAATTGTCAATAATGAAGTCCAACAAGTATAGTAATATGTATATAGTATATACATACCTATTAACTAAATGCTAAATCACTAAACTGACTCAATGAGTAGTCTATGACTTCTATATCCCACATGGAATCCAGCTTCTATATTCCTTCAATTGGTTGTCCATTGCAATCTACATGTTTTGAAAACTCTCTGATCAATTAATCAATTTTTTTATGAAATATATGTGCATCAGTTTGTTTATCTCCGACATTTTTCCAAAAATGAGGAAACACACAACCCATGGCTTCAAGAATTTCTTCTCGAGGGAATCTTTCATGAATCTCACTTGAAATTTAGTAGGAAATTGACTTCAAGTGATCACTAACAGATTTAACAATCCTGTCAAAATCAGCCCTTTTAACTGGAAGTAGTCTACCTCACTTGCCCATCTTAGATTGGTGCATTGGTATTTCATATCCTTTCAAAAATGCACATAACTCATTTTTTGCAATAAATTCTAAAAAATTCTCAGAATGATTCAAATCTATAATTGTCTACCACCTGAAAAAATTTGGGCTTTGAATTGTTGTCATATTTGAGTACAGAGAATCCAGGGCAATGCATGTCATTCTATGTAAACTACTATACTCATGGATATGCATAGTTCTATCTTGGGATTTCTTAACAAGTTTGTTCATTAAATCCAGCATGGGGAGAAGACTGTCTAAAGTTAACAGAGTCTCTATATCACTTAACTTATGTAACAAATAAGGAGCTTTGTCTAATGTGAGGCATTTCTCATATATTAGTCCGATCAAGGATTAATATTCTATTAGAACTCTTACTACTAGTCCATGCAAATAGATCCATTTGGTCTCAACATCCTTGAGAAGCTTGTTTCCTAGTGTTACTCCCTCTGAAAAAATCTTAAATTATGCAAAAAATTTAGGACTTCTCCAGAAGTAAGAGTATAGATCGTGAACTAGATCTTCAAATTTTGACACTGTAGGAAAATCACTTACAATTTTATATGCTAAATTCATTCGATGGGCCATGCAATGTCTGCCAAGCATGTAAGGTGCAATACTAGTTTGTGATCTTGCACAAATACCATTCCTTTGGCCTTGCATTATTTTAGCTCCATCAGCTCCAACACACACTAACTTCTTGCCAATTATCAAATCATCCATACCAGCAACTTTATTCAAAGCATTCTTCACTTCAAAATGTAAGTTTTCTATTGTTGAATTGCCCCTAAATCCTCATTTTATGAACATAGAGTAGATGATCTTGGCGTACATGTTCTTTTATTATATACACATGCATACAGACCGAAGAAGTGTTAATCTACTATAGTAACTTCATCTATGGATAATGAAATGAATTTGGACTATTTTACTTGCTCTTGTAAATTTTTATTTTCCACCTCAAAAAGATAGTTTTGCATTTCCCATCCAACGTTTGTTGACCAATGTGACATAGGATAGTGAGGAACTCTCAAAAAGGATAATAAATTACCATATTATGAGAAGTCTCTCATAGGACACCCTCTGGACAGAGTATGAAAAACAACACTTATCTGAATGGTCTTTGCCAGGTTTGCTTCAATGGCCGTATGTTTAAATCCAGCCTTGATTGGATTTTCACTACTAGAAATTACTACCATTCTCTTGTTATGCTCTTCATATTCTATGGCATACTTAACATGATGACATTATTCCTTTGATTTCCATCTCACTACTAATATTTATTTTCCATCAATGGTCTATTTTTCATAAACCTTACCAATATGCTTTTCTATAGTGTCAAGCTTTAGTTGCAACTTCTTCTCTCTTTTATTTTTCTAGGTACAAATCTTACACCTGCATTCTATTGGTTTTTCATCATTGTTTAGGACTCGTTCAATGAACCAGTACTTTGCTACCCAATCAACCTTAAAATTTCTAGTCATTTCCCACTCCTGCCCCATTTTTACTTCCCTTTTTCTTTTCTTCCTACCAACATCATTATTATCTTCATTGCTAGAATTTTCATCCAAATGGTTTTGCATATCCCTTATAACATCTTATGTCATGCCACCATTTTTATCATCATTTGACACATTTTGATTTTCATTTAACTCAATGAAAGACCTAGCTTGTGTTAGTGGTACTGGTGAGATACTGTGAATAGATTTTGAAATTGCAATTGTAGAAGTTAATGGAGCAGAAACATTGTGAACTCCAAAGAAAGCCTTTATGGTAGTATCTTTAAATTTTGGGCATTTTGATGGCATCCCAGACCCTTCACTTGCCCGAGGAGTCTTACTCTTGTCTAGCTTTCCAATCCCTACACTGTCCTGAGCATAGTGAGAAGTCTAAGTCTCAAGTTCAACATCCCCTAACATCTCAATCCCTTCAACAAACTGAGGATACTCAGGATAGTCACCCTTGTTTGACATCTTGACCTCTCACTAGTCACTAGGAAATTAATAGAAATATTGTGAAATGTGAACAAATAATTGCTTGCCTTGGTCCTGCTTCCTTTGAATTATGATTCTCTAAAATGTTGATTCCTCTGTTTACTATTGCAAGATTGTTATTTGTAAATCTGGCCCTCCAAAATTTTGTAACGGGACACGAAAAGACTAACAAATTTGATTTTAACTTATATCAATCCATGATTCCAATTTATATATATTTTTAATTCCCAAGATTTTAGTGAAAATGTGCTAACCTGTTCAATGCTGAATGTAGGAATTAAAAAATGGCTGGCGAAATAGGTCATGGTCAATATAACAATTAATAAATAGTTGTCGAAATAGGTCATCGTCAATATAACAATATAGACCATTTGGCTATATTTAGATTTTATATTCAATTCATAATTAATAACCCTTGGCGAATATACTGGTCAACCTCGTCAAACATAAAATCTTAATGGTGATTCAAATTAATATTTACCCCTTACCATGTTAAGATTGGGCGATTTGGGCCATCATGTACCATGCACGATTCACCAATTCCGACAAAAAAATCTCCCAAAATTCACCGAAAGGTGAATATTCTCCACTAAAACTATTTTGACCATTAGAAACATATCACTACAATAAGACATATTTAACACAACATATTTATTATGACTAGCAATACAACATGGTGTATACATTAATGCAAGTATATGAACATCAATAAAAGAAGATATAATCAATCATTAGTATCACACATAATCTTCTAGCCTCTATAACATATAAATACTAGAGTAACAATACATCATATCATCAACAAACTCTTCTTATCTTCGTATCCATGTCACTAGAGGGATAACATCACAACCATTACATTTGATTATCTCACAACTACAACATCATAATAAGTAAAGGATTTACACAAAATGACAACACCACAACAAATATTAGTAATCTCTTAACTTCAAGTAGGTAGAGGGTTGACATTAATGGAAACACCACAAATAAAATACACAAAATAATAATATATAACATTACTAATATTATGTAAGGTGTACAAAACCTTGTACCAGTAGATATGTGGTTGGTCTAAAGCTTGACATCTAAACTAGGATTCAATAGCACCCAATTTGTCCCTATTTCTTTTATGTTTGGCTTGATGTGCAAAACACCTTAATGGGGTATGTAACACCCCGCCAAGGAACCCAAAAGAAACTAACCTAGAACATGATACTAAGTTTGGTGAATAAATTTTTTTTTCCTAAAGTTTACATTAGAGATATATAATTACATGAAAGAAATAACCATTATCCCACATAACACACATTGTAAACACAGGTCACAAATCTAATGGGTCCCATGACGTAGTATTACTTACTAACATAACACATTGATTAACATCAAAAAAATATTCCATAAATTAAATACAACAATTACATCATAATGTTTACATTTCACGAACATACATAAATTCTAATAAACATACATCCACTACACATGTTGCAGGGTATGCAATAATCACTCTATCAACTAACTTACAATATCTAGATTAGGTATCACATGTGATACTCTAATACAAGATTTACAATAAAGAATAAGTATATAAGAACATCAATGAAGAAGTAACATAAGGAATCCAACTAAGAAGACACCATCAAGCACTGGTACAAGGACGTCGAATCTTGAATGGTAAAGAATCACTACCACCTGACCGTGTAGAACCACAAAGGTCTACCCCATCGTGCTGAGGAGATAACATCGGACCCCAATCGGATAATCAAGATAATATAGGAAAACACCACTAGGAAAGGAATCCTGATAGCTTACTATCCCAAGGTCAACAAAAGTAGTGAAAGGTATGACTCACTAATCCAGAGGCAACCGACCATGTAGGATAACTAGACTATGTGTAGGAAGGTGTCATCATGTATGTCTAACCCTTGAGTCTCATCCTGGTAATCTCTCTGGATCTTGGCACTCAAGTGACCATACATGAAATCAATGACTTCTCATACTGACGAAGCCACTAACTATGCCAGAACACACACCTCAACAGGCGGCAAGCATCATCTCATCCTCATCTCAGTCTGTACTAGCACTCAAGCATGGGAGAGGAAACTATCTTATTAAGTTCATTTATTTCCCTTAATTTAATTAGGTTATCACTTGTTTACAATAACTTACAATAAGTGGTCAATAGCAGCCACTTGAGGGCCCTGGCGCTTATTGCAAGCCACCTCCTAACACATATCTAGGTAAACTACCCTAGGCTCACAAATCTCTCCTAGATCAAGTCACAGATAAATTAAATAGTCACGCATCCAGAAGCATCATAGAAACTAGGATTGACTACATATCATGTTCACTAAATCACATAGTACAACAAGAGCCTATAAGGTCAACTGGAAAATATAGAATACACACTCATGCCAAACAGAAGAAACAGCATGAACAACAGATTATTCCCAAGCCTCTATCTTTCCTAGGTCATCCAGTTCCCATAACACTGATAAACCCAACATATAGGAAAGATAAAATCATATTGTAGAAAACAGCCAATTTCAGTATAATAAGATGCATGTACAATTATGAAATAATCTCACAAGTACAATTCTAAACAAGAAACTCGATAGGATCTATCATCTTACAATATAAAGTTTATTAACATGCCTAATAAACATAATACTATATCCTAATGGTGAAAACAATAATATTAGTTTTATCTCAAATCCTAACATTCTAATCCTTGTCGTCTTTTCTAATATTGAACAAAATCCCTTAATGACCTCATTAACAAAACTTTCAATATAAGAAAGAAGACACAAAACAAACTAAACAATAAAATCATTGTTTGACATTAATTAACAATAGTTAGTTACATCTATAATTAGTACCACTAATAAATTTAACTTAACTTTGCTAATGAGACTATATCCATCAATTTAGTATTTATTTCAACAAATAAATATTATGAATAAAACATTATAATTAATAGCGGTTGATAAGAATAAATAATAATTAAATAGAAGTTTATTAATAAAGTTCATTAATAACAAATAATACTAACATAAAGAAACTAAAATTTATTTAAAACAACCTAAACTAAACATAATTTACAAATTTAAAATAAATAAACAAATTTTAACAATCTAAAAACGTAAATTAAAAATCTACAAATTATATCATAGCTTTTAACCAAATTGAGTGACATGTGGAGGGGGCACGTGGACCGATGCCCCCACTGCCCTCTTCCAACTTGCGCGGCCCCCCATGCATAGTACATAGCACTGCGCACAGTACTGTGCGCAGTACTATGTGCTGCGCATGGTACCTAGCATTATCCTATGCGCAGGGCTATGGGGATTGGGGATTTCGGTGGTCCCCACCCCATTTAACACATGATTTTTTTTAATAATTTTTTTTAAAAATAAACAACCACCTAAAAAGTTTAGCACGACTACCGAGGTGATAGGGGGTACGGAATCAAAACCCGTGCCCTCCTCATTTATTAATTAATAATTTTTTTAACATATATTTTAGAAATGTAGAACTAACATATTTGACTAAAATTGATATGTTTTTTTTTTAATATTAATTTCGGGATTCCAAAGGAATATCCCTTTTCAATAGCCTTTTTCCAGAAATGGAAAAACACACAGGCTTGGAGAATTTTCCAGAAAAGGAAAATTTTACATGAATTTCATTTTGTCCTATTCTAATTGTTAATTAATTTGTATTCTAATGCAATACAAATTTTTTTGGTAAAATATTCAACAAATTAGGCTAATTTTATTAACTGGTGTAAAATATTTTTACTGTCATTTTTCACAGGGAGGGTATTTTTTTGCCCAAAATTCATTTTTTTTAACCAAAATCATTTTTCAACCACAACCCAATTATTTATTTTATCTACTTAATAGTTTGGACTATAGCCAATTAAATTTTTCATTTTCTAGGTGTTCTAGAATGAATTTTCTCTCAAAATTTTGCCAGCATTTCTCTACTATGCCAAGTAATTATAAAAACATGAAAATACATTTTTAAGAGTTTTCTTAACCCTAAAATTGAAAGCATATCCAGAAAATAGATCTAACTTTTATTATCAAACATGCATAGCAAGATAAATAGATTCTACAAGAATTAATACTAGAAAGCTCATCAAAACCCTACCTCAATTCCAATGCTATAAATTTGATGTAGATTTGCCTGTAGGTTGTTGAATCTCCCAATTCTGAAAATGTAGAAGCTCAAACCCTGCAACTCTGAATCGCAACTTATGCAAAATCCAAATCCAGATGCACACACACTTCACCCAGAAAAATTCACACACGCAATTCTCAAGAACACAAGAAAGCACAAAAATATTCCAAAAATGCTCTTTCTCCCAAAATTGCAAATTCCAACCAAAACTTGGTTCTCCAAAATGAATGCAAATTTTCCCCAAATAGAAAATCAAATCTACCTATCATGCAAACCCTAATGACTCACCAGACAACTCCTATTCAAACTCCTCTTTTTTTTTGAGTTGAGGGAAAATACCAATTATTAATTATAAAATATATTATTCATGCACATCTCACATGGAACTCTATTTACAAGTTATTTTATGAAATCAAATTTCACATAAACCAATAAATCACATGTAATATAAAATTCCACATTTAAATTATTTAATAATTATGACACAATTAAATCATGCACCAATTTTTCAACAATTTAATAAATATATATTAAATCATAATTTAGCATAATTAATTAATTAAATTCAAATATTCTCATATTTGATTTTTAATTAATTAATAATTATTCAACAACATAAGAAATACTTTAATCATTATTTTCCCACTATATTATTAATTAAAATAACCATAGCAAAATAATTAAATCAAAGGAATATTTCAGAAACATTCATGCATCATACAGACTAACAAGACGAGATTCACGAATTAAGTCAACCTGACCAAACTCGGGCAAGGTAGTCAATTGATACTTTATCCAACAATTAGGATAAATAGGCTAAGGATTGGGTTTTGGGTCCATCTGTCATCTCCCCTCTTTACCATTGAGATGAGTATTTATAGGTACGCTCACTCCTGCCAATTTAGGGAAGACAATGCCCTGTACCTGCAAACCTGTCATCACAAAAGAAAGCATGTACATACAACATATAACAAGCAATGATAGGGTACAGTCAGTCGTGTGGATCTCGACAAAGTGAGTAACTACGCCTCCCCCTCTACCATAAAGACACATAATACAGATACATACATATAAACACCATACACATGCTAGTATGGGGTAAGTATATCGTAAACCAACCGAACATGAAACATCACATCATAATAACATAATCATCTAAATATGAAATCACATATCATCATAGCATAAACATAATCCAGATAAATCCACAATCACTAAAACAATATCCATAAATGCACACATGCAAAGTGGCCTAAAAGAGTACGGCACTGATAAACTAAAAGCAAAATATGGAGGTACTACATCCACCCCCCCTTGTATCAGGCTTACTCCTGGAAGCCTGCAAACAAGTAGGGATAAGATTCTTAGAATCTAGCTGCATCCTCCCAAGTAGCCACTGTCTCATCGTTTGGATCCCATTGGACCCTTACCTGGTTGACGGTTCGACCCCTGAGGATCAAATCCTAATGCTGTAGGATACGTATGGGCTCCAATGCCAACTGGCCGTCCTCCACCTATAAAGCATTCCAATCAAGTACATGTGTAACATTAGGAATATATCATCTAAGTACTGAAACACGGAATACATCATGAATGCGTGATAAGCTGGGTGGCAAAGCAAGATGGTATGCAACTGGACCTATCCTCTCTAAGATCTCAAAAGGACCAACAAACTGAGGTGCCAACTTCGAACCCTTTCCATATCAGATTGGACTCTTCCGCGGATGCACTCTCAAAAATACTCTATCCCCAACTACAAACTATCTATCAATCTGGTGAGCATCTGCATACTTCTTTTGTCTGTCTTGTGTAGTAGCCACATGCTCTCGGATACGAATCACCTGCTGCTCCATGTCACGAAGCATATCTGGACCAATAAGAATACAGTCCTCCAATCTGTCCCAGCTCAATGGTGTATGACAAGGACATCCATACAATGCATGGAAGGGTGACATGCCAATGGAACTATGATATCCATTATTATAAGCAAACTCCACTAGGTAAAGATAATCCTCCCAGTGAGTCTGTCTGTCCATGACATACATCCTTAACATATCCTCTAGCACCTGATTAACCCGTTCTGTCTAACCATCAGTCTCAGGGTGATATGTTGAACTGAAATTCAACTGAGCACCAAGATCATGCTGCAGTGAAGTCCAAAATGCAGATGTAAAAATAGGATCTCTATCAGAGATAATCTTACGTGGGACTCCATGAAGTCTCACTATATCCTGCATGAAGACCCTGGCCACAGAAGCTACTGTATAAGAAGATCTCATGGGAGAAAAGTGTGCCACCTTAGTCAATCAATCAATGGTTACCATGATAGCATCATGTCTATGAGGAGTCATAGGCAATCCAACAATGAAGTCCATAGAAATAATATCCCACTTCCAGGATGGAATGAGATTAGGCTGCAAAAGCCCTGCTGGATGCTGATGATTTGCCTTGACCCTCTGACACTCTAGACATCTAGCCACAAAATCCGCAATGTCACGTTTCATGCCAGGCCAATAATAAAGTTGTCGTAAGTCTGTGTGCATCTTCTTAACACCTGGATGTGCTGAATAAGGTGCACGATGAGCCTCTGATAAAACCAATGAATGTAAATCATCCAATGGGGGTACATATATCTGGCCCTTGTGTCACATAAGTCCATCTGACTCCAAGACAAAACTTGAGAACCTACCCTCCAATGGTCTCTCTGACTCAATCACTGAACTCACCTCCTGATACAAAGTATCTCTGGGAAGTGACTGAAGCATCCTGCTCCTCAAATCCACACTAAGAGTCATAGCTAAAACAATCTTCTTCTTGCGACTCAAAGCATCTACTACCACATTTTCTTTACCCTAGATGTATTTGATCTCAAAATCATACTCGCAAAGGAATCCCATCCACCTTCTCTGTCTAGCATTCATATTAGGTTGGGTAAATATATACTGAAGACTATGGTGATCACTATGAAGCTCAAAACGGTGCCCTAATAAGAAGTTTCTCCATCTGACTAAAGCATGTACAACTGCTGCCAACTCAAGATCATGTGTAGGATAATTAAGCTCATGATCCTTGAGTTTGTGAGACTCATATGAAATCACTCATCCTTCCTGCATGAGGACTGCTCCAATACCCTCTAAAGATGCATCAGTGCATACAACAAAATCTCTGGCTGGATCTGGCACTGCTAGAATAGGGGCACTGGTCAAACACCCCGTAAGCTTCTGGAAAGCTTCCTCACACTTCTCTATCCAAATGAACTTCTTCCCTTTCCTCTGCAATGAGGTGATAGGATGTGCAACCCTAGAGAAGTCCTTGACAAATCTACGGTAATATCTGGCCAAACCCATGAAACTACAAACTTCAGACACATTAGTGGGTGCTAGCCACTCCACAATTGCCTGAATCTTCAAAGGATCTACTGAGATACCTTCTCTTGAAATCATATGACCAAGATACTGAATCTTTGTCTGAAATAAATCACACTTCTTTGCATTAGCATAAAGTTGATTCTCCCTCAAACATTGCAAAACCTATCTAAGATGTTCCTCATGTTCTTCTATGGATTTAGAGTAAATCAATATGTCATCCAAGAAGACCAATAAAAACTGATCTAGATGATCTAAAAACACTCCATTCATTAAGCACATGAACACTGATGGAGTATTCGTTAAGCCAAAGGGTACTACTGTGAACTCATAATGCCCATATCTTGTACGGAATGCAGTCTTATGAATATCTGCATCATGAATTCGTAGCTGATGATACCTAGACTTTAGATCAATTTTAGAGAACACCTTAGCTCCCTTAATCTGATCAAATAAATCATCAATGCATGGCAATGGATATTTATTTTTTATCGTTACCTTGTTCAACTATCTATAGTCAATACACAAGTGTAAAGATCCATCCTTCTTCTTAATGAAGAGGACTGGTGCTCCCCATGGAGAAACACTAGGTCTAATGCTCCCCTTTGCCAATAATTCTTCCAACTGAAGCTTGAGCTCACTCAACTCATGAGTAGTCATCCTGTATGGAGCTCTAGAGATAGGCTCAGCTCCTAGAACAAGCTCGATCCAAAAATTAATGTCACGCTTAGGTGGCATACCTGAAATCTCTGTCGGAAAGACATCAAGAAATTCTTGCAACACTGGATGATCTAGGGTCCTGTCTTCGCTCTCCTCTTCATCAATCTCATTTAGAGTCACCACAAACATTTGGCAACCCTTTCACATACAACGTTTTAGTTTCATAGCTGAAATCATTTAGAGAGAAATAGGTCATGGGATACCCACTATCTGACACTCTATACCCTCATCATCCTTGCAAATGATGGTCTTCTTCCTATAGTCTATGCTAGCTCCATGAGCTTCTAACCAATCCATACCCAGCACAACCCCATATGATCCCAAAGGAATCACATGAAGATCTACAGAGGTAATGAATTTACCCAAATTTAGTTCACACCTAGGAACCAAAGATCCTGTCACAACCCTAGCTCCTGAGGCTAGTTCCACTTGCCAACTACTATCTTGCTTTGCAGCCACCAACCCACAATGCTCAACTAAAAGTGGAGATATGAAAGAGTCAGTAGCACCAGAATCATATAAAATAGAAATGGGTATGCCTCGAATAGTACTTGTGGTCTCAACTACCATACCCTGATGATCTACCTATCACTGATCCAATGCAGTGAACACTTTATGTGTGTGCCCTACGTCTCCAACTATGGGTTCAGAAGCTACTGGCATCTAAGAAGAGTACTATGGGGGATGCTATGGGAAATTCATTGCTATATGCCCAAATTTTCCACATGTGAAACATCCCATGTTTCTGAAGTTACTCTTTCCTTTGGATGGTGCACTAGATTGCTAAAAGCTGCCTTTGTTAGCACTCTGTTGTACACTCTGAGCTGGTTGAGCAGTTTGATTGCGCTTAGAGTGCTTTCCATTCCAAAAGTTCCTAGAATGAGAACCACTACTTTGAGAAGGAGGTGGAAGGGTTTTCACCTGTTGATGGTTTTGGTTACCCTTATAGAAGTTCGATGACTTCTTGAAGTTTCTGTTACCTTGGGACTGGTTCCCTTTGAACCTTGATCCTGAAGAACCACCTGGTTGCCAATCATAGCCTGAGGCTATATTAGCCTCAGTGAGTGTAGCCTTCACAACTGCTTCTCTGAGGGTCTTAGGCTCAAAGAGTAAGACTTGTCCAATAATGCGAGCATTCAGCCCCTTGATAAAATGCTACACCAATAGAGTCGTGTCTTGTCCAAATCTAGCGTACTGCTTAAGTTCAAAGAACTTATGCTCATATTCACTCATAGTCATAGTCAGATGCTTTAGATTATGGAACTCATTGGCCCTCTATTTCATTGATTGATCTGATAAGAAACGTTCTTGAAAATTCTCCAACAACAATTCCCAAGTAACTGTGTCCATCTGAACACCCAACTTCTCTTCCTCAATTTTCCACCATACTGCTGCAAAATCTGTGAGCTGAGTCACAACATATCTAGCTCTGGTGTTGCTGCTGAATGGGTGCATGGAAAAACATCATTCCAATGCTATTAACCATGTCTCTGCCTCAAGTCCTATACCCTTCCCATCAAAGGGAATAGGTTTTCCCCTCATAAGGTCCCTCATATGGTTTGCTGCAACCATTGAAGGATCCACAGTAAATTTCCTCTTAAGAGGACTTCTGGATCTTTCCCTGTTCCTCTCTCCTTCATTCCTATGGGAATGATGTGAACCCTCCTAATCTGCTCTATCCTGATCAGGACCAAGATGAGCAAGGATTTCTCGAAGGAGCTGTCTAGTATCCTGCCCATCAGATTCTCCCTGCTATTCACCACCCTGCTCATCTCTCGACTGCTGGTGATTACTTACTTTCTCAACACTGGTGGAAGGGCTAGGTTGCCTTCCCCTACCACGTCCACCTAACCTACCTCTATCAACTAACTTACAATATCGAGATTAGGTATCACATGTGATACTCTAATACAAGATTTACAACAAAGAATAAGTATATAAGAACATCAATGAAGAAGTAACATAAGGAATCCAACTGAGAAGACACCATCAAGCACTGGTACCAGGATGTTGAATCTCAAATGGTAAAGAATCACTACCACCCGACCATGTAGAACCACAAAGATCTACCCCACCGTGCCGAGGAGATAACATCAGACCCCAATCAGATAATCAAGACAATACAGGAAAACACCACTAGGAAAGGAATCCTGATAGCTTACTATCTCAAGGTCAACAAAAGTAGTAAAAGGTATGACTCACTAATCCAAAGGCAACCGACCATGTAGGATAACTAGACTATGTGTAGGAAGGTGTCATCATGTATGTCTAACCCTTGAGTCTCATCCTGGTAATCTCTCTGGATCCTAACACTCAAGTGACCATACACGGAATCAATGACTTCTCGTACTGACGAAGCCACTAACTATACCAGAACACACACCTCAACAGGAGGCAAGCATCATCTCATCCTCATCTCAATCTGTACTAGCACTCAAGCATGGGAGAGGAAACTATCTTATTAAGTTCATTTATTTCCCTTATTTTAATTAGGTTATCACTTGTTTACAATAACTTACAATAAGTGGTCAACATCAGCCACTTGAGGGCCCTGGCGCTTATTTCAAGCCACATCCTAACACATATCTAGGTAAACTACCCTAGGCTCACAAATCTCTCCTAGATCAAGTCACAGATAAATTAAATAGTCACGCATCCAAAATTGTCACAGAAACTAGGATTGACTACATATCATGTTCACTGAATCACATAGTACAATAAGAGCCTATAAGGTCAACTAGAAAATATAGAATACACACTCACGCCAAACAGAAGAAACAACATGAACAACAGATAATTCCCAAGCCTCTGTCTTTCCTAGGTCATCTAGTTCCCATAACACTGATAAACCCAACATATAGGAAAGATAAAATCATATTGTAGAAAACAGCCAATTTCAGTATAATAAGATGCATGTACAATTATGAAATAATCTCACAAGTGCAATTCTAAACAAGAAACTCGATAGGATCTGTCATCTTACAATATAAAGTTTATTAACATGCCTAATAAACATAATACTATATCCTAATGGTGAAAACAATAATATTAGTTTTATCTCAAATCCTAACATTCTAATCCTTGCCCTCTTTTCTAATATTGAACAAAATCCCTTAATGACCTCATTAACAAAACTTTCAATATAAGAAAGAAGACACAAAACAAACTAAACAATAAAATCATTGTTTGACATTAATTAACAATAGTTAGTTACGTCTATAATTAGTACCACTAATAAATTTAACTTAACTTTGCTAATGAGACTATATCCATCAATTTAGTATTTATTTCAACAAATAAATATTATGAATAAAACATTATAATTAATAGCGGTTGATAAGAATAAATAATAATTAAATAGAAGTTTATTAATAAAGTTCATTAATAACAAATAATAATAACATAAAGAAACTAAAATTTATTTAAAACAACCTAAACTAAACATAATTTACAAATTTAAAATAAATAAACAAATTTTAACAACCTAAAAACGTAAATTAAAAATCTACAAATTATATCATAGCTTTTAACCAAATTGAGTGACATGTGGAGGGGGCATGTGGACCCACACCCCCACTGCCCTCTTCCAATCTATGTGGCCCCCCATGCGCAGTACATAGCACTGAGCATAGTATCGTACGCAGTACTATGTGCTGCGCATGGTACCTAGCATTATCCTATGCGCAGGGCTATGGGGATTGGGGATTTCGGTCCCCACCCCATTTAACACATGAAGATTTTTTTTTATAATTTTTTTAAAAAATAAACAACCACCTAAAAAGTTTGGCGTGGCTACCGAGGTGACAGGGGGTGTGGAATCAAAACCCGTGCCCTCCTCATTTATTAATTAATAATTTTTTTAACATATATTTTAGAAATGTAGAACTAACATATTTGACTAAAATTGATATGTTTTTTTTTTAATATTAATTATGGGATTCCAAAGGAATATCCCTTTTCAATAGCCTTTTTCCAGAAATGGAAAAACACACAGGCCTGGAGAATTTTCCAGAAAAGGAAAATTTTACATGAATTTCATTTTGTCCTATTCTAATTGTTAATTAATTTGTATTCTAATGCAATACAAATTTTTTTGGTAAAATATTCAACAAATTAGGCTAATTTTATTAATTGGTGTAAAATATTTTTACTGTCATTTTTCACAGGGAGGGTATTTTTTTTCCCAGAATTCATTTTTTTAAAACCAAAATCATTTTTCAACCACAACCCAATTATTTATTTTATCTACTCAATAGTTTGGACTATAGCCAATTAAATTTTTCATTTTCTAGGTGTTCTAGAATGAATTTTCTCTCAAAATTTTGCCAGCATTTCTCTACTATGCCAAGTAATTATAAAAACATGAAAATACATTTTTAAGAGTTTTCTTAACCCTAAAATTGAAAGCATATCTAGAAAATAGATCTAACTTTTATTATCAAACATGCATAGCAAGATAAATAGATTCTACATGAATTAATACTAGAAAGCTTATCAAAACCCTACCTCAATTCCAATGCTATAAATTTGATGTAGATTTGCCTGTAGGTTGTTGAATCTCGCAATTCTGAAAATGTAGAAGCTCAAACCCTGCAACTCTGAATCACAACTTATGCAAAATCCAAATCTAAATGCACACACACTTCACCCAAAAAAATTCACACACCCAATTCTCAAGAACACAAGAAAGCACAAAAATATTCCAAAAATGCTCTTTCTCCCAAAATTGCAAATTCCAACCAAAACTTGGTTCTCCAAAATGAATGCAAATTTTCCCCAAGTAGAAAATCAAATCTACCTATCATGCAAACCCTAATGAGTCACCAGAAAACTCCTATTCAAACTCCTCTTTTTTTTTGAGTTGAGGGAAAATACCAATTATTAATTGTAAAATATATTATTCATGCACATCTCACATGAACTCTATTTACAAGTTATTTTATGAAATCAAATTTCACATAAACCAATAAATCACATGTAATATAAAATTCCACATTTAAATTATTTAATAATTATGACATAATTAAATCATGCACCAATTTTTCAACAATTTAATAAATATATATTAAATCATAATTTAGCATAATTAATTAATTAAATTCAAATATTCTCATATTTGATTTTTAATTAATTAATAATTATTCAACGACATAAGAAATACTTTAATCATTATTTTCCCACTATATTATTAATTAAAATAACCATAGCAAAATAATTAAATCAAAGCAATATTTCAAAAACATTCATGCATCATACAGACTAACAAGACAGGATTCATGAATTAAGTCAACCTGACCAAACTCAGGCAAGGTAGTCAACCGATACTTTATCCAACAATTAGGATAAATAGGCTAAGGATTGGGTTTTGGGTCCATCTGTCATCTCCCTTCTTTACCATTGAGACAAGTATTTATAGGCACGCTCACTCCTGCCAATTCAGGGAAGATGATGCCCTGTACCTGCAAACCTGTCATCACAAAAGAAAGCATGTACATACAACATATAACAAGCAATGATAGGGTACAGGCAGTCATGTGGATCTCGACAAAGCGAGTAACTACGCCTCCGCCCTCTACCATAAAGACACATAATACAGATACATACATATAAACACCATACACATGCTAGTATGGGGTAAGTATATCGTAAACCAACCAAACATGAAACATCACATCATAATAACATAATCATCTAAATATGAAATCACATATCATCATAGCATAAACATAATCTAGATAAATCCACAATCACTAAAACAATATCCATAAATGCACACATGCAAAGTGGCCTAAAAGAGTACGGCACTGATAAACTAAAAGAAAAATATGGAGGTACTACAAGGTATCATAATTTTCCTTGGTCATTTCCTAGTTCAATTAACAAGCAATACATTGTAGGCATGATATCTTTTCTATGAAAAAATATTTTCCTCTTGTTAGGAGTTTGCAATTTTTAATGTGATATTTGTTTGTGTCTCCAAATTGGTATAAAATGAGTTTTTAATCATTTTTGTGACTTGATGGGGTGTTTCCTCATTGACTTGCTTCACCAACTTTCATTAATGGTGTAATTTTATCTAGCTACTAGAAGTAAATTCTAAGGTGCTCCATTTTTAAGAACATCTATTTTGGGTGAGATTTATCTTCAGGCATAGATTCAAAATTTCTATAGTATGGTAATTAGGGTTTGATGTCCAAAGGGAGATATTTTTATTTTGAGTCTCATTTTAAGGAAGTTGGTTCTATTATGTGGTAGTTAGGGACTATGTGTTGGCATTGTGATGGATTTTGTTATGTGATCATAGGTTATTATGATTTTGGTTTCCATTGATGAAAACATAGTCATATTAGTTGATTGGGACAATCGATAAGGTCATTATTCAATCGATAAGAAGGAATCATCTCAGTACAATGAGTGGTGTGTAGGAAGAACAAATACAGATCGAGATTTTGGTATCGGTAATGTTTGAGAAGGAATTAAGTGGAGTGGTATTATACATAGAATGGATTTACTCATAAAACTTTAATTATGGTTGGCACCGCAACTCATTTGGACAATCGGTGTGAAAGCATTACAATGCTAGAAGAGGTTATAGGTTTATGAGTCTAAGTTCTTAAGCTACTAGTGGTAGATCTTAGATTGGTGAGTAGTATAGTTAGTGTGATGATATTTGGTGATATGATGATGTGGAATAGAGGTTATGGAGATTATGAGTTATAATTTTTAGGATTGATGAAAATGTATGATGTGGATTTACGATGATGGATTGGAGAAGTAAAAAAATGTTTGGCTATCTTGGAGATATAAATTGCAGATCTTATTTTGGGCCAACACAGTCATGGTAAAATTTATTTAACATTAATATTTTCATTTTGACATGTGGAATTTGAGCAAGAAGATTTGAAAGTTGAATTTTGGTGTAGGTTAAGGTAGTGCAAGTTGTGTATTTATTTGGTACTTCTCTTATTGAAAAGATGATGAAGTAAGTTGATTGTATGAAGTGAAATTTGTGATTTCTAGGGTTGCAATCAAGGTTTTGTGCAGAGGCAGATCATAGAGAAGTTAGAGAGTGCATATAACAGATTGGATCTGATAGGAAAGTAGTGCTGTTGGAAATATTCAGGAATTAACCGAGTTACTGAGAGGGGAGGGGTGAATCAGTAACTCCAAATTTTATTTCAATTTAACATGTAATTTACTTTTAACCTTTGCATACAGAAAGCATGAAACTTAAAAGCATTTACAATAATGACACATAGATTTGGTTACCCAGAAACCTTCCAAAAAGAAAGTAAAACTGGGGTGGGGATGAAACCCACAAAGCTTTAATACTGCAGAATAAAGTTGGCCGGTTAAGGCTTACAATTTGATCACTTCTGATGATCTGCCCTGTTAGGAGCAATAAGGATTGTTAAATCCACCCTGTTAAAGGATTTACAAAACATACAATGAAGTATGAACTCGGTAAAGAGATTTTACAAAAGACTGTTAAGTCTACCCGGTTAAAGGATTTAGTACTGATTCACCTGTTAGGATGAAACAATAGATCTCTTGCTTTGCAACTGGATTGCTGATTGAGATTCGCTGATGTACTGATCACCTTCTGTGATGAATTTGTCTTTGCTGTTCCTTATACTGCTGAAGCCCTTTGTAATTTGCTTATCTCTGCCTTTCTTTCTTTTTCACATATATGCTTCTTACATTTTTTTTTTGACATTTTTACAACATTGTTTATATACAAGTCTTAAACAATTAATTACAATTACAATTACAAAGTCGGCTTGACAAATAAACATAAGTGCTACTAAGTCAGCCCAAGTATGGTTACACGGTTCCTGCAAACTAACTCGGTGACTTTCTGATACTCGGCGTCCACTGCATTACTCGGCATCGTCATGCACTCGGTAGAAGTGAAGGCACGGTTCATACTGATCACTCGGTAGGTTTTGAACTCAGTAAATACTAGTGACTCGGTAGACATGATGTTACTCGGTTTACACTGTCCTGTTCGGTTTGTACTAACTTGCTCGGTTTGCACTGTCTGCTCGGTTTGCACCCAGAATGCAAATAAGTGTTGTCACTAGTGGCAATTCTGCTTAATGCCAACAATCTCCCCCTTTGGCATTAGTGACAAAAACACTTATTGGCCAAAACTTATATACATGAATCATGCTGAGTTTTATTTTGATTTTTCAAAATTTGTCTTTGTTATAGAGCTTTATACATTGTCTCCCCCTTTCAATGTGCTAACTGTTTCTATACAAATCTTCTTCTATACATATATCTCCCTCTATACATATCTCCCCCTTTTTGACGATAATGCCAAAGGTGTATATACAAGTTATTTACAGAGAGAATCCAAAATTTGATAGAAAATCAGAATGTACCTTCATTATTAGTGCCAGGGTTCTATCCCAACTTTCTTGCAGAATCTTACATGTTTGGATTGCAATTTGGACTTCTGCAGAGAGTTCAATCATGTGATCTGCTATAGAGAACTGATTGTCATGAATCAATATTTTGGAATGTTCAATGTGCTTATACATTGTATTCATGATGGGAAGGATCATGTGTTGGATGTCTAGCAGTGTGGACCGGATCCTTGTGTCTTCTTTCAGTAGATCAGACTGCATGTTTGATAGGTGTGAGATTTTCATGTGATGAGCAGAGCTTGAACTTGGTTCAAGTTGCAGCTTCTGTATGCTAATCTTCATATCCTCATCCATTTTATTCATTTTATCCTTAACATCCTTTGTGAACTCGGCAATATTGCACAATCTGGCCAAAAGAGAGGTAGCATTCGAATAGATAGATTCAATGTTTGACAAAACTAAAGACAATTCTACTTGGTTAATAGCTATGTGCTGAGCAATGTGCTCAAGCACTTTATTGTTGAATCTCTTCTCGGCTCTTTCAACTAACTTTTCTGTCCCAGATGAATCCTCATTGTATTTATTAACTGCTTTTGCTAATTGTAGCAAAACATGTTGGGAGGAGTCTACTTTAATACCTAATGCATCAGACAAAATGTCCTTAGCATCCTTGATGATTTGATATTCCTTGTCTCTCTCCTCTTTAAGCTTCTTTTGTTTTGCTTTCCTTTGGAGGATCTCACCTATATTTTGCATTTGGTCCACTGATAGATTTGCAAAATCCAATGTTGGAATCTCTATCTCTTCATCTAAGTCTATATCCTCTACTACATTCTTACCCAAAGATTTTATACTCGGTAGAGCCTTAGGCTTATCTGTACTTAATGCCTTGGTAGTAGTGACAGTAGATATAGTAGGGCTAGCTATAGAGACTGGTATACTTTCTACTGGAGAACTTAAAATATTTACACTTGAAGATTCAAAAACTAGAAAACTTACTGCTGGAAAACTTGATGATGCGGGAGACTGCAACTCGGTAGAAGAAATGATAGTTGCTTCTATTGTTTCTAAAGATGATTGGACAAATGTTGAAGTTGTCACAACCATGCTTGAAGGTGTCTCCGGGCTGGATGTAGAAACTTTTACTGGAGAGGTAGGAAGGGATGCAATGACTTTTGCTGCTATCCTCATAGTATCATCTACCTCAGTGTCTTCTTCTTGTTCATCACTGTCATCTTCAATATCTTTTATTATTACTATTTCAATACTTGGTTGGTGAAGGTGGTATATGTTCTTCCATGTGGCATTTGCAGCCTTCACAATCGATTCAATATTGTTGATCAAAATCAAACAAGTATTGAACTTTAATGTCATCTTACTTTCATTTTCTTTTAATGCCTTCTTTACTTCATCATTTTTCAAGCTCGGCATTAACTGTCTCAGGGTTTGATCAAATATGTCTATCACAGTTTTCTTTGCATTGCTCCATCTCATTTTTATTGGATTTAATAAGACAGCTGGAACCTGTGGGGCTATGTCATCAGGAGAGTATTTCCACTGTCCCATCTTTTCAATAACAGCATCTTCTATTTCCTTCTGTTCTGTTTCCGATCTGGTTTCATATTTAAAAGATTTTATGTTACTTACTCCAGATCCTGATCCGTCTCTAAAGAGTTTGATCTTTTCTTGAAAGTTTAGAGGAGGCCTTTTGAATACTATGTCTTTATCTGCCTTGTCTGCCTTGTCTGCCTTGCCTCTTGCATTTCTCCTTGTAAATACAACAGTGGGAGGCTTAGGTGCCTTAGTGATGAATACCTTTCCTTTCTTCTTTGCAGGTTCTGGTTCCTCTATTTTCTCATCCTTTTCCTCTTCTTCTTCATCTTTTTCTTCTTTGTCCTCGGTTATCATTTGCATTTTGGCTATCCTCTTCTTTCCTTTGTTTACCGCCTGTGGAAGCTTTATACTTAGTTCAATTCTCACCTTAGCTTCATCATATGTTCCAAAATATGGAGCTTTGGGATTGACAGGCTGATTAATCTTCCACCAACTTTTGTGGAATCCAGATTCTGTCATTCATTTTCTCTTTGAAAGACTCAAAATAATTATCCATGATGCTTTCAAAATTTTCACCTATTTCTGAGATGTATTCATTTATTTCATAAAGTGCTGGCACATCTTTTCTCCATACAACTTTTCCTTTAGAAGGGAAGAATTTCTGAACATAGAAGAATAAACAGACCAATAAGGATCCAAACTTACATGGATTGTTTTTGGAAGTTTGAATGCTTTCGATGTTTTTGTTAAAATGCTTTAACAATAAGTTTGTTAGGTCAAATGTTAAGTTATTCTTGACCACTTTGTATGCTAGGTTGATAGCTTCATAGGAGACACTATTCTGTCGACTAGAACTGTAAATCTTATGGGCAATAATGTGTGTACCAAACTTCAGTTCAGCATCGGTAATGCTGCTAACTTTCATGCCTCTACCGTCCCACTCGGCTAGGGTTTTCTTCTCTAGTTCCGTCCGACCTAGGGTTTTGGTAGTTTTTGCTTTGTTCAACATGGGAAGACCGGTGATTTGATGAATCATCTTCTTTGTGATCTCTATGGGTTGCTCAAGCCAAATCTTGCCATCATGTACACGACTGAGAATGTATCTAACCCATTTATCTCGAAAGTTTCAAGGTAGATGTGCAATGTGAACTAAACCTTTATCTTCCAGATGTTTGTGCTCGGGTTTCAGAATACCATCCATACACAGTTCTTCACGCACAGTATCTAATTCTAGGTTCCCCATTTCATGAATTGAACAGTTGAAATGATTGCGGATATCATTAATAAGTAGTACCTTAGGAGGAATCTGAGATTGAGCTCCGTTCGGATCTAGGGCTGCTGCAATTGCAGGCACGATCTTGAAATCTGGTGCTTTCCATTCCCCTTGGACTAACATATCAGATCCTTTCTTCACTGAAGTGCTGGATGATGCCATGGTAGCTCACAGAAAATTCCTTTCGCAAAAGTATTGAATCGCTGGGTTGCTCTTGAAATTTTTTTCTCTCAAAGTGCTAAAGGTTCGCGGTGAAGAATGAGTTCGATTACTTGCTTTTTGTTTACAACTTTCTCATTAATGCTCAGTACAAATTAGGGTATGAATTCTGATAGACTGTCACCCACTAAGAATTAATTGCTCGGTAAAGACTTCGCAACTCGGTGAACTCGAGAATTCATATTGCTCCAACCTCGCTCGGTAAAGATGGGTACCGACCTTGCTCGGTAAAGACTGATACCGACCTCCCTGTGATCTTACTGCATCTTGTATGCTGATTTAGATCTTTCTTTTAATTCGGTTCTGGAACTGCTTGAGATTGGTCTATGAGAATACAATTCCAGTGCTTTCTTGGAAATTTAGTTTGAGTCGGTAGAGCCATCCATTCCATTACTTGGACTGGATTGCTCGGTAGATTTAGGAATCCATTTTTGTCTCACCTGTTTCCTGACCTTAGTTGCTTCATTCTTCTTTCCATCTTCAACTTCACTAGCATTCATGCAGTTTCTGGCTATGTGACCGAGTTTAGTGCATTTGAAGCATCTTACGGTAGTATCTCTTTTCCTTAGATGATGTTTTATGCAATTCATGCCAATGTGTCCATATTCTCCACAGTAATGACATCTACACCAGGTGTTGTAGTCCCATCCAAACATTGCTTTCATAATTTGTTCTGCTGGATTAAATGTCTTGGATTTGCACTCGGATGCCTTGTGACCTTGTTTGTTGCACTTGTGACAATTACCTCTGAATCTTGGTTTTTCCCTGCATTTATTTGCTTTGTGACCAGGTTGATTGCAGCTGTAACATTTTCCATTGAATTCTACTTTTTCATTGTTCCAACATTTATTTGAAGTATGTCCTATTTTACCACAATGATTACAAGTAGGTTTTTGATTTCTTTGAGTACCTTGCTTAGAGGATTCGCCTTCTCCTTTGTATCCAAGTCCTGCTTTTCCTTTTTGCCTATGAAGATTTCGCTCATACAGCTGATTCAAGTCTTCTTGACTTTTCAGCATTCCTTCATTAATTTGTTTTTCAGCATTTAGGTCATCCACCAATCTTAGATTGATTTCCTTTTCAGATCTTAGTTCTTCTCTTGTGCTTTCTATTTCTGATCTTAGATTCAGAATTTCCTCATTTGTATGAGAGATCTGATCAATTAGGTTTTCTAGCTAAAGGGTTTTATTTTGGACTTCAATGTTCCTTCCATCTAATTCATCTTTCAACTTGTTTCTTTGTTCCAAGATCTCACAGAATCTTGTAGAGTGTAGCTCTTGTTCTCTTTTTAATTTTCTCACTTCTTCCTACAGAGACCCATTCTTTTCTAGGAGTTCTTTGACAGCATTGTTTGCTTCATCTGAGTTATTTGAGGGAAAAAGATCTTCAATCTTTTATTCAATGTAATTCTGATCATTCATCTGATTTGCAAGTTCCTTCCTTCTTCTTAGGGATTGGGAAAGATGTTCTTTTGCTTCTTTGAGTTTAGCTATGGCCATTTCCAGATCTAGCTTTTCATTTTCAATTACCTTGTTCAGTTTGAATACCTCCATTGTCTTGGATCTTTGCTCAAGCTAGTTAAGCTTTGTCTTGAGAACCAATGCTGCTCTAATACCAATTGTTGGAAATATTTAGGAATTAACCGAGTTACTGAGAGGGGAGGGGTGAATCAGTAACTCCAAATTTTTTTTCAATTTAACATGTAATTTACTTTTAACCTTTGCATACAGAAAGCATGAAACTTAAAAGCATTTACAATAATGACACATAGATTTGGTTACCCAGAAACCTTCCAAAAAGAAAGTAAAACTGGGGTGGGGATGAAACCCACAAAGCTTTAATACTGCAGAATAAAGTTGGCCGGTTAAGGCTTACAATTTGATCACTTCTGATGATCTGCCTTGTTAGGAGCAATAAGGATTGTTAAATCCACCCTGTTAAAGGATTTACAAAACATACAATGAAGTATGCACTCGGTAAAGAGATTTTACAAAAGACTGTTAAGTCTACCCGGTTAAAGGATTTAGTACTGATTCACCTGTTAGGATGAAACAGTAGATCTCTTGCTTTGCAACTGGATTGCTGATTGAGATTCGCTGATGTACTGATCACCTTCTGTGATGAATTTGTCTTTGCTGTTCCTTATACTGTTGAAGCCCTTTGTAATTCGCTTATCTCTGCCTTTCTTTCTTTTTCACATATATGCTTCTTACATTTTTTTTTTGACATTTTTACAACATTGTTTATATACAAGTCTTAAACAATTAATTACAATTACAATTACAAAGTCGGCTTGACAAATAAACATAAGTGCTACTAAGTCAGCCCAAGTATGGTTACACGGTTCCTACAAACTAACTCGGTGACTTTCTGATACTCGGCGTCCACTGCATTACTCGGCATCGTCATGCACTCGGTAGAAGTGAAGGCACGGTTCATACTGATCACTCGGTAGGTTTTGAACTCGGTAAATACTGGTGACTCGGTAGACATGATGTTACTCGGTTTACACTATCCTGTTCGGTTTGTACTAACTTGCTCGGTTTGCACTGTCTGCTCGGTTTGCACTGTCTGCTCGGTTTGCACCTAGAATGCAAATAAGTGTTGTCACTAGTGGCAATTCTGCTTAATGCCAACAAGTGCTACATCTAGATCATTAATTTTTGTTCCCTAATAGTTGAAAAAAGAAAAATCTCTTAACCAGGTGGACTTTAACAGGTCTTCTATTGTAAATACCTTAACTGGGTGGAATCACAAAAAGAGTCATAAATCCTCTAGAGAGGTAGATATTAACACATTTCATTGTACTCCTAGTAGTGTAATAGTCACTCCTAACATGGTGAGCCCTCAAAAAGGGTATTTGTAGCTCCTAATAAGGAAAACCTTTTTACTGCAGTAAAGGGCTTGTTGGTTTCATCCCCACCATGGTTTTCTCCCTCTAACTGTGGGTTTCCATGAGAAAAATCAGTGTTATGTGTGATGCATGTGTGGATGTTTGAGTTTATTTGATTTTATTTCATTACATCAGTTATATATTTTTCTATTTGGAAGTTGCTACTAAATTTATTCAAACCTGTGGTTGAATTAGTCAGTTACCTATTTGTACTCATTCACCCCCCCTCTTAGTACCATCTAATAGTAAAAATTGGTATTAGAGAAATGCTCCTCTTGTTGATAAGTCTAACAACTTGAGGAAAATATCCAAAATCATGGAGAATTATGGGTATGAGACACAACTTGATAATGCACACAAGATGATCAATGAGTTGTGGAAAAAAATGAAGATGTCACTTTCCATAAGAAGAAAACTTATTGAGCAATTGAAGGAAAGCCAGTATTGCATTGAGCATGAGAAAAGAGAAATTGAAATCCAATCTGTTAAGATGCATGAAGATCTTGAAGGAAAAAGAAAAATTTAAGATGCAAGGAAATTTGCTGAAGATACCAAGAAATTTGTTGAAGATGCATTGAAGGAAAGGGAGGAACAATTCTTCAGGATATATCAACAAAATGCCATCATCCATGAGAACCTTCATGACACAAATGAGGAGAACCATCAAATTTTGACTGAAAATGAAAGGCTTAGAGAGGAGAATGATAAATTGAAGAAGGAATTGCAAACTGAGAAAGAAGTAAATGAAAAGTTGAAGCAATACAATGAAAGTTTACAAAATCTTGATGAACAATTGAAGAGCCAAAGAAGACACAAAGATACAACTGGTCTTGGTTACACCATTCAAGGAACATTTGAAATCGGTGAGTCATCTAAATATAAACCTAAGAAGCCATAAGATCATAAGGTAGATCCAAGCAATTCAAGTAAGAAACCTAACATACCTACTTGTTATAACCGTGGAAAGACTAGTCATATTACAAATGTGTGTAGGAGAAAATTGGTGACTAAACCTTATCCTTTTGATAGTTATTGTTATAATTTTCATAAGTATGGTCATATTACATATGAGTGTAGATCTATGATGTAGGAGAATCTTTGGTGTAAGCGAAATCTTGCATCACACAAAAATATTTTTGGTTTTTTTTTCAATAAGAGCTGCCATTTATGGAAACTTACTATTTTTAGTAAGTTGGTCATACGAGCTCAGAATGTTATGATTTCACAGGTTCATCTTAGTCGTATCAGTCTACTAGTTGAGTTTCATTTCCATATCATCTATATTGGTGAATTTATTAAGGTTTTTGGGTACAAAATATTTTAGCTCAATTTTGAAGGCCTTAGAGTCTCCAGATCATGATCAAACCCCAACTAACTGGAGCTTACGCAAGTCAAGCACTGTAGATTAGGTCCTGCCATTTCTGAAAAGTGGTTATAATAGCCAAACACAGCTACAGTTAAAAAGTTATGGCCTCCAGAAGTTGGGCTACCTAAAAACATAATTTGTAATTATTTTGAGCCAACCCTAATGTAATAATTATGAAAAATAAAATAATTCTAGGGGTAGTTAGCCTTAAGGGATAAATTTTTGGAACCTTCTCGGGTGGTGGAAAATTGCCTATTTAAGGAAGGCACATAGTATTTTCTAGGGTAGTTCAGGGTAGTAGTTCTAGGTAGTTATTTCGAGGCTTTTTCCTATAGAATATTGTAAGGAAAATGCCCATGTGGATTTGCATAATGTGATTCTAAAATTTGTAATCCCACACTTGTGGAGGTAATAAGAAGCCCATTTTCCATTCTTGCAAATTGTTGTTGTTTCTCTATTTCTATTGTGTTTTTGTGGTATTAAGGGGAGCACACTTCATCAAGTGGTATCATAGCGAGAGTTCTTGAGTGTGTAGATAGATCACCAACTGTGAGGCAGTTTGCACTAGGACCATGGTTTGGGGTTTCAGGGATAGTGCGAAAATGCTTCCATGAAGAGAACGTGGCAGAAGAGCTAGTGGTGTGTCACTTGAGGTTAGAGCCCTCTAGAGACAAGTGAGAGCATTGCAAGAAGAGATTCGTAGAGGCATGGATCTTGTCGTAAGAGAGGAGAGAAAGGATGAAGTTGAAGAAGAAGGAAATTTTGATAAGGAAGGAGAAGGCAAAATTATGAACTGAGAGGAAGAAATAATTTTCCAGGCCATTTCCAAGATTGGTAAAAGACCTAAGATTGAGGTTCCTACTTTTTTAGGAAATCTTAAACCAGAGGAGTTGATCGACTGGATCAATGAATTAGAAGAATATTTTGAGTATGAAGATATTGAGGATCCTGATAGGGTCAAGTTTGCGAAAGCCATACTAAAGGGTCATGCGAATATCTTGTGGAAGGAGATTTAATTGGAGCAAAATAGAAGAGGAAAGGAGAAAATCATAAGATAGTATTGGATGGTGGATAAATTGAAGCAACAATTCATTCATGTTGATTATGAGCTTGATCTAGTGATGAAAATGCAAGGTTTGAAGCAAGAAGGGAGATCTGTTTAGGAGTATATGAAGGAGTTCTATCTGATCCTCATCAGAACAGGCCATGTAGAAGCTAATAAGGAGAGAAGGCAAATTAGAAGAGGTTGTGGTGGAATATCCAACAAATGGTCTTATGGAGGCCAAAATGAAGATAAAAAAAATAAGGATGAGGTGAGTATTAGTCAAAATTAGAGAGGAAACAATTTCAATAGTTTCCATGATCAGAATAATAGAGATCAGAGAGGAAGGGGAAGAGGAAAAGGACCAGGAAGAGGAGGCTTCTGTGGAACATGTTTTCACTATGGAGAAGAAGGTCATAGGGCATTTGAATATCCACAATGCCAAGGAAGGATAGATAGGAGAACTGAAGGTTAGGTTAGAGTTGTACATGTGGATGAAGATGCCAAATCATCACATTCTAAAGATGTTGAAATAGGAAAAACACTAATTAACAGAAGAGTCTTGCTGAGTGGTGAGAATGAACTTGAGAAAATGAGGAGCTTGTTTTGCACTATGTGCACTTGTGAGGATAAATGTTGTGATGTGATTATCGATAGTGGAAGCACTAAAAATTTGGTTTCAGAGGAGATGGTCACAAATTTAAAGCTCAAGAGGTAGAAACAACCACATCCATACTGGATCACTTGGGTGCAGGATGACCACAAGGTCATGGTGAATGAATAGTGCATGGTGAAGTTCAAGATTGGTGGATACCATGATGAGGTTCTATGTGATATCATACCCATGAATGCAGGTCATATGTTTTTGGGTAGGCTGTGGTAGTTTGATAGGCGTGTTGTACATGATGGTCATGCAAATACCTATTCCCTAACAAAGGATGGAGTGCGACATAAGATAAAGCCATTGAAGGACATAGAAGAAAAGGTACGTAGCAATGCAAGAATAAGTTTGGTTGATAGAAGAAAATTCCTAGAGGGTATGAGGCATGAGGCATGAGCATATGTGTCATGCCCTTGACAGTCTCTGGTTTCACTTATTAATGTTTTGTTCTAATTTGGTTTCTATTTATTAGCTTAGCTCATTCTGGTACAGTTGTGTTGTTGGATCTTCCTTGAAGATTAAATTTCTGATGTCACTTACCTAAACTTCGCTGAGAGATTAGGTTCATTATAATCTGATTTCCAGAATTGGAACGTTCAAATTACTATTATTGTTATGTCTAATTAACTGGTGGATTATCAGATGTTATTTTTCTAAATTTTGTTATGTTGGTAAAACCTATACTTGGTTGTTTCGGATAGTGATTATGTTGATGAAATGTTGGTTAAAGATCTGTATTTGGTATCAAGTTTTGTCAGTGATTGATTAATTGGTTTACTTTTCTATTATTACTTCTATTATGAGGTTATATTTGTGTATGTCAAGTTCATAGTATTGATTTAATGTATAGGATTACTATCTTCATTCTGTTAATAAAATGTTAATTTGAAAGGTTTTAGAAAAGAATATTTGTGTATATATATATATATATATATATATATATATATATATATATATATATAAATATAAATATATATATATATATATAAATATAAATAAATAAATATATATATATATATATTTTGTAATATATATATATATATATATATATATATATATATATATATATATATATATATATATATATATATATATATATATATATATATATATATATACTTATACACTTTTTTATTTTTGCATATATATATGGTATTTATGTATATGTATAACATATTAATTGTTTTATGCATTACTTAATTCAAAGTTAATGTTAGTAAATCCTAACTATATGTTAGTATCTTTATTTTCGAATGTTAGTAGTTTTAGTTAGATGTTAGTAAATATGGTGAAGATATGTTAGAGTACTCTATAACCTAAAGTATATCTAAACACATTTTCTACCACTCTCAAATTCTCCTATTAATCACTAAACCCATCTGCGATACATGCTCTGCACGGCATTGAATGAAGTGAGTTGTTTTAGGCGTAGTGGGCAATTAATTCTGCAGGCATTGGGTTTCAAATTTCGTACACTGCAGACAGATGGTAAGCATCGCTTGCAAGTAGCATGCTCATCTTGTCGAGGGAGGAGATTGTAGTTGTTAAACTGTTAGTCTATTATTTGGGAAAGACCGCCATTAACTTGGTGAAGGGATTTCCATTTTTGAAGCTGAGTTTTGCTTCGTTTTCTCTAGTGAACGGTTGGTTATGGAGGCGTATCTTAGTCTTTTGCTTTGTGATAAAATGACTGGATTGTGTAGAAGTATGCACGGCAAGCTGTTTCTTTACAATCATAGGCATTTAAGAGATTTTCTGCGCTTGGAGTGGGCTAGGACACTTTCTAGTTTCAGAAACCCCACACGAAAACCAGGCAGGGGCAATTTCTGACTCAATCTCTTGTTTATCTTTTATATTTTGTTCTTAAATTTAAGTCTACAGTAACGTATATCATCATTTTATGAATGGTCAATGTAAATCTGGAGATTACTTTTAGAATCTTTGGTTATGAAACTTGTTATTGTAGTATTGATGTTTCTGTTGGGGATTGGCTAATGTTATGTGTATTCGTAGATTAGAAATAAACAGAGATAATGTTTAGGGCTTATTCTTAATGTCTAGTGATTCTTGTCTTTGTATTACCCTGTTACATGGTTTACATGGTTTAGAGGGTTTCTTTGAGTCTTGCAAATGTGATGTATCTAAGTTGATTACAAGGTAGTTTCGGTTTAACAGCATGAAGTCTTGGGAGTTTGCATTTATAGTTTGGGTCTGTGTTGTACCCGCGAGCTTACTAATGTTTGGCCGAGCTTTCGGTCTGGTGAACTTGAGTTTCGAGAAATGCAATACTTGGGTAGGAAGTCTAGTATGTGTATAGGATGTTGGGTGTTAAGAATTCTTTGTAACAGAGCAATTTTATTTGAGACCACTGTGCTATATGTGTGTTTTTGGGTGCCGATGTTATGTGGTTTTGCTTTGTGGAATAGGGATTACTCATATTCTTGCTTCGTAGTTGTTGATAAGGTGGTTCTTGGGTTTTCTTTTCAGTTATCTGGAACATGTGTTTTGTCTGTTGATAGTAATTTCAATGCGGATGTAAGGAAATTGAAGTTGCCGTACTTTTGAGGTTACTATGTGTTGTTCATGGTATTAGAGTTTGATGCTCGCCATGTTGTACTTGAATTTTGTGGAGCTGGTATCTGATGCCATTAGCGGGTCAGATTTTGAACTTCTTGTTTAGATGTGTGGTGTTTACTGTCGGGGAAAAACAGAGTCTTTATTTCTTTTGATTTTTAAATCTTTCGTATATAAAGTAGTGAACTAAAGGTTGGTATATCAGGGAAGAGTGGATAGTTTATTATCTATCGTCAGATAGTAAGTGTCTTTTATCTTATCCTTCAACATTGTTGCTTTGTAGCATGGTTATTGTCATATGCGATAGTAACATACGTTTGTTTGTAGTATTCGAAAGTTATTTTGTGTAGATAGAATACCCAAAAAGGTTACCAACTTGTAAACTAAGATGATAGTATATTAGAATCTTATACCAGAGTCGATTTGGTATATCAGTTATGGGAAGTTTGAGTGGATGAAAACAATTGAGGATTATGGGATTAGATGATTGTCTGTTAAAGGTCGAAGGCAGTAAATGGAATTTTGAGTTCGTTTTGAAATTGTCATTAATGTAGTCGACTGTTCAATTCAATTATTGTATACTAATGTGATTGAAGGTATAATATTAAATTACTGTTTTGAAAGCTCTGTAAATAGATGTAATTCTGTGAAAACCAAAATGATGGATTTGATTCTCAATGTATATCTTTGGGCTTGGAGTTGTTATAAAGTTTTAGAATTAGAATGTTGTTTTTTTTTAATCTTGTGCCACTGTTAGTAAATAAGTGTAGAAAATTTACTTGTCACTTCGAAATGTTATTTATAAGAGTATATAATTATAGATATATCTGTTGGGATATGTAGATGCATACTCGAGCCGTGGTGTATGCATGTACATACATCAACACGTATATAAGAGTATGTTCTTATAAATAACAGAATAGGATGTTAAGTAAATAAAAATATTTTTAATTGGTTATGGCATATTTTATTTGTATATTAAATGCAATGTTTCAGTAGATATTTGTTTATGATTCGGTTCTATTTTATGGAGTTATTTACATCTTACTATATCTTTTATAATGCTATTTTTAAATGTTAAATGGTTTCAATTTGAGATGGTTACGTTGGAATGAGATTGTGGTAAAATAGGAATTTGGATCTATATGGATTTCTGATTGCTGATTCAATTTCATTATTGATGCAATGGAAATGGAGATATAGTTGAAAATGAGAAATATAGTTTATTTTATTTCAATTATTAAATGCTAGTATAAGTGTTTTGAGATAATGCAAGTGTGATCCTTAGATTGGGTGGCTGACACTAGTCTAGTACCTTGTGGTGACAGAATTTCTATCGGTAGCGACTGACACTAGTCTATATCCTTATGGGAAAGAATTTCTGTCAGTTATTTAATTAAGAGATAATTATAAATTTATGGGCTATTGGTATCATCTAACAAGATAAAAAATTATGATTTCATCAGACATAATGGATTACTAAGAGGTTTCCTCACGGATACATAGCGTAGATTCTTATGTGGACACCCATGAACTATTGGATCATTACCTTGTCATTTTCTTTGCGAGTTTATTTCTGTTGGAAAAGAAATGCAGTGTTTTCTGATTTCAGTGTTAAAAGAATGGAATCATGTTATTAAATTTTAGTAACATATGTATTCTATCTGCATGGATTATAGGTTATTCTGATTTTATTATGGATGCAGGTTTCTAGAAGTACTCCGTTATCCTAATTAATGTGACTGAGCCCTGTTTGCATCTGTGTTTGTGTTTACTCTTGACTTTCAGGTTTAAATGGATAAATCAATGAGTTTGGGCCAGTGGTTAGTTGCTGTTAAGATTTATGGAAGGCAGATCATTACTTGTTTATTAGTTATCAGTTCTATTCGTTGAATGTAAAAGGCTTGAAAGGAATATGTATTTGAAAATAAGTTTTGAGTAAAGAGTATTCATAATTACTCTTATATAACTCAGTTTGGAAATTGTAATGCTCTTAGAAGTAGTTACTATGTATTTTGTTCTGACTTGGAATATTAAAACAACAACAAAAAAAATTATCATGCTTTTGTGGTTGTGTATGGTTGGACCTTCATGGTTTTATCTTTTGGGTTATTATGGGTTGTTACAATATGTGTTTTACTTTAATTCAAAAAGCTGGTAAAGAGGAAGTAGAAGATGTACATGTAGAAGTTGCAAATCTGTTGAATCAGTTTCAAGATATCATGTTTGATAATGTACCTAATGGATTACCACCTATAAGGAAGATCTGTCATCAGATGTGTTGACAATGAAAATTTCAGGTTCAAAAGGAATGAGACATCAGGGAAGTATAGTATACATTTTTCATATTTTATATAATTTCCCTATGTTAGTAATTAAAATGATAAAAAGGCATGTATGCAAGTCCCTATCTTTATTTCAATAAATTAAATGCATGTATATTTTGAAATAAAAATTGTTATAAAAGAATAATTGTGTTATTGGGAAAAAAGGAGTGGCGATCGGGAGTTGAACACTCGACCTCTCAAGCCACCCCCTTTTTCCTACCTATCTACCCTCCTACCCCCTAACCAATTGTCCTATGTTATTCTTCAAGAATATGGGTGGGAATTATGGGATTAATATTAGATTATTCCTTTTTTAAAAATTAAAAATAAAAATTGTTGGAACAAATAAATGTATTGTTTCTTACTAATGTGATTTTAATGTATTATTTACCATGAAACCATTAGTGTGAAAAGTATATTTGTATTAAAAGATTATTATTTTTTTTAGGTTTTGAAATATTTTTTATTGATATTTATATTTAATTTTCAAAATCTAAAGTACAATCTTTTATTATACTCTATTGAATGACTATGTGCATTATCTTTTTATGGGATTATTAAAGTAAGTACATATGATTGATTATCTAAATTTTATTTGTACTTCTTGTAAATAAGCATTTGAATATTATTTCATGATTTGAATTAATGTTTATTTGATATAATAATTGATAATTAAATAATCTTGAATTGAGATCATATTGAAAACTTAAAACATTATTAGATATGATGATTTTAATTTTAAGTTTTATTTAAAGATTATTTAATTTTGAATGTTTTTGTGCAGGAACTAATTGTTGGATTTTTATGGACAAGCACCTAAGATTATAATGAATCAAATTTATTGTACGAGAAATGTTTTTCCTAAAACCATTATATGGTTTAATTGTATTTTAGGGTTAGTTGCCAAGATTAGGTCTTGTGAAAGGGTATGTCTTTTCACATGAAACCTTTGATAAATATATTTATAGTGAAACATTTGTAAAAAAGAAGGATCATCATTTTATCAACATTGAAATATTTGAAACCAGTGCATGCTTTTATTCCAAAACCTTATGGGATACTATGGATCAATACATGCAGATCGAGTGATTTTTCAAGCTTAATACAAAATCTTTGTTCAAAATTCATCAGTGATGTCTGTTCCTCTGTGTTATTTTGAATTGGTTCTTTGGATAAAGTATCTTTACTTTCTTTAAGATATTTGATTTATTATACCGCAAGATCAAATAGGAATTGTAGAACTATATTCACTTGGTTTCTCATTGTGTATGGCTAAGCGTGCCTTTTGAATACTGCAGGATTCAATTGGTCTATCCTCTGAGGATTAAATTCCATTTGAATAGTTGTCTTCCTTTTTAGTTTGTTGTTGTTAATTAATCATTTTCTTGAAGTGATCAATTTATTTTAATTTTGTCTCCAAAGTTATACGTTTTGATTCAAAGTGTCACATTGTCGTTAATAGATTGAACTAGAGGAATTTTAGCATTGATCATCAATTAAAGAAATCACACATAGTAATCATATTGAGGATAAGGAATAGGCACTGGTCTTTATTATAAATTTAGTTAAGATTTATTATCTTTTTGTATCAAAGCAATTCACTACATTATTTTTCTTACAGAATTCACTCAGTCATATGAGAAAGTGTATTAAAATTAGGCCTACCAGCCTTGGCGATCAAAGCCTAAATTGTAGAGGTTTAAGTTCCTGAGGAATTAAACCTGCTCATTGGCGAGAGAAAGCATAATTCCAGTCTGCTATTTTGGGAACCAACAGATTGGATTGACTCTATTGCCCAGGGTGAAACAGGCATTGGTCTTATTGATAAGTGAAATTTGGTCATCTTATCATTTGTTGCTAGTTTTGACAATCTATTCCTTTAAATTCATTTTCATATCCTATCTGTTATCTTATTTATCAAGCTTTAAATTAGGTTTAGCATTAATTCTTAGCCATAGTTTAGATTTCAAATTATCTAAAAATTAGGATATTAGGTTGCTTTTTCCTCCAAGGATCAATAACCCCTTTGGAGTGAATTTTTGTTGTTTGTGCACGTATTTGTGCGGTCAGACAACATATTTGATTTAGGCCTACCAACCTTGGTTCGATTGAACCAGAATTATAGAGGCATTTATTGTGCCTATCAGTTGGCCTCAAAATAGTCAGCATTTTCAAGCACCAACAAGATGGACTTGATTTTAGGAGCTATTTTTCTAAATAAGGCAACACATAGAATGACACTAATAGAAAGTGAAGAGTTGAATAGACAAGTACATGAGTTATTGTAGAAGGGGTTGATTTGAGAGAGTCTGAGTCCATGTGTTGTACCAATAGTATTAGCACCAAAGAATAATGGAGAATAAAGGATGTGTACAGATTCTAGGGCTATCAACAAGATCACAATCAAGTATAGGTTTCCATTGTCGCGGGTGGATGATATTAAGGATTGTTTGAGCAGAGTTGTGTATTTCTCAAAGATATATTTGAAGAGTGGATATCATCAGATTTAGATTAAAGAAAGGGATAAGTGGAAGAATGCTTTCAAGACAAAGGAAGGGTCTTATGAGTGGTTAGTCATGCCTTTTGGGCTAAACAATGCACTGAGCACTTTCATGCGGCTCATGAATGAGGTTTTGAAATAATTTCTGGGTAAGTTTTTTATTGCTTACCTAGATGATATTTTGATCTTTAGTAAGACATTGAAGGAGCATATGATGCATATTTGTATGGTGTTTGAGAAGTTAAGGAAAGAGAAATTATTGATTAATTTGAAGTATAGTTTTATGAAGGAGTTAGTGTATTTGGGATTTGTAGTTTCACTAGAAGGTCTAAAAATGGACCCAAAAAAAGTGATGGCTATCCTCAAATGGCCTCCTCCAAGGAGTGCTACTAAGGTAAGATATTTTCATGGTTTGGCTAGCTTTTATAGAAATTTTATCAGGAGTTTTAGCAGTATTTTTGGACCCTTGACTGAAACAATGAGAGGGGATAGGAAGAAGTTTAAGTGGACTATAGGGGTAGATATGAGTTTTAAACTGTTGAAACAAAAAGTTATAGAACAACATGTTTTAACACTTCCAGATTTTAATATGGTGTTTTAATTAGACTGTGATGCTAGTGGTATTATAATAGGAGCTATTTTGAGTCAAGAAGGTAAACCTATTGCTTATTTCAGTGAGAAGTTAAATGATGCCAAGAGAAAATATTCTATTTACCATCATAAATTTTATACCATAGTTAAGGCATTGAAAAAGTGGAGACACTATCTTCTTCCTAAGGAGTTTATTTTGTATACTAATCATCAAGCTTTTCAATATTTGAATAGTCGAGGAAAGTTGAATCAGAGGTATTTGAAATGGGTTGAGTTTTTGCAGAGTTACACATTTATTTAGAAACCCAAGAGTGGAAAGTCTAATAGGGTTGTAGATGTGCTTAGCAGAAGGCAAATTTTGCTGATAGAGATGCAGATTGAGGTGGTTGGGTTCAAAGAACTCAAGAGTTTGTATCCAGAGGATCCTGATTTTGGTGAAGCTTGGAAAGCTTGTACAGAACCTGTTACTCTAGATAGAACAAATTGGTTAGTTTTCATCATCTAGGATGGTATGCTATTCAGAGGGAGTCAATTGTGCATTCCATGAAGTTCTATGAGGGATAATCTCATCAAGGAGAAACATAGTGGAGGATTGGCTAGACATTTTGGTTGAGATAAAACCATTTCTTTGGTTAGTGAGAATTATTACTGGCCACAGTTGCAGCAAGATGTCAAGAAGTTTGTACAAAGTTGCAAAGTATGTCAAATGGAAAAATGAGCAAAGTAGAATACATAGTTGTATCAACCATTACCTGTACCAGAGAAGCCATGGGAGGATATTAGTATGTAATTTGTTCTTGGTTTACCAAGGACTCAATAGGGACATGATTCAATTTTTGTGGTGGTTGACAAATTTTCAAAAATGACACATTTCATTCCCTGCAAGAAGACTAATGGTGTTGTTCATGTGGAAAAATTGTTTTTCAAAGAAGTGTGAGACTACATGGTTTGCCAAAGAGCATAGTTTCAGATCGGGACACTAAGTTTGTTGGATATTTTTGGTGTACATTGTGGAAGAAGTTAAAGACATATTTAAAGTTTAGCTCATCATATCATCCATAGACTAATGGACAAACAAAGGTGGTGAATAGGAGTTTGGGGAATTTGCTGAGATGTTTAGTTGGAGATAAGCCAACATGATGGGATTTGATTTTACCATAGGAAGAATTTGCATATAATAATTCCATCAATAGGAGCACTGGTAAATCACCATTCTATATTGTATATGGAAGTAGTCCCAGAAATGCATTTGAGTTGAGGAAGATAGACAAAGGAGAGATAATTAATTCTGAAGCTGAAGATTTTGAAGGACACTTGCATCCACGAGGAGGTGAGGAAGCTCATTACCAAGATGAACGTGTAATACAAGGGTTAGGCAAATGAGAAAAGGAGGCACAATAAATTTTAGGTTGGGAATGAAGTCATGGTTCATTTGCAAAAGGAGCAATTTCTAGTAGGTACATATAACAAGCTAAAAATGAAGAAGTTTGGGCCATGTAAAATACTAAAGAAGCATGATTTAGGAAATACCTTAAGTAGAATTTCCTACTGAGCTGAATATTTCACCAGTATTTAACATTTCAGATCTAATAGAGTATCATGAAGGGGGTATTGAAGACGGGGTCATAGAAGCACAGTGGAGTGTTCCAACAACTACTTCAGCTATCAAGGAGATTGAGGATATAGTAGATAGTTGTGATGGCAGAAGCACAAGGAAAAATACACATGAAGAATATATGGTCAAATGGAAAGGATGACCTATAGAAGATTCATCATGGATAACAAGGGAGGAGGTTAACCATCTTGGTTTTCCCCTGCACACCTAAGACGTGACAAGGTCACTTCTCAAATTACCTCAGGTGTCTGATGCAGGACTATACTAGGTGTAAGGGAAATCTTGCATCACCCAAAAATATTTTTGGTTCTTTTCAATAAGGGCTATCTTGTGCAGAGCTTCTATTTATGGAAACTTACTATTTTTAATAAGTTGGTCATACGAGCTTGAAATGTTCTGATTTCATAGGTGGAGATTCATCTTAGTCATATCAGTATGCCAGTTGAGTTTCATTGCCATATCATATGTATTGGTGAATTTATTGAGGTTTTTGGGTACAAAATCTTTGAGCTCAATTTTGAAGGCCTTAGAGGCTTTGGATCGTGATCGAACCCTGACTAGCTGGAGCTTGCACATGTTAGGAATTGTAGATTAGGTCCTACCATTTCTGAAAAGTGGTTATAAGAGCCAAACAAAGCTACGGTTAAAAATTTCTGGCCTCCAGAAGTTGGGCTACCTAAAACCATAATTTGTAATTATTTTGAGCCAACCCTAATGTAATAGTTATAAAAAATAAAATGACCCTAGGGGTAGTTAGCCTTAAGGGCTAAATTTCTAGAACCTTCTCAAGTAGTGGAAAATTGCCTATATAAGGAAGGCCCGTAGTGTTTTCTAGGGTAGTTCAGGATAGTAGTTCTAGGTAGTTATTGGAGGCATTGTCCTACATAATATTGTAAGGAAAATGCCCATGTGGCTTTGCATATTGTAATTTTGAAATTTGTAATTCTACACTTGTGGAGATAATAAGAAGCCCATTTTCTATTCTTGTAAATTGTTGTTGTTTCTCTATTTCTATTATGTGTTTGTGGTATTAAAGGGAACACCCTTCATCAATCTAGGTCTAGTAATAGATCTTGTGGTGGTAGATTTGATGGATATTGTTATGCATGAAAATAATATTGACATAAAGATGAGGATTTTAGGTCTAAAGTATATGTTCCTAGGTCTCCAGTCAAATTAGTAATCCCTCATGGAAGGGAAAGGCAATTAGATGTCACATGTTCTATATATGGTAACTATGGTCACCTAGCTATGAATTGAAGAATGAGAACTCAGAGAGGAAATGGTGGACCTTGGAGGTCAATTGGTATGGCATGCTTTATCTTCCATAGGATCGGTCATCTTGCAAGAGATTGTCAGTTCAGGAACCAGTCACTCATTAATAATATCAGATTTCCACAATCCATTTTTAATTACAGTTGAGTTTTTGGATTTGATTGTGTGTATTTTTAAGCATCTCAAAAATACACACACAATCGAATTCAGAAACTCAACTATAACCAGTCACCCAACTGGTCAGAAGACAAGAAGGGAAATAAAATTGTTGATGTTGAGGAATGTGGTCATGAGATGAAGAAGATTTAGAGGAAGGAAAGAGATAAATAGTAAGAGTTCAAGTCATCTGAAGGGAATTCACCATCCTATGGTGTAGAGGATTCATCTAAAACTAAGTCTATTTTGGACTTAGGGGGAGAACTTAAAGAAAACTCTTTTACCGATCCCCTTGATTCAAGAGCGGTAAGATCTATCAATATATTGAGATATATATTTGTATTTTAGACAACTCTAATGAAGTGGAGAGGTTATATATGTTTCTGTGATGACCAGCTTGAGTTTTAACTATTGGAACTGGTCATATCCATTAGAAAAGCACCAACTAGTTATAAAGGCATTATTCAACCATTGGAATGTATTGTTTTACCATTAAAGTACTGTAACAACTATTTTCTAAAGGATAAATAAGGTTAAAGTAAGTTCATTTTTCACTTTACTTTCTTACGCACACTTGTTAAGTTTCTTAGGGAAATTTAAGGTGACCATTGTGATTTGCAAACTTAGGAGTGGGAAAGTGTTCAAAAACCACAACCGGTGAATCAAGAGGTATTTTTATGGTTTTCTCTAAGATTTTGGTGTTCTTTCTAAATTGAATCATGGAAAGAGTTCTGGATACCCCTATTTTGGTTGATATTTTTGAAGAACCATGACCCATATTTAAGTTACATCTGATGAATGCAAGTGAGAATAATAAGATGGGTTATTTATCTTCCATAACACCTGGATTTATATTGATCAAGAATATCCAATCATACATTCATTAAAAAATTGATGAAATGGGAGTGGATGTTATTAATAGTGATTATGAAGGATTGTGTGAGAATCATGTGTTGAAGAACAAGCACAAGCAGTTGAAGATGAAGGGTTTTGCCTATGCAGTTAATATACCTAATGTTTTTAATCAAGAAACAATAATTAAATTATGGAGCTATCTCAACATGTACCTTCTTTTATATGCAAAATCATTTTCCTGGTAGAGGTGCAGTTCAATGGGCTATAGATAGACTGGTGGTAGTACATATAACTGAATTCATAAGGGAATTAGGAAATAACTTTAATAATGTTATGTGGGGTTACTTTAAGGATTTTCATACTGTGTGTGTGAAAATTGTACCTAGCTTTGGACGCAACACTTCAATAAAACATTATTGGTTAATTTGTCAAAAAATCTGCAATAAGAATAAACAAAATTAACCAGGCAATTTACTACCTTCTAGTAGGTGTGAGTATGGTATTCTCAGATTATGACAGAGATCGGTGACAATGCAACACCTAAACGAAGGATTTGAAATGATGAAAGCAATAAAAGTATGGATGCAGATTAATCTATATTTTTGGATTTTCTATGCAATATGATGAAAAACTGATATAAAATTGATCTAAAATGGATTGAAATGAATTTCAAATCTAATCTAACAATGCTATGGAATGCTATGAAAGAATTGAAAACAATAAATTGAAATTGCAAAAATATCACAATCGCCTGTTCGTAAGAGCTTGATTCTCCAAGTAATTGAAAGTGTGGTCATTTGTGAAGGGCTAAACCTTGTTTATATAGAAATCCAAGATTTTTGAGAACTCATGGAAAACCAAAAATCTCTCCCTAATTAACTCGGATTAATTGTTGAGTTATCAAGAATTTAGAAATGGGTAACTCACAAAATTATGCAAAATCATCTTTTTAACTCAAATTAGAAGTTTAGATCGCTTTTTAACTCAAAATAGATGTTGAGTTCAAAAAGATAACAAATTGAATTGATTTATTGATTTAGAGTTTAACTTCTTTTCTGAATGTGCATGGATAATTATGAATTAATATTATTTTCAACATATGTTGCTCTCAACTTAACTAATTTTTGAATTAAAATAACCGATTTATGGGTTAATCAATTATTAAATCAAACTTTATTCCAAAACTATATCATTAAATTTGACAACTAGATTTAATCAATTAAATAAGAATTTAATCAATTATCTGTAGGATTTTTTATTTATTGTCAAAATTAAATAATATTAATTAGGAGATAATTTGGATAAATTAGGAATATTTAGGAAATATTCCCCGATGCAGAATTATGATAAAATCAATTAGGGTTTTGATAATTTGATGTGCCTTAGGTTAGGACTTTAGGTCAATTTCGATCGATCTGTCGATGTAGGAGGTCAATAGTCTTATAGCCCATTTTTTGGGTATTACACATACTAGATTGTATAAAAGAGAAATAATCCTAATTGGTATAGAGGAATATAAAGAACATATCTATTTTCTTGTTGATACTGATACTTGTATTTTGAAAGCGGTGCAACCAAGAACATCTTGGGTTCCTGCCATGGGTTATGAGGTAGATAGTGATCTAGTGAGAATTCATGCAGTTGCACTACTATCTAAACCTATAGATGCTACCACACCTAGGTTTGAAACATATGAAGAAATTTTTCCTAAGATTCAGTTGGAACTAAAGAAAATAGTAATACAAAGGAAGATGAGGTAGATGATTGAGAAGCTAACAAAGATTGTTGAAAACATATAAGCAAATACTTCTACTACTGAAGCTATTGATATTGATAAAATAACACAAGTTACTCCCATTACATCTACAAAAGTAGATGAGACACCAGTAGTAAAGAAGACCTATAAGAGGAAGAAAGGAAAATCTAGTGAGACTAGTGAGGTCAATAAGAAGAAAGATACAACAAAAGATGAAGAAGCCAAAACTTATTTAGACAAGGAAGTGAACAATTTGAAGGAGAGTGGTAAGAAGAAAGTACCTAATATTGATTTCATTTTCAAGGACATAAAGGAGAGTGGTAGAATGGGAAATCATATGGAGCTTACACAAATTTTGGATAACTCCAAGTTAACTATAAGAACCATTTAAACCAATTGATGGAAGATGGAAAGAAACACTTAGAGAGATCATGGAGAGAGAACTTATGAAAATAAATTCTGAGTTGAATCTTGAGGATGCAAAGATAATGGTTGAAGCTTATAGATAAGATTTTAAGATAATAACCAATGCTACAAGAATACTTGTAGGTGACACACAAAGTGTCCATGATGAAACTTTGGAGATATGGAGGAAAAAGATGCAATCAAAAAAGGAAGAAGAACAAGAACAAAAGGAACTAGAAGGTACTAGTGAACAACAAAATGTCAATGAGCTAGTTATTGAACAAGTTGATGACATATTTACTCCTAAAGAAATAATAGGTAATGTTATTTCTGATATCCCTAAAAAATTACATGAAATTGAAGCACAAGATGTTGGTCAAATTGGTAGAGATGAAATATTGAATGAAGATATTCCTATGGAAGAGGTTACACCAAAAGTACAAGTATAGACTAAAGAACCAGTGACAAGACATAAAGAAGAAACTCTTAAAGAGGTTGAGGATATAGTCTCAGTGTAAATGAGGTTTAGCTTAGGAGAAACAAGTGAAAAGAATAAATTCAAATCGGTGATTGAAGAAGAAGAGGAAGAAGAAGATGAAGATATTCATATCCCCATTGATATCACTAAATTTCACCCTAAGGAATTACTTAAGTTTTCTAAAAAAGATGATGCTGAAGGCACAAAGAGATAAGGCTAAAGAGAAGAAGAAGAAGGATAGAGTACTGAAGGTAGCTAGAGATATTCTAGTAGTTCTAATTCCAGCTATAGAGTATGAAACAAATGCAATGGTAATTGATCATATGGAAACATTGATTAAGGCCACAGTTGATCAAACTTCTGACAGTGAGACCATAGTAATGAAGTCAAAAAAGTCTCATTATGAGAAGAAAAAGACAGTAAAATTGGTGGATAATATTGCAAAAGACAAGGTGACACTTTCAGGACTAGTGGATGAAACTAAGGTCACACTAAAGGAATTCGGTCAGTTATTGACTAAAGTAACCAAAATTTAAAATTTCACCAAGGATTTGGAAGAGAGTAGAGAAGAAGCACAAAATGAGCTTGACAACTTAGTTGAAAAGTTCAATCCCATCACAAGCTCCACAACATAATACAATGCTAAAGTGAAAATGATCACACATAGGGTGAAGAAATTTTAGGAAGAACAAGACAAGAGGGTCATCATACTAGAGTTACAATCATACTTAGCCCCTATAGTAGAGGTGATGCAAAAAAATGTGAAGAATTCAAAAGCCATAATTGGATTACCAAACATGAGTACTTTGGATTCCATGGAGGAGTTAGCCTCTGATCTACATGTGGGAAGATCATTGTGATGAATCATTTGAATAAATCATGGGAGATGTCATTAGAGATAGAAAAGAAAAACTTCAAAGATATATTTGACAGAATTTGATCTTGGTATCCTATTCATTTGAACACATTTCAATATGTGAACCTTTGTCATTGTTGACAAAAGAGGGAGTGTATGGATAGGTGAAAATATGTATCTATTCATATATGTTAGAATATAAGTTTATAGTGTATAGTGTCAGGGGGATTCATTCACTCTATAATTTTTTTTTCTAATCAATGTTAAGATGAATTTGGGGAGATAGACATATTTTTAACCCAATGTTTTCCATCAATGCCAAAGGGGGAGATTGTTGGAAATGTGATGGATTTTGGTGTGCAGTCATAGATGATTATGATTTTGGTTTCCATTGATGCAAAAATAGTCATATCAGTTGATTGGGACACTTGGTAAGGTCATTGTTCAATTTTTAAGAAGGAATCAACTAATTATAGTGAGAGCTATACAAGAAAAAAAACTACAAATGGAGATTTTGGTATCGGTAATGTTTGAGAAGGAATTAAGTGGAGTGGTCTTAGAAACATCATGGATTTACTCATAAATCTTTATGATTGCAACTGCAACTCATTTATACAATTGGTGTGAAAGCATTTAAGTAATAGAAGAGGTTACAAGTTTATGAGTCTAAGTTCTTGAGATACCGGTGGTAGATCTCAGATCGGTGAGAAAAATAGTAAGTTTGATGATATTTGGTGATATGATGACATAGAATAGAGGTTATGGACATGATGAGTTGGCATTTTTTGGGATCATTGCAAATGCATGAGGTGGATTTAGGGTGATGCATTGGAGAAGTCAAAATGTGTTTGGCTATCTTGGAGATATAACTTGCAAATCTTATTTTGGGTCGACGTGGTCATGGTAAAATGTATTTTACATTAAGATTTTCATTTTGGCATGTGGTATTTGAGAAGGAAGATTAAAAGTTGAATTTTGGTGAAGTTTAAGTTGGTGATATTTGTGTATTTATTGGGTACTTATCTTATTGAAAAGGATGATAAAGTAAGTTGATTGTATGAAGTGGAATTCATGATTGTTGGGGTTGCGATGAGGGTTTTGAGTAGAGGAAGATCAAAGAGAAGTTACAGAGTGTATAGAAAAAATTGGATCTGACAGGAAAGTAGTGCTATATCTAGATCATTACTTGCTATTCTCTGATAGTTGCAGCAAGAAAAATCCCTTAACCAAGTGGACTTTAACAAGTCTTCTAATGTAAATCCCTTAACCGGGTGGACTCATAGAAAGAGTCTTAAATCCTTTAGCGAGGTAGATCTTAATAGATCTCATTGTACTCCTAACATTGTACTAGTCACTCTTAACATGGTGGAACCTCAGAAAGGGTATTTGTAGCTCCTAATAGGGCAAACTTTTTTACTGCAGTGAAGGGCTTATGGGTGTCATCCCCATCATGGTTTTCTCCCGCTAACCGAGGGTTTCCATGAGAAAAATCAATGTCTTATGTGTGATGCATATGTTGATGTTTGATTTTATTTACTTTTATTTCATTGCATCAATTATATGTTTTTCTATTGGAAGTTTCTACTAAATTTACTTAGAGCTATGGTTGAATTAGTAGGTTACCTATTTATACTAATTCAGTCCCCCTCTCAGTACTATCTAATACTAACACTATGCAAGTGAAAGTATTAGTTTAAGGATTTAATCACACCATGTTGAGGTGTAAAAAGGCAATAAAGTGTTGAACTAGTTAAAAAATGACATGCTAGAGATATTGTGCACAAGATGTCTCCATTGATGTTTGTATTTCTCCATGACATCTTTATTTTTTATGGGTTTTATCTTGACACACTTGTTGACATGAGTTTAATGAAAACTTGATATTGTTACAAAATTATAAGATATTATAAGAATTATAATTATCATTTATTAACTACATTTAGATTCACACATTGATTTGTGATTCTTAAGTATGCATTTGTGTAATTCTTGTGATTTGATAGCTTATTTTCCTAGATCAATTATTATTTTTTCACTTTCATTATTTTATTTTCAGTTATGTATCACTCTGAAATAATGGATAAATTGATCTTTATTCCACCTTTCCAATCTTAAATCAATGGAAATTTTAGAATTGTAAATTGCATACCTGTGCAATTTCATGCTCACCTAGGCCTCATTTTTGCATGTATAGCCTCCCATGTTCGATATTTTCAACTCATCTCACACTATCTAAAATTAAGACATCACCATAATATTCTAGACCTTAGGTCTAGTTCTTTTCTTTTTTATATAGACTAGGTTGCCTTGGGTGACCTCATCCTAGAACTAGGTCACTTGAGGCAACATAGTCTCAAACTAGGTTACTTGGGGTAACCGAGTCCCAATAATTGAGGCTCAAATTCAAATCCTCTAATAGATAGTTTTTGGGAGTGGGAAAACCTCTTCCATGTCAAATCTCTTCAAAATTACAAGCCCAAAATGATAGGGAGATCTATAAAAGAAAGAACACATTCCCTTATTTGCATCAATCCATACACACATCAAGTGATCACACATACATTTTTCATTCATGCAATCATCAAGATCAAGAATTTAAACATTCAAGGAATTTTTCTTTAGATCTAGGATTATGGAAATCCTTAAAAACCTTCATGCAATCATGTATTCATGACTAATTTTCTTTTCAAGTCTTGTGGAGTCATTTTAATGCATCAACACTTTTTATCACCTTCAAAGATCATTTCATCAACAAGCTATAATATACTTTAATTATTTGATCTAGCATCTAGTACATATCATCACACTTTGATTCCCATTTTAATTTCAATGTTAAATCCTAAATCAAAGTGATGGAAAAGGTTATTGATGTTACAACTTGCATCATTTAATCTATATTGATCAAACTAGGTTTTTCCTATATCTATATGTGATAAGGGTGTTTCCAAATTATGGGGATTTTAACTAGGAAAATATTGTTTGTTTCTTGGTCATGCTCTATTTGGAGATGTCATACAAGAATTATAAAGGTGAAACTCTTAGTCACTAATTATATTCTAAGATCTATTTTATCTTAATTAACTAACTTAATCTATGTCTATATGATTCAACTTAGACTAAGCATAACTTAATAATATTAGACCATAGAATTATTTAAACTACCACACACTTACATAACTAAAATCTATTTTGTTTCACACTTGCTGGAGTTCAAATCTAAGTCTATTTTGGTAAGTGCACAAAGACGGGGGACCAAAAAGAGGGTATAAGATGCCACTTTTTTTCTTTCTTGAAACCAACAAATTCCTAACTTCAATAAGAAATTAAAGATAGCTACAGTCAAAATGTGAAGATGTGACAACACAAGAGTTGTAGTACTCTGAATCTAGTTTCTAAAATACTATTTAAAAAAAAATAAAAATGGTTGATATTAAGGGCCTCAAAAAGGGGGAGTATACAAAGTGGTCCTATTTTTTGTGAAAAAACATAGCATAGAGTCTGGTGTGCTCTCCCTAAAATGTAATTTAAAAAAAAATAAAAATTAAATCTTTCTACTGAAAAGTTTTATAACACCACTTAATCTATCCCATATATTTTAGCAATTTTTTTAAGAACATATAATTTTTTATGAATTTTCAAAGTGGACACATCCTGGAAACATGAAATTTTAGTGTGTCCCCCTAGAAATTGCTGAAAACTAATCAGAAATGAAAACTTATTTTTTATAGGTGTGTAAAATGGAGTCTATTTTCTAAAAATGTAATTTGTTTCAAAATTAAATGAATGAGCCAAAATCCATGCCCAAAATAATACACATTGATTTTTGACAAAAAAAATAGACCTAATTATTAAAGAAATTAGAGATGGAAATCTTAATATAATCAAAATTTAAAATAAATTAAATGGTTATATATAACTAAAACTGAGATTAACAAAATTAGACTATTTGATTTTGTCTATGTTGAACCACATACAAACCTAACAGGGACCATAGACAAAAATAGGAGAATTTTTTTGTATGTTTTATGAAAATAGGTCTAAGACTTGTTATATTCATCTAAGCCTTTGGGTTGGGTGCCCAAGCAAAATTCAAGCATAAGGCTTAGTGTTTCCAAAATCTATTAATATGGTGTATTCCCTATATGGTGTGTACCATATATGGCATGCATCATATGTAAACAATTCTATAAGGATGGCATTCACCATGTATGGATAACACCATATATGGTGAATGCTATGGATTTGAAATTTTTAATTTATCTCTTTGTCTATGTCTCCACTTTTGAATCTATGTTTCATTACCTCAAATCCTTGTATCATCATCTAATCATGTATACCTTTTATCTCTATCTGATTAGGTCTTTAAAATCTATTTGTCAATCTAAGTGTCTCAACTCTCTAGTTGTGTCTCTCCATCTGCATCCCTATGCCTCCCCTCTTATGGACTTGTCTTTACAAACTCTCTCTCTCTCTCTCTCTCTCTCCCCTCTCTTTATTACCATATCTCTCCTCCTCTTTCCAACATCTATCCCTTCTTTCCCTTTTTCCTAATGTATTCCCCCTTCTAATATTTCCTCTCTCTATTTTCCCATTCCCTTTCCCCATCCTTCCACCCTCTCTCTTTCCCCCTCTCTCCATATTTATGTCGAAGTCCTAAACCCTAAACTATAAGCTCTAAACTTTGTCTCCCTCTATCACCCTCTCACTATGTTCATCATTCCCTTGTTTAAATGGTAAGGTATAAGTTAAGGGTGATGCGAAATGGTAATTTACACAATGGTTCACATTTAAGCCATTATAGTTTCCATTTTCCCACTTTCCAAAGAATGAAAAACCAAATAATAAGGGTGTGCATTATTTTTTTCTTCATAGTATAAATTCACATTCTCTTGATGATTACATTGAATTTAGATAATTTTTTCAATATTTTCTTGATATATTTCTGATACATATTGCAACATATCTCATGCTTATTCTTGATATCAATATTTTGCATTAGCGCCCCATTCACCTATTGTGTTTCTCCACACCATGTAACCTTTTTAGTGTTAACAAAACTGATCGATGAAGCTACTTGATGATGATGTTGATTGGTGAGGTAAGATGATGATGCATAATGTTGATTGGCATAATCAAGATAATCAGTTATATTGTTGTCATTTATGTCAAACTATTTGACATTTTTAAAAACTTATTACCACATATTCATAAGAAGATAGAGTTGAGTTGCATAATAAATTAAGTACATAGATGTTATGAAAAGGTTTGAGTAATTTATGATGATAAGAATCAAACAAAGTAATAGTTAAGGTGGATAATGAGAATAGTTGAATGATTTGAATGGTTTGTCAAATTTGTGAAAGAATTTGTTGATTTGATTGTTGGATATGATCTGTGAAAATGCTTAGAAGATGAGGTTAAGATGGAACTCTATAATGAATTTAGATGATGATGATTTAATTAGTTGGAAGTGACAAATGTTAATAGGTAAATATGAAAGCTTATCAGAAAATAGGCAAGTCTTATTGGCAAATGAAAAATAGGAAGTGAAGATTCAAGGCATGATCGTAAAGTTTGAATTGTTATTGAAAATAGTGAATTGTATTGGACAACTGGAAGATAGAAGCACAATTTTAGGAAAGAGGTGATGCCATGAAGATTGATGTAACATGTTTAAGGATGGATTCATAAAGAAGTTTCTACAAGGAAAAAATGGCTAATGGAAAAGGTGAAATGTGAGGCCGAATGAATGGATTTGTTAAGAGAATTGATTCTAAGTTTAGATTTTGTGATCGAAGAGTTTCTACTTAAGGAGAAGACAAAGAAGAAGATTTGAAGGAAGTTGTGATCATGGAAGAAGATATAGATCATAATAGAGGATCAAAGAATGGTATGTTGATATTTGAGGAACTTTATTGGATTTGATTAAGAAGTGATAGTGTGAACTATAGATCATTTATTTGTAGTTACTTTCTAACCATTGTAATATTAAAATCCCTTAATCAAGTGGCCCTAATAGGTCTTTTGTAAAATCCTCTAACCAGGTGGCATTCTAAAAAGAGTGTTTAAAATCCTCTAACTAGGTTACTCCTAATAGGGTATAAGAATCTAACAGGTCTCCAGGGAAATCCATTAACCAGGTAGCATTTAACAATTCTTTTGTAACCCTTAACCAAGTAAGATCTTAACTGGGCATATTCTAGAAGAGTACAAATATTTGTGGGCATTATTCTCACACCGTAGTTTTTTCCCTAATCAAGTTTCCACAAGATAAATTTGTTGTTATTATTATGTGGATGTTATTTCATGTGTTTCATGTTATTTGATTTGTTTAAACTGATAATGTTGTTATAAGTTAAAGAAGTTCTAATTGGTGAATCAGTTTGATTAAGTTTAATCAGTCTTGTAAGTTTTATTAGGTTGGTGATTATTGATTCATCCCCCCCTCTTAGTAATCATTCCTATACCTACAATTGGTATCATAACGCTAGTTCCTTGATTTGGAAAGATTAAACATCTTAGGGAAAATATCACAAGATGTATAGGAAAGATGTACCCAAGTTCAACAAGAATGAAGAAGACTTTGACACATGGGTAAGTAGGATGTAACTAAACTTATCAGGAATTTAAGACACTGATGTTGGTTATCTTACTATAGAATATGTACCACATATAGAAGCTGACCGAAGAGAAAATCTGGTACATAATTTAGTGATGATAGAAATCACAAGTTCTTTACAGAGTTCAAATTATGTTGACATCAAAGGTCTAAAAAGAACCAAGGCAATGTGGGAAAAATTGCAGAAAGTTCATGGAGGTGATTCACATGTATTGAAAGAAAAGGTTGATAATCTTAAAGGAAAGAACGGTGATATGAATATGCAAGAAGGAGAAAACATTGCACAATATAGTGCTAGGATAAATGAAGTTGTTTCTTCTATCAGAGGAGCTAGAGGAAAACTTGAAGATGATGAAGTTGTGGGTAAAGTTATTAGAATCCTTACATGGAGGTATGCAATTAGAGTTTATGATATCCAATAATTAAGAGCAATTGATTCTACCAAGGTTACACTTGATACTGTAGACACCTAAAAATCCACTTGTCAATTAAAAATATTTTAGTTGAGAAAAGACCCAATGATATCATCATTAATTAATTATTATGGTCATTATCCATTCTCCTATTTTTTTTATCAAAGACATTTAATTAATAAACCTTAGCCAAAAACATTTAAATCCAATTTACATGTTTATTCCTCCAATTTATTAATTATTTAATAAATTATGTCTCAAAACCCTTTAAATAAATAAATAATTTATTTAATTCCCCAAAACACTAGATATCTTCTAGAAAACTCTAAACCTATCCTCACTTTCCTAATCATTCCCTAAACCTACTTAAGAGGTGTTTCCTAACCCTCTTAGCCTAAACCCTCATCCTTTGACTTCTGGTCAACACCCCTCATTAATGAGCCTTAAATGCTCATTAATGAACCCTTACACCCTCATTAATGGCTCTTACAACCTCTTAATGAGAGCCAATGTCTCTTCTTCCAACTTGGTCCCCTAGCACTCTTCCCTAGTATTGCTCACACATGTGTGAGCAACCCTTCATCCTTATCTCTTTGACCTTAAGGCTTAACCTTTGGTCCTAAACCCCAACTACCCTTCCTAACCAAAGCCCTTCCTAAAATCCTATAAATAGCCTCCCTTCCAAGAGAAATTTAAAAATTCACATATCATTTTCATAGCATTTATATTATGTTCATTTTCATCTAGACTTAGCATAATTTCTAGTATTGTTAGATTTACCTCATTTTTATGCTTTATAGCTCATCCTACCCTAGATAAATTGGATTAACCTAGCTTATTTCAATAAATACTAATCATATTCATTAATATCATATCCATCTTTTGGTTAAAATAATCTTTGCATAGCATTCATAAGCTCAAATCTGTATTTGGCTTCATTTGGACCCTCAGAATCCGAGGGGTAAAATAGGTGCTCCATACCTAGTTTTGTACTACTATGGGGTATTAATGGTTTCAAAATGATCCCAATCCTTCCTAAAAAGCATTAGGGACATACTCATTGTGTTTCGAGAGAACACCCACATCCCTCCTATAAGAAAAAATCAAACGGTGATAGGGTGCTCCCGTTTCAGCTCAATCTGAGGTGTCCTACGAATGAGTTTTCTATATGTTGATGCATGTTTAACTTAGAATAATTTTTGAGTGTTTTAGTGTGCTACCTATAGGTTAGGTTTGCATTGATCACATTTTGGCATGCCCAGTGGGACCCCACTACGCTCTTCAAACTATTTTTTTAAGGTTTTTTGATAATAAAAAAACTCTTTTTTTGAAAATCCTGTGCATTCTAGGAGGCAGAGTCTTATGAAAAAAATTCCTAATCATGGATTTCCATTTGGGAACCCATGGATTGTCATACTATACCATGTACAGTGTCATATGAGCTTTTTGCAAGTATTTTTGGTCTTTTTACTACTTTTTGGCACTATTTTCTGTATGGGACCTTGTACTGACTTGTATGACACTGATCCATAAAATACCCTATCTTTCATTGTCATATGGGAAATATGGGGCATGTGTTAAGCCCCGATCTTGGGTTTAATTGGTTTTTCAGGTTCATTTGGACTTCCTAGTGCCTCTAGGCTTCAAATTTATAGTTTCTAACTTGGTTATTTGTAGGTACTCCTTGGAAGGCAATTTGATCTGTTGGAAAAATGGTCAATTCTCCCTTTGGATTTGTGACATGGCTTAACCACCTCCTGTGTCTTCTATAAGTCTAGTGGTTGTATTAGACATTAATAGGTCAATCTTTTGGTACAACGGCAACTACTACTTGTAATAAGTGGTATCAAAGCTTGGTCATAGGTTCAAATACCCTTGGGTAATGCTGAGGGGGAGATTGTTGGAAAAATGGTCAATATCAAATAATTTCATTTGAGTCCTAAAAAACATTCAATCTTGAGTGCACAAGGAGAAAAACAAAGCAATTTCATTTTAAAATCTAAGTTCAAATCCTAAAGGAAAATTCAATCTTGAATGCTCAGAATAAAACACTTGAAAAATCTTATCAAAAGAGATTTTTTATTTTCAAGGAATGAACATTCAAATCCTAAACATATGTGCATGAAATTCATAGCATAGAACACTTAATATCATTCTGGAAAATGAACTCTTCGTGGTGTGTTTCTAGGAGTTTTTCAAATTCTACAAATCCTTGTTAAACTAAGTGACGTAAAAAAATTAAACTAGGACAAGTTCACTTGTTTTACTTCTAGCAAGGCTTGTATAGGGAGAGAAGTGCTTCCTCTTTGGAGAATGACCTCAAACTAGTACTTCCCCGATTGGTATAGAAACAAAGCACTGAGAAAATGCTTGCTTCATCCCCTCAAGCTCAGGCGATGCCTGTTGATGGTAGCCCAAGGGAGGTGAATATCACTACTATTTCGGCATGGTCAACTAGGCTCTTAAGTGAGTCACATGCATACAAACTGATTGGAAGGACACCACTGACCAAATTAGATACCTATTAATCAAAGGCTTCCCGATCTATTCCCAAAGGTATCAAAATATTTGTGCAAGGACCGATCCAAGTGGTTTCTCAGACCACCTTAAGATTACTCACCATCTGTATTCCTTTTTGGGATACCAAACTATGAGAAAAGGTTTTGTTACTAGCCTTTCATTAGGTAGTTCATGTTTTATGTATTTTCAAAGTTTCAAACTCAGTGCAAAACATCCATTGAACATACACAAATGAAGAGTTATACAAAACCAAATCTTTTTCCATATCAATCCAATCCTCCAAAATCCAAAAGTCATCCAAGCTTATAGAATCTTGTCATCCTAGTCTCATAATCATGGTCTTCCTTTCATCCCGGATCTTTTTTTGTCCAACATTATCCTCCTTTCCTCCCCATATCCTAGGTTAGCAGAGTCATCTTGGTCATCCCCCATTCCCCTTTCATCTTTTTAAAGAGTTAGTCTTTCCTCCTATCCCAAGCTTAATAAAAATCCTAGTATGAGCTTATCAGTCATCGCAATCTGAGCTTTAGTTCCTTCAATCCTCATTCCTCCATCCCCATCCAATGCATTTGCAAATCAGCATGTCTCAAATCTATTATGATGAGTTTGGTTGTCATGTCTTTTCTCCCACTCCATCCTATTCCAGTGATGATGATAGTCTTGTTGATCATGATGAATAGATTGAAAAAATTATATGGCTTGCTCCAAAAACCTTCCCAAATCCATTCATTCCTCCAAAATACCCTATCATTTCTCCATACATGCCCACTAGTACTCCTTATCATATCTTTGACAAGGGAAATCCATAATCCATACCTTCTTCCTATCTTGAGCCTGCATATCTTCCTCATGCATCCTTCCTACCTCCATCTTCTTCCATAGGCATATCCCAATGTCCAACTATCCATAACAACACTCCTAGATACATCCCTAATCCAAATCCTCCATATCCTTATCCTCTAACCTATTTTCAAATCCAAGATCCTAGTATTCCAATCCATTACCCTAATCCCCCATCTTATCTCAGTCCACCATCATCCATTCCTACCTACATTGCCACAAATCCTCTTCCACAAGAAACATTCATCCCTCAATCCACTTCATATCCCATATCTCTATCCATCACCCCCATCCCATCAGTTAGTCAATCAAGTTCAAAAGCTTCCTCTATGCCTACCTATGTGAACTATCTAGCCATGCCATCCTCCAAACCTTCTTCTACACAATTATACCCTCAACCAAGATCACAATCCACTATCCTACCTTCATGTTTGGACTATCCTAACTCTCCATATTCTACACATTCCAATCCTTCACCTCAGTCTCAATCACAAAATTTTCCAAGGAGTTTCACAAGAAAAATAGAAAAAAACCTCTCTACTAATGTTGATGAGCCATGTCATCTCACTCCCTCATGTGAAGCCATCAATGATGATCCCCATCCACATCCTACATCCACCATTCCTCCTCTATCACCTACACCTATTATCCTTCTTCCATCTATCCCATCTATTTATCCTCTTCCATCTATCCCATCTATTGATCTTCTTACATCTATCCCATCTATTGATCCTCTTCCATCTATCCCATCTATTGATCCTCTTCCATATCCTAGCATCGTCGAGTCCCTTCCATCCACGGACTCCATACAATCCCCATCCATGTCTCTATCTCCTATAATTCTCCAAAGCACATCCAATGAGCCTCATTAGCTCACCCTTCTCCCCGCCATCATAATTATAGAATTTACCATCCTTCCATCCACTCTATCTACAGGATCCATCCATAAATCCTCCATCACTCTATCTACACCAATCCTATCAAGTCAAGATCTTATCCAAAATCATGTTGAAATATCCATTGAACTAAATCAAGATCCTATCCTCTCACTTCATGATCCATTCATTCCATCACCCCCAATCCAATATCCTATCATCCCAGTTCCTCCAATCCAAGATCCTATCATCCCAATTCCTCCAATCCAAGATCCGACCATCCCAATTACTCCAATTCAAGATCCTACCATCCTGATTTCTCCATCTCAAGATCCTATCATCTCATCCTCTCCACTTCATGATCCTCTAAAATCAGCCAATTAGAGTGTCACAGAGTCATGTCTAGGATAGATGCCTTGTTGTATTTGTTGTTGTTGTGTTGAAAACCATCATGTTGAGATACTGATCCAATGTCGTCACTTGCTTTCCAGGTTGACTTCCCTGATGTCACCTTCAGGATGCACCATCCTATGATCACTACATTAGTGCAGAGACTAATAGATGCAGAGAGTGCTCACATTAAGGGACTCAATTTGGGATTCTTACGTGCTTTACCTGACATTAGGGTAAATCATAGTCTTCTTGGTACACTCATAGAGAATTTCCATTCAGAGATGAACACTTTCCACTTTTCAATGGGGGAGATGACTGTGACTCCCGAGCATGTATACAGGATCCTGCAGATACCAGTCCATGGTGCTTGAGTGGAGTATGACACACAGCCATGATAGAGTACAGTAGCCTTGAGGACCATCTTCAGGGATGATCTAGTGATGGGTTGGGCCATCTCCTGGGAGGATCTGACATGCAAATATGGTGGTGCTCATCCATTAGCCATTGTACTTGCAATGTTCTTGAGCTGCTACCTTGTTCCAAATTGAGGTTAGCATGGTCTAGAGTGCGGTTGGGGGATGATGCTATAGAGGATGTTGGCCAGATCGGTACTTAGATTCGAGGTGAGTGCATGTTAGCCCATATGAATCATGAGATGCATGAGATAGTATATCACAGCACACGGGCCATGGTTGCAGGTGTCATTGTCCTTCAGATCTAGGCCTAGGAGCATCTCCCCATTTGTAGGCCTATTTATCATGACACATGGCAGGCTCTTGAGCCTTATATTTATAGGTATGCAGGCCTGATGACCTAGCCTCTACTGGGTAAGACAGAGCAGTAGAGAGGAGAGTTGGATGACATGGTAGCTATAGTCTGGAGACCTTGGGTTTCCATCGAGCCCTAGGATGATGCTCGTTGAGAGCTTGCCTTCATGTTTGTATCTCATCCACTAATTGGGTAGAGTGTCACCATTATCGAGAGATTCCTTGTTACACATGTCATGTGCCAGTTTGGTAGGTAGCAGGACATATCAGATGAGTACTGCCCCTATGCCCGCTTCTCTAATGAGGAGAAGAAGGGGTGGCATGCTAGATTGGATCCAGGGCGGTGTGCGATAGAGACATGCATTCCAATAGTACAATGGGATTATATGGTGGGTGTCACCAATGCAGGGGTGACACCTGCATATAGGGACCAGTTGATTGCACGCCCACATCTGAGATTCATAGATTTAGTTGGTATGGGAGAACAATAGTAGCCTATGTAATAGTAGCAAGTACCAGATCAGTAGCCACCAGTTCAGTAGCCTACATAGTAGCAACAGAGAGTGTTGAGACCCCGATCAGGACAAACTAGCATCCCTACTAGGAAAATGGGCTTAGATGCAGGAGCTAGGAGCAGTGGAGCCCAACAGAGGTTGACTAGGCAACAGACAAGTGATGCATCATAGCAGGCACTTGATGATGATATTGATATGCCTGACATTCCAGTAGGAGCAAGTACACCACAACTGTAGAAGGCTCTCAGGAAGAGTTATGAGAGGGTTAGACAGGTCCAGTGGGAGTGGGATGACTATCACACTTGAGTCATTAGAGAGGAGACCTAGGTAGCTGATAGGGATGCCGAGATCAAGTAGCTATGGGAGGATCTAGCACGATCAAGGATTGAGACTAGATACGAGGCTGCTTAGGCAACATATTACTATGTAGCTTACTATGGGGTCATTCTAGATCTATCAGAGTAGGTACCACCTTTTGCTGATTATGCTGGAGCTCCATAGGAACCTCCACCAATACCCCCATAGGCACCGCCACAGCAGGCACCACAGGCACCCCCATAGCAGGCACCTCCATAGCGGCTGATGCCTCTTCCACAGAGACCACTGCCACCACCTCCTCTAGGTGGTGTGGGACCGAGTTAGCATATTTTGATATACTTGTACATTATAGCCCATTTTTTATATTGTGCTCAAGTAGCACCTTCTCTTTTGTACATGACATTGTTCAAGATATATATATGAGATCGACAGTTTGATATCCTCGTACTTGTTGACATATTGCTTTGATATTGATGTTTATGAGATGTTTCTACATGCTTAGATGTATGGATAGAAATGTATGAAATGCACATGCTTCCTTTTATGAATATGAATATGCATATGGTTATTTTTTTATGATGATGCAATGTGAAATGCAGTGATAGATGGACAGAATGTATGCATATGTGCAATGTATGATTTGAGTTATGCTTATAGTGGATGCACATGTATATGTAGATGCAAATGAATTTATGGACAGAAATGAAATGAAAATGCAATGGATATGTAATGTATATGGTACTAATCATCTCATGTAGGGTTGTCGCAATATATGATAGGTACTAATAAAAAAGATTACATTTCGAAGATCAAGAGTGAGGACTGAACACTTGTGAAGCCAAGATGAAACTGGGACAAAAGATGAGAACCTTTGATGAACAGAAAGCAATCAAGAGAGTAACAAGATATCGTCTCAAATGCAAGCTTAGCATGAAAATGCAAGCCTAGATTGAAAATGCAAGCCCTAGGACTTGGTTGTTGGACTCATCGTATTATCATCATCGAGTTTAAGCATGGGATGATCACAAGATGTCACACAATCCTCACTAACATTACAATTATGAGAATATGAATATGACATAAGTCTTAGATTTGTTGGAATGAGGTGTAAGCATTAAGGCACAAGAAGCCAGAATGACCTGAACACCTATTCCTTTTGATTTAGCAAGTTAACATAAGCAACAAAGCACAATTACTAGAATGACCTGAATGTTGCTTGTGAACAAACACACTAGACATGCGAGAGTTCCTTCTTTTGCCAAAGAGTGCTCACAATGACCCTTACGTTCACTTAGCAGGACAAGCGTTAGCAATTTTACTTGTAGCAGAAAGAAGTCACTCAAAATAGACAAGGAGAAGAACCAACCTCACCAAAGTGTCCATATAAAAGGAGTCAAGGTACGCATGGCCATCCAATATGAGATGAAGGATCTTACAGATGGACACCCCTCTTAGATAGGTTCATTGGATCATTGGAACTAAACCAGCAAACAAAAAGATAAGAAAAGATCATGCCCCCAGTCTTCGCATTTCTCAGTCAAAAAAGACATCTTAGATTCGCTTGAGGAAAAATGATAAAGAAAACAAACAAACAAGCAAAGGAAAAGCTCAGCATGCTTCAAAGGAACACAAAATCAGTTTTTAGTTTCAGTTTACGTTTGTGTTCAAGCGGATTGAAGTCAAATCAGAAGTGTACACCATTTGAAGTCTCGATGGGATAGCAACAGCAGGTAGACATAGCGAGAACCACTGGTGACCGTCATGAGAGATGAAGTCTCAAGAAGAAACTGGAGTGCTAACCAAGTATTAGTAGGCAAACGCAATGAGAACCACTGGTGACCGATACAAGGAAGATTCTCAAAAGAGAGAATAAAACACGAGTGAAACATCAGCAGGTAAATGTAGTGAGAACCACTGGTGACTGATGTAAGGAAGAGATCCCAAGAGAGAGAAGTTTGAATGAAAGCTAAGTATCAGTAGGCAAGCATAGTGAGAACCATTGGTGACCAATACACGAGAGATCCTCAAGAAGAGAGATCTCAAAAGTAGCTAGGCATCAGTAGGTAGACGCAGTGAGAATCACTGGTGACTGATGCATGAACAAAACTTCTAAAAGTGATAGAAAAATGCCCCCCTAGACCAAGAAGATGCCCCCAAGTATGAAATAGTTCCAATCCATTGAAAAGTCAAGGAAAATCTTGAAGAGAACTGAAGGCAAGTGCATGAGCTAGCAAACTAAAGTAGGAAATGAACTAAAAGCAGGAAACAAACTAAAGCGGGAAAGTGGGAAAGCAAACTAAAGAAGGAAACTAAAAGCCAAGCAATGCTAAGATGAGATGTAGCTTCAGGAAACAAGAGGTGCATGTTTACTAGGTTTTCACCATCTTGGCAGAGATTCTATTTTTGCTACCATGATGCCTGTTTACCAGGTTTTCATCAATGGCACATTTTTCTTCTTTTTCAATTTTTTTGTGCTTTTCTCTTTTTTTGATTTTTTTTGAATTTTTGAATATCTCATTTTTATTTTTATTTTTTATCTTTTCACTTTTTTTTGTATTTTTTCAATTTTCAATTTTTTTTATTATTATCAAGGCACCTATTTACCAAGTTTTCACCAAGATAATAGATACATCAAAGTGCTTGTTTACCAGGTTTTCACTAAGATGATCATTTTTTCAGGACATTTTGCAATTTTTAAGATTTTTTGCAATATATTTTTTTTTGGATTTTTTTAGGACCAATAAGTATGTACATGAGCATACGAGCAATGTCTCAGCTATAGAATTTCTTCAAGTGAAGAGCATTGATAAGCTCTTTGAGATATTCTCCTTCAGTGGTGGAGAGTCGATAAGTGCTAGACCCAAATGCTACAGTAATGACATACGGACCAAGCCAGTTTAATTCAAATTTCCCTTTCTGGACTCGCTACTACTGATTTTTGGGGTTCTCTCTTAGGATGAGATCACCCACTTGGAATTCTCTTTGTCTGACTTTCTTATTATAGGCTTTAAACATCCTCTTTGGTATGCTCTTAGATGATCGAATGCCACCTTCTGATGTTCATCAAGTAACTCAAGCTCTTGAAGCTAGGATATTTTATTATCTTCATCAGTGACAAGGCCCCTCAAAGAGATTCGCAATGTCAAAATCTTGACCTCAATAGGCAATACTGCTTTTTCTCCATAAACCAAGGCAAAGGGAGTGGCCCCTATTGGTGTTCAGATACTAGTTCTGTAGGCCCACAAAGTTGGATTAATCTGGAGATGTCAATCTCTACTAGATTTATGAACTATTCGGTGCAAGGTTTTTAGGATTGTCTTATTAGAAGCCTCTACTTGTCCATTACCCTGAGGATAAGAGATAGATGACCAATACTGAATAATTCTAAATTTAGTGTATAAGTCTGTCAGGTCCTTATTTTTGAATTATCCCCCATTATCAGTGATAATAGATGAGGGTATACCATATCTACAAATGATATAGTTTAGTATGAACATAGCAATGGTCTTTCTGTCAGCTATAGCTAGAGGCACTACCTCAACCCACTTGGTAAAGTAATTAGTAGCTATGATGATAAACTTGTGCCCTCTTGAAGAGGAAGGATGTATCTAACCAACCAAGTCAAAGGCCCATTGTTGAAATGGCTAGAAACTGATGAGAGGACTGAGTTCATGATCAGGAGAATGAATCAGATTCCCATGAAATTGGCATTGCTTGCAAGTCTTAGCATATTGAACAGCTTCTTTTTCCATGTCCGACTAGTAATAACCAGCTCTAATAAGTTTCCAGGCTAACGTCAGACCACTAGAATGAGAGCCACAAATACCTTCATGTACCTCAACTAGCTTATGTTTGGACTCATAGGGTTCTAAACACCTAAGGAGGGTACAGTCTAGACCCCGTCTATACAAGTCATTTGCTATGAGAACATATCGTGAAGCACTACGAATTAGGTGACACTTTTCATTCTGAGTATAGGTGTCGGGAATGATCTGGTCATGAAGGTAGGAAAAGATATGGTGGTAGCGGGATGAATCATGTCCAATGAGTGAACAGATCATCCTAGATTCAGGAATATCATAGGCAGGGTAGTGTAATGCCTCCACCAGGAATTCACATCTAAAGTCATTTTCTGGCATTTGTAACATTGAAGCAAGAGTGGCCATAGCATCATCTGCTTTATTGTCTACCCTTGGAATCTACTGGAAAGAAATGTGTGCAAAGTATTGTTTGAGATGATCCACCATTCTTCTGTATGGTATTAGTTTGTCATCTTTTATTTGGTAGACATCGTTGACTTGATTGATGATTAAATGAGAATCCCCAAAGACCTTGAGCTCATCCACATGCCATTGAAGGGCTATCTTCATTCCATTAATGAGAGCTTCATATTCAGCTATGTTGTTTGTGTAGGGAAACAACATTTTATACGCTTTTGGCAATGAGTATCTTTGAGGTGTAACAAATAGAATGCCTGCACCGGATCCTTGCTGAGTGAATGATCCATCAAAGAACATGCTCCAAGATTGATGTGTGAGAAGCATGATGGATTCATTTGGGAATTCAATAATCAAAGGCTAGTGATCTTTCAAAGGAGCTTCCACTAGTTGATCAACAATTGATTGTCCCTTAATAGCTTTTCTCTACACATACTCAATGTCAAATTCACTAAGTATCATCACCCACTTCGCTAATCTACCCGTGAGGGCAGCCTTGCTTAGTAGGTACTTCAATGGATCAATTTTTGCAATAAGCCTTGTGGTATGAGCTAGCATATAATGTTGCAACTTCTGAGAAGCAAATACCACTACTAAACAAGACTTCTCAATGACAGAATAATTCATTTAATAGGAAACCAATGTTTTGCTGATATAGTATATGGCTCTCTCTTTGTTGTTTTGATCTTCTTGAGCTAGGAGAGCACCCAAGGATGTGTTTGTTGCTGAGATGTATAGTATAAGTGGCTTCCCATGAATAGGAGGCATCAGTATAGGTGGATTAGCAAGATACTATTTTATTTAAGTCCCTTGTCACATTCCTCATTCTATTCATAGGTCACATTCTTATGCAAAGTTTTAGTAAATGGCTGTGACTTGTTGGCTAACTGTGAAATGAAGCACCGGATAGATTGTAGCCTTCCCTATAATCCTCTCATTTGACTAATATTCTTGGGTGGAGGCATGTCCATAATAGCTTGCACCTTTTTAGGATCAACTTCTATGCCTTTAGCTGAAATGATATAACCCAAGAGTTTCCCAGAAGTAACACCGAAAGCACATTTCTTTGGATTAAGTCTAAGACTAAATTGTTCCATGCGGTCAAGGATGGGACCCAAATCTATGAGATGAGTTCTTCATTGCATGCTTTTGGCTAAAGTATCATCCACATAATCTTCCATCATTTTATGCATCATATCATGGAAAATAGTAGTAACAACTCTCTGATATGTTGCTCCAGCATTCTTAAACCCAAAAGGCATGACATTCCAGCAAAAGGTGCCCCAGGAACATGTAAAAGCAGTCTTTTCTTGATCTTCTAGTGCAATTTTTATTTGATTATAGCTAGAAAATCCATCCATCAAGGAATACATCTCATATCCTACTGTCATATCTACTATCATATCAATATTAGGCAGTGGGAAGTCATCTTTTGGACATGCCTTATTTAGATCTCTGAAATCTATACATACACAAATGGATTTTTCATGCTTAGTGACTGGAACAATGTTTGAAATCCATTCCGCATAATCAATAGTTCTTATGAAACCAACCTTAAGAAGCTTTTCTAGTTCCATTTTAACCAAAAGCGCTACATGTGGATGCATCTTTCGCAACTTCTATTTAACAGGTTTGATACCTAGTACAATGGACAAATGATGCATGATTAGATTGGGGACTAATCTAGGCATGTCAGAGTAGGTCCATGCAAATTTTATTTTCTTGCTTTGAAAGAAGCTCATGAATTCTTCTTTTTCTTTAGCAGACAATGATTGTGCTAAATGAATAATTTGTGGAGCAGCCTCTGTACCCAAATTGACTGGCTATGTCGGCTCAATCAATACTAATGACCTCTCTTGAAAGTGGCTCGAAAGCGTATCAAGTATCTCATCCTTGGGTGCCTCAGTGAGGTTTTCACCCTTGGATACATCTTTTATTTTTACTATTTTTGGCTCTGATATTGCCACAAAGTGATTTTCACCATCAGAGCATCTATTTTTTTTTTCTCTTAATTTTTTGACTAAGATACTTGATATCCACCTCTATCATGTTGACACTTTTTTTGCTAGTGGAGGACATCATAGGTTCAATAGCATGGAGGTAACATGATAGATCATAATCATTCTAGATTGTTAGGATTTCATTGGATTCAGAAGGGGAGTTCCAATTTATTTGATCGGGATGGCGAAGTGAAAGGGAAGTAGTGATTGGTTCAACTGTGTTCATGTTATAACCCTCAAAAATGTTGACGAGCAAGTCAAGACATAGAGCGATCTCGTCCAAAGGAGTGTTTGAATCCCTATAAGACCTTGCATCAGAAGTAGAGGACATGTTAACATTAGTGGTGTCTAATTCATGCGGCCTAGCACTAGACCCTTCACCTACTTTTAGTGATCTTTCATACACATGAACAGTATCTATGTCTACATCATAAGTAGCATCTGACAAAGAATCAAACTCATATTCATGTGAGTCAGTGCTTGATGTGGAAAATTGATTAGCAGCATCATCAGACTCATTATTATCCCTTGTGGCATTAATAGGTTGTTGAAGTTGTTCTTTTTCAAAATACTTTTGAAAATGTGGTGGCCTATATCATTCACCTTGAAAATTAGGATCATCATTTAGGGTTTCCTTCCATTCCTCATATGTGAATTGGTACACTAAAGAAGTTTTATCAGTATCAGTATCTATCTCTACCATATGAACAGGTATGATAGGCTCATCAAGTTCAGCAAAGAGTGCCGCAAGATCTGGAAGAATAGCATATGGAAATGTATCTTCATCAGAGCTGGCCTCTGGATTCACTTATGGAGTATTATCTTCAATTTCTTGTTTAGGTTCAGATTCAGGCTTAGGAGTCAACACAAATTTCTTGGTTCCCAAATGAAAGGGAGTCTTTTTAAAGCCTAAGCCACTAGTATCTTTTGTGTGGTGGCCTGTAGCTTCAATGGGTTTTAGTAAGTCATTATCATTCTTTCTTATAAGACCACTCCCCTTATAACCAAAGTGCTTCATGATCTTGAAGGCTTCACTGTATGGTTCTTGCTCTAAATCTAGAGGTGGAGTGGTTATTTCTGTGTGTGTGAAAATTGTACTTGATCTGTAGACACAACACTTCAGTAAAATATTAGAGGTTAGTTATAATCAAAATTGTGCAAAATTGAAAACTATCTAACCAAGCGATTTACTGCCTTCTAATAGGTGCGAGATTGATGTTCTCAGATTGTAATCGAGATCAGTGACCTAGACGACACCTAAATGAAGGATTTGAATGCAAAAGATGGATATGAAATTGAATGCAATTAATCTATATTTTTTGATATTTTCTATGCAATAAGAATGATAAAAACTGATATGAATCTATGCTAGATAAAATTGATATGCTATGAATTGATCTATCTAACAATGATATGCAAAGCTATGAAATTCTATGCTATGATATGAAAAATATGCAATTGAAATTGATCTCACAAAGCTTTGAATTCACAAGTTGATTCCTCAGCCTCCAATTGTGCAAATTCTCCAAATCTGATATGCTATGATTCCTGTAGAGTAAGTTTGCAATTTGTGAGATGATTGAGAGATGAATTATGAAGAGATGAGCCTTATTTTTATAGAAATCCAAGGCTTTGGAGGTGCATGAATAAAAGCCATAAATCACTCAAATAACTCAGGTTGATTTTTGAGTTATTTTTAAATAAAAGATAATTAACTCACAAAAACATGCAAAAGCTAAGTTTTAACTCAAAATAGAGTTTAGCTTTAATTGATAATTGATAGTTGTCTGCTTTTCTTGATTGTGCATGTTTTATTTATGAATTAATTTAATAATAAAGTGATTTATTTCCAACTTAACTGCTTTTAAAAATAAAACAATTTATTTATGGGTTAATCAATTATTTTTTCAAACTTTTATTAAAAACTATATTATTAAATAATGACAACTTGCTTTAATTAATTAAATAAGAATTTAATCAATTATTCATAGGAATTTTGATTTATTGTCAAAATTAAATAATACAATTAATAATAGATAGAATTAAATTTAATTAAATAATTAAGTGGCAAATATTAAATCTAATTAATTAAATATGAAAATATTCAATTAATCAAACTTTAGGATAAATGTGATTTATTGCCAAATAATTATAAAATTAAAGATAATTATGATGATTAGGAATATTACTAGGAATATTCCCCGATGCAGAATTTAAGATAATCAATTATGATTCGATGATGTTTAGATGTGCCTTAGATTAGGACTTTGATGTCGATTTCATTCGAATTGAAGATGTAGGAGATTAATGAACTTATAGCCCATTTTTGGGGTATTACATTTTGCCCCTCTTTGAATTACTGTGCGAAGCGCAGTGGTTCAAAGAAAGTCTGTGTTTGATAGAGATATGAAACTGATGCGAAATTGATAATTGATATGAGACAGAAGCTGATTGATATTGATTTGATATGAAGATAATAGATCCTGAATGACCAAAGATAATGTTCACTATAGCAGCGATGAACCGTGGATTGCGAAAAAGTGTCAAAACACCTGATTCTTAACCTTAGGATTGATAAGAAGTGAGTGACCCGTTCTAGACTCGATTGTCTTAGCAGAACTAGTAGGTATCACATCCGAATTCTTCAGTTGCCAAAGAACCAAGGGAAGAACACTGATGAATCGATGGGTGCAAAAACTGATATAGTTTACAAGATTAGGAGAATACCAGATTGATATGGATCTTGATGAATCTGATATGCCCCAAGTGATGGTAGATTTGCCCCGAGCGATGAGGTCTTTTTGATGAATCAGTAACTAGACGTGATTATTGTCTTGATTAATGATGAAAGATATTGATTTCTAATTTGATTACAAACTTTGAATGATATGCAATACCATGCCCCCTTCAGGATTAAAATTGAAATCTGACAAGAAAAGTCAGTGTTGAGAGTTTAAAAGCATGTTAATTGATTTGAGAAGTGGTTAAACACGTCCGGTGAATGCATTCTACATCATTTAGAGGTCCTGGAGACCAAGGTTGACTAGGTTTGATCATGAGTTGACCATAGTTGACCAAGTTGAAAGTTTGATAGTTTGATGTAAGATAATCAGTTAAGTTGAAAAATGGATTTCTACTATGATTGAAGGTTGATTATGCAAGTAGTTGACAATATGAATGATCTTAGATTTTGATTTTGATCCCGAAAAAGGATTCTACTTGCTATTTTGTTGGAGGAACCTTTGTGTGGGATTCAGTTCTTGTTAGACTTGAAGATGCGATTTGAAGAATCATTTAAGCATTGAAGTTCATTTAATCATTGTGAGATCATGCAAACATGCAAAATGCAATGAGACATGCAAAATGAAATGAGACATGCAAAATGAAATGCAACCTAAGACCTAGGACCTAGTCACTGATCATATGTCGATTTGTTATCATCATTGAACTTTTAGGTAATCGGATAAATCAATACAATGCCCACTAGCCATGAAACCATAGACATATGAATATCAATTTGTATGTGAAAGAATCAATACAACACCCACTAGTTATACAACCATGGACATATGAATATTGATGTGATTTCAGAATGTTGGATTAGATATAAGCACCAAGGCACAAACGTCGGGATGACCTGAATATCATGTCCATTTTGATATAGCAATTTGTATAAGCATCAAAACATAAACATCATGATGACCTGAATACGCCTTGCATTGCAAACACATCAAACAGTTAAGAGATCATTCTAAATCCAATGTGAATTACCCGTAGTGACCCTTTATCATTCACCTCCTTAGGTAAGATCATGTTTCATAGTAGGAGAAAGAACTTACTCAAAAAGACAATAGTTAGATCAAACTTCCTTAAATTTTCTGGGTATCAATGGTCGAGGTACGCATGGCCATCCAATTCGAGATAGAGGCTCTTACAATCGGACACCATTTCAATCTGAAATTTCTAAAGTTGTTAGATTTTCACATACAAGAAGAAGACAAAGAAAAGATTATGCCCCCAGTCATCACTCTCTAAATCTTATAAAGGACATCATCCAAGAGCTTGAAGGGACACAATATGCAAAAATCTCAATGCGAATCAGTAAGCATACAAGGAGATAAAAGCATGTAAAAAGCATAGATTGTTTTCAGTTGAGTTTTGATGTTTGATTGCGTTGTTGTAGATGCAAAATCCTTTCTGGAGATGAGACAGACTGACTGACTCAACTTGAAGCTTCAAAGGACTCTGACTGGATAGGATACATCTAAGATACATTGGAGGCCATAGGATATGACATTGATTGCCCCCAAGTTTGAACATTGATAGGATACAAACGCGCAAGTTGATTGGTGTATAGACCGACTTATTGAAAATTGGAAATGCAGAAACAAACAGGGAGATATGTACAAACTAAAGCAAGATCGAAAGCTGGGAAAGACCAAGATTGCACTGATAGATGGAGCATTTGGAACAAGTGGCACCTGTTTGCCGAGTTTTCACCATCTTGGTAGAGATTCTATTTTTGCTACCAAGGTGCCTATTTCCAGGTTTTCACCAAGGCACTTTTTCTTTTTTTCTTTTTTTTTTTGTATTTTTCATTTTTCAATTTTTTTTGTATTTTTCATTTTTTCAATTTTTTTGTATTTTTGATATTTTTTGATTTTTTTGTGAATCATGAAGGCGCCTATTGCTAGGTTTTCACCAAGATGTTCATTTTTTCAGGACTTTTTCTGATTTTTAAGATTTTTTCAGGATATTTACCAAGCACTGAATGCCTTAGGCATAGAATTTCTTCAGATGGAGAACGTTGATTGGTTCTCAGAGCTGTTCTCCTTCAGTCGTTGAGAGTTGATAGGCACCAGAGCCAAAAGTAGCAGTGATTACAAAGGGACCCAGCCAATTGGGTTCAAACTTCCCCTTGCGTTCTCGATGTGATTGATTTTTAGGATTTTCTTTCCACACTAGATCACCAACCTAAAATTCTCTATGTCTGACTTTCTTGTTGTAGCCTCTAGACATTCTTTTCTGATACACTCTGAGATGATCATACGCTTCTTGTCTGCGCTCATCTAGTAATTCAAGTTCTTGTAACCTAGACACTCTGTAGTCTTCATTAGTGACAAGTCCATGCATTCTGATTCTGAGTGATGGGATTTCAACCTCAATAGGCAATACTGCTTCAGACCCATAAACTAAAGTGAAAGGTGTAGCCCCAGTAGGTGTTCCGATACTTGTTCTGTAGGCCCATTCTAATACTTGTTTAGATACTGGTTCTGATACTGGTTCTAATACTGATTCTGATACTAATTCTGATAATTGTTCTGATACTAGTTCTAATACTGATTCTGATACTGATTCTGATAATTGTTCTGATATTGGTTCTAATATTGGTTCTAATATTGATTATGATACTGATTCTGATACTAGTTCTGATACTTGTTCTGATACTTATTCTGTTACTCATTTTGATACTCATTCTGATAATTGTTCTGATACTTGGTATACTTGATAACATCTTTTTCCATTGCAACTTCCCAAGCAAGATTATATCATGCAGTCCCAATGTCTAGCAAGGTGGAGAACAAGAGGAATTGGCAAGCTAGTGGAAGAGATGGAAGACGAGAGAATAAAGGATAATGAAGGGAAGAAATCCTCAAGGGAAAACTCCTCAAGAATACCCAAGCTAGGGAAAAATCATCATGTAAAGCATATTTGGATAAGTAGGGAAAGGCTAGTATAGGATAAGTCACAAAAGCATAGTGCAAGAGCAGGAAAGAATGCAATCCAAAGGAGTAGACATGTCAAGAGGCTTCATAGCATTGTGTTTTACTCTTTCTTTCTTTTTTTATTAAATCAAGACCAAAGGGGAAAATGATAGCGATAGGTGAAAATGAATGGAGGAAGATAGATATGAAGGCTAAGCATGAAAGGAATGAAAGCAATATCATCATAAGATAGCTCACAAGATAGCCAAATGTTCATGTATAGATCAACATTGTCAAGATCAAAGAGAGAAGATGGAATGGATGAAATATGTAAAAGAACTACGCATGATGCCTGATTGCCAGGTTTTCATCACGGTACTTATCCAAGGTGCCACAAGGGAGTGGTTTTTACCATAGGATGAATTTATTTCTCTTTACTTTTGCTACCAAGGCGCTTGTTTCCAAGTTTTCACCAAGGCACATTTTCAAATTTTTTTTTTCTTTTTTTTTTTTTTTTTGGAAGAAGGCAAGCTTTTTAGATAATGCTCCTTGAAAGGATAAACCATGATATGGCAAGGATTCAAAATGATATGCTCAAAGATGCTAATAGGGAAAGGAACATGGAAGAGAAAAATGGAGGATAGGGTTTTATGTAAAGCGAGTGAGGTTGGAAGATAGGAGGAATAGGCAAATGAGGAAACAGGATAGAAGGTAGAAGGTTAATGAATGGAAGGATTGTGAAAGGGTAGATGTAAAGGAAGGCAAGATCAATGTAAACACACACTTTGAAGGGTGGCGAGAGGGTGGAGGAAACATGAATGAAGGAATACATGAAGGAATATGGCGAATGGATAGCAGAGGTTGAGGTTTGGGCGCATGAAATGGAAGAATATTTTTGGAAGGAGATGTAGTGGAAGCCTTTGGAAGCTTGAATGTCAATTTCACTTTTTGTTCAACACCAGACTCTTTCAAGAGAGACTTTGGAATCCATATAGTCGTAGGCTTTTTATTTCCTTTTGATGATTTAGAGATAATATCTTCAATGATGGATTTTGGAACCCATACTTGTCTTGTAGTTTTTTTTTTAGATATCTCTTTTGACTTTATGCCTCCGTGTCGATTAGAGGAGACATGGTAATCTTTTTTTTTGATGGATTCTTGCATTGCTTCTTTTTCTTGTATTGAACATTCAAGTTACTTCCAAAAGACTTGGGATTTGTGGAAGAGGGAGGATATGACTGGTTTAGATGGGTGGGTGGATGAAAAGGATTCAAGGGTATGCATCTATGTTGATCTTGAGGAAAGATGGGAGATGGAGGTATGTAAGGACCCAAGATGGATGGCGAATCAGGACAGTTAGGAGGGGAAAGTGAAGGGACATAAGGACCTAAGATGGAAGGAAGGCATGAAGCCCTTAGTAGTGGTGGAAGAGGTCCAAAGATGGAAGTGGAAGATGCAAAAGGATAATCAATAAGTTCATCAGCATCTATATGACAACCAAGGATATCAACATCTTTAGAGTGAGCATTAGAATTTTTAATAGAATCATGGACATCTTGAATATGAGCACCTTCTTTGATAGGATTGTTCAAAGCTTGCAAAGACTTAGGAAGAGTAGAAAGTGGAAGTGAACATGGAGTGGTAGAACAAGAAGATGAAAGACTTTGATCTTGACAAGGATCTTCGGATAGCATAAGCGCATAATTTTTCTCTTGTTTTTCAATAGGCTTAACATTGGAAGGAACACCATTTTTACCAACCTTAATGGAAGTATCATCTTTGGAAAGCACAAGCGTAGTAAGGTTATTTTGATTGTCAATAAGCTCAACAGTGTAAGTAGTAGCTTGATCTTGCTTAGGCGAAGACTTAAGACATGGTGGAATGCATGAAAAAGGGGGTACAGGATCAAAAGAACCCTGAGGCGGATACGAGACATCGTGAAAAGGAGTGGATGACATGGAGGGTTCTTGATCTTGATCTTTCTTTATGTTCTTTTCTTCATCATTTTTAGAGTCCTCTTGACATGGAGCCACTACTAAGGACAAGGAAGCATGTTGGGATTGTATGGATGACTTTGGAAGAGATGGTGGAGGACTAGCTGAAGTAGGGATTATAGCATATGAAGGCTTAGGCTCTTTAGGTTTATCATTATTGAAAGTCTTTGCAACCAAGTGAAGGTTAGCTTGAGTTTCTTTAAGAGGTAGCCCTGGAGGATAACTATAGGGAACCGCATGAAAAGTATCAAGGCTTATGTCAGATGAAGGTTCTGTGAAAGATTTGAAAGACTTAGAAGCTTTAAGAAATGTACGGGTATTGGAGGAAGTAGGGGATGGAAGGGAACCATCACCAGACAAAGGTTCAGCATTAACATGATCTTGCTTGAGAGTGTAATTTTATTTTCAGCTGGAGAGTTCTTAGAGGAGAGATCCTTATAGTATTGATGTTTCAAGCTAGCACGATGTATTTTATAGTCCTCAGTAGTAGTAGATGGATCATCATCAAGGTATTGTCCACAAAAGCCATCAAAATCTCTTTCAAAATTAGAATCATATGGATCACCATCATGATCTATCCAATGTGACGGCCCATTTGTAGTAAGCAGGAAGGAATGACGAGGAGGATTCTTAGGAACGGAGGTGTCATAGGTATCATTACATTGTCTGTCATCATAGTCATCATAGTCTCCAAAGCTAGATGTGTCACTCTCCGTGGAAGAGGTATCATATTGCTCAAATTTTTTTCGGGGGCATGGTGACATGTACAAGTCTTTATCAAATGGAAAAGAGTATAGAGGTTCCTTTTCTTTCTCAAGTTTGTCAAGCTGGACTTGCATAGCTTGCAGCTGCTTCATCATAGCGGCGATCAGAATTTCTTTCTCATGTGTACTGATTCTTTGAGACATGTGTACTGATTTTCAATAGTTACTGATTTGTTCTTGACACTGATATTTTTGACAGATTCTAGAACTAGGCTGGAAACATTGGATATCTTGCAATTTGACAATTTCTGACAACTCTCTCAAATTTTTCCAAATGACACTCTGCAGACTCGTACGACACTGGGTAGTCTATGAAACGACAGTTGCTAAACTCATACGATAGTTGGGTAGCAATGAAATGACAGTTGTCAATATCATACGACAGTTGCTAACAGGGTTTTGACTTTCTTGAATTTGCTGGTTTGAAAACTCATACGACACTGGGTTCTCAATCATACGACAGATGGGTAATACTGAAACAACACTTGACAAAACTCGTACGACTTTTGACTTCCTGAAATGACTTTTGACTCCAGAAAGAATTTTACGTCAATTTTTGCAAAATTTAAAGTTTTCAGTTCTAGATTGTTTGCAAATTGTACTGTCCAGATTTTGAAGATTATACCAGATTTGATCATTTTTAATAGCTAAGTAGATAAACAAACACGCAGAATAGCAAGCAAGTGATTCCAAGCACGTCTGAAAATAATGAACAAGGGAAAAAGCAACCTTGCGCATGAACAATCAAGTGACCAAATTGTGCTAATCCCTGAGAGTACTAATTATGTATGTTCTGAAAAGTTTTGCAATAACACACATATACCTGAAAGTGAAAAATTGGCCTCTCTAAGGTTTTTAGTAATGGTTTGACTCTACAACTTTTATGATTCAAAGGGGTGAACTCCAATCCCGGTGCACAAGGGTTTTGACACAGTCTGAGAACTTAATCTTCAAGAGCTGCTAGGGAGATCTGACAACCCAACAATGAACCATACCCATGGAGATTTCTTCCACAAGGACATTTATATAGCGGCTGTCACTACCATGGTGAAAATGGCTATTACCGCTTGAGATTTCATCAACGTAGTTTTCCCTGTGAAGGGATTGTCCGCTACGATTAACCCTCTCTAAAGGTGACTCACAGATTTATACCACAAGGGGATTTGGCTCCAGATCCAAGGTTTTTGACACCTTTTCACTTTTAACCCAAACAAAGCAAGCAGATTAATCCGACACGCTAAGACAAAGTTTTGTTCCACCAAGGTCTGTGATATCAACTCCACGTGATCTATCAACCTCTCCTAGGAGAGAATGTATCAATCAATAAGAGAAGACACACTAACCAATTTTGATTCACCAAAGCTCATGATATCAACCCTACATGATCTATCAACCTTTCCGGAGAGAGAATGTGTCGATCAATAAGAGAAGATGCACTAACCAAGTTGAATGTGAAATGCACTAAGTATCCTCCCTACCTATAAAGATTCTGTCATCAAGAAAGATTTCTCTAAGAATCCAATCTCTCAAGAATCATGAATAGTGTTCATAGGGCCTAATTACTATGTGAGCACAGATATATTCCCGAAAGCAAATCTACCAAAAGCATCCAAAAAGTAGAAAGAGGAACACTTAACGCTTAAAGCAAATATGAGATGAGTCCACAAGGTGGAACACTTAACACCTCACACAAGCTGAAAATGAGTCCACAACTTAGAAAACAAGTGAGTTCCTAAAAGCACAAAAGGGTTGCCAAGTGGAACACTTAACGCTTTTGTCCTGTTGACCCCTCCCCTTTATGGCACTGAGATTGCAACCACGGGGTGAAAATGAGGGGCCGGTGAATTAGCTAGTCCAATAACCCAAGATAGCAATCAAGATCAATCACAAGTATTCTAAGAGTACTTAATGAATCCTTAAGGGATCACAACCTAGTATCAAATTATGCAAGTGTGTAGAAATAGATCAAAAGCATGAAAAGATGCACACAAGCTTGACACATAAGAGATTTATTTTAAGTCCAAATCGAAATGTTTTCAGAACAAGAAGAATACCTCATGATCCTCGCAACGCACTTAGTAGATTCAACCTGATTTTTAGCAATTTTTGTTGAGCTTTTCCATGCAAGCAAGTGACGAACTCTCCAACAAGCAAACAAGCAAACAAGATATGCAAAATATATTCAACTTATGAAAACCATAGGGTTAGCTCTAAAAATCAATTGTTAGGAGAAATAATAACCATAAATTAATCCAAATGACAACTCATATCATGCATTGAATCATATGAAAAATAAGTGCATACCCATCATAAAATTTTAATTTTTTTGCACTACATTTGACCTAGTCAACAAGATCTAATTTTTTTTATATGATTTTGGCCACAAAAATAGAAATTCAGAATAAAGACCCCTACCAAAAAATAGAGATATTTTCAAAAATGCAAAAATTTTAGAAAAATCTCTTCATTTGTGCCCTAGAGACCCATTTTATCAAAACATACCAGTTTTTGCAAATTGACTATTTGAGCTATTAAATTACATCCAAATTTAAAATAAAAATAATAGCCCCCTTGTAGAATTTGAAGAGCTTTCCAAAAATGTAAAAATTTCAAAAAAATATGCTGATTTGCGTCAGATATTAATTTTTTATGAAAAAAAAAAAAAAAATTATTACAAATTCAAAATAATTCAAAAAATTCTAAATTTTTTTTCAAAGCTTTCCTGATATGTCTCCAACTAGAAAAAAAAATTTTAGACCAAAAATCCAAGCCGTTTGGGAGATAAAATTAAATATTTGAAACTTTAGGGTTTTAGCTCCAAGAATCAAAATCAGCATGCGAAGGTGGGTTGCCCGACGGTGGGTGCCAGAAATGTGTGTGTGAAAATTATACCTGATCTATAGACACAACACTTCAGTAAAATATTAGAGGTTAGTTATAATCAAAATCGTGGAAAATTGAAAACTATCTAACCAAGCGATTTACTGCCTTCTAATAGGTGCGAGATTGATATTCTCAGATTGTAATCGAGATCAGTGACCTAGACGACACCTAAATGAAGGATTCGAATGCAAAAGATGGATATGAAATTGAATGCAATTAATCTATATTTTTGATATTTTCTATGCAATAAGAATGATAAAAACTGATATGAATCTATGCTAGATGAAATTGATGTGCTATGAATTGATCTATCTAACAATGATATGAAAAGCTATGAAATTCTATGCTATGATATGAAAAATATGCAATTGAAATTGATCTCACAAAGCTTTAAATTCGCAAGTTGATTCCTCAACCTCCAATTGTGCAAATTCTCCAAATCTGATATGCTATGATTCCTGTAGAGTAAGTTTGCAATTTGTGAGATGATTGAGAGATGAATTATGAAGAGATGAGCCTTATTTTTATAGAAATCCAAGGCTTTGGAGGTGCATGAATAAAATCCATAAATCACTCAAATAACTCAGGTTGATTTTTGAGTTATTTTTAAATAAAGGATAATTAACTCACAAAAACATGCAAAAGCTAAGTTTTAACTCAAAATAGAGTTTAGCTTTAATTGATAATTGATAGTTGTCTACTTTTCTTGATTGTGCATGTTTTATTTATGAATTAATTTAATAATAAAGTGATTTATTTCCAACTTAACTGCTTTTAAAAATAAAACAATTGATTTATGGGTTAATCAATTATTTTTTCAAACTTTTATTAAAAACTATATTATTAAATAATGACAACTTGCTTTAATTAATTAAATAAGAATTTAATCAATTATTCATAAGAATTTTGATTTATTGTCAAAATTAAATAATACAATTAATAATAGATAGAATTAAATTTAATTAAATAATTAAGTGGCAAATATTAAATCTAATTAATTAAATATAAAAATATTCAATTAATCAAACTTTAGGATAAATGTGATTTATTGCCAAATAATTATAAAATTAAAGATAATTATGATGATTAGGAATATTACTAGGAATATTCTCCGATGCAGAATTTAAGATAATCAATTATGATTCGATGATGTTTAGATGTGCCTTAGATTAGGACTTTGATGTCGATTTCATTCGAATTGAAGATGTAGGAGATTAATGAACTTATAGCCCATTTTTGGGGTATTACAATTTCAGTTATTTCTTTTCCTTTATAGATTAAAGCTTTGATAGCTCTCTCTTCATCCTCATCTTCTAAAAGTGTAGAGGCCCTGACAAAGGTGCCATCATAAACTATTTGAGGAGGAGCATTGGAAAGTTTATTATTCTCGGAAGGTCTCCCATAAGAGCGTGGAGACAGAGGTAGAGCAGCCAGTGATAGCATAGGTTTAATTCAGTATTCTCCCATGCCTGTATCCTTAAGTCTCAAAGTTTGTTCCATTTCCTTTAGCTTAGCATCATAAAACTCAGTGGATTCTTTATTTGCCAGAACAAAGCTATCTATGGATTGAGCAAGAGTGTTGCAAGAGAAATTGGTATTAGCAGGCACAGTGACTTCCACCCCATGAAATGGAAATTTAATGCATTGATGGTACATGGATGAAACAACCTACATCTCATCAATCCAAGGCCTACCCAACAATATATTGTAGGCAAGAGGAATATCAAGTACTTGGAAAGTAACATCTCTCTCAACAGGACCTACGCGGATAGGTAGCACAGCTAAGCCTCGGGACTTGCGTTCTTCCTCATCATAAGCTTTGATGGTAATATTTTTGTGAGGGTTTATACAATTCTCATCATAACCTAGCTGAGTGAGCAGTTTGGCGGAATAGATATTAAGACCAACACTGTTGTCTATGGTCACTCAACGGGTGCATTCAAGGCCTATCATGACCTCTATATGCAAGGGAGCATTATGCAGGTGACTCAAAGAGTGATCATCTTCTTCAGAGAAGAATAGATAGTGAGGCGAAGTCAAATGACCCACCATAGATTAGAACCGGTTGAGATCGAGATCCTTGGGAACGTTTGCCTTGGCGAGGGATTTATCCAAAATCTTCCTATGAGCAGGCGAGATCTTTAGTAACTCAAAAATGGTAATCTGAGCATTGGTTCGCTGGAGTTGATCTAAAATGCTATAACTAGCCGAGCTAGCAGTAGGAACAAATTTGGTGTTTTTATTGGTGGGGCCAATGGTAGTCTTATCCACAATTTTCTTTGAAGGGGATGTGGAAGTATCAGGCCTCTTATCCACTATTTGTTTCGAAGCAGACGTAGAAGTATCGAGACCTTTCAAAAAAACTCTTCCTTGCGATCGAGTGACAACATTAGCATAGTCTTGAGATTTTTTAGATTCAGACAAATGAGACATAGAACTATGCAAGATAAAAGGAATCTTATATTTGGGAGCATCGGCCCTCCCTTTAGAAGTCATCACATCACAATACTCTATCTTGACAGGTTCGATCATACCAATAACATTGTCATTATTAGTGTACGTGTAATTGACTTTAGCATTGGTATTCTTAGCATTTGAAGACTCACCCTTCTCATGAGGAGGGAAGGGATCCTTAAAATCTTGATGGTTCAAATTCTTATTATGGTTCTCCACAAGGATGTCACCATTGTCAATGAGATCTTGAACTTTATGCTTCAGTTGGAGACAAGTAGAAGTCTTATGACCAATGTTTTGGTGATAGTCATAGTAAGCATTATCATTCCACTAATGAGGTCGTGGTTGTGGGTCATAAGTACACTTTTCCAAAAGAGTAAGAACCTGATTCTCTATAAGAGTTTTATAGACCACATCAAGAGGCTCTCCTAAAGAGGTAAATTCGCGATTGGGTCAAGAGGCCCAAGGTTTGTTTCTAGCAAATCTTGAAGTTTGTTGATTATCCATTGTGGTCTTTTAGATAGCCTTAGCCACTTGTATACTGGAAGTAAGATTAAAAGTAGGCTTTGAAGGCTTCGCAATAACATTATCCACCACTCCATCATTTACTACATCTCTATTCTTACTGACAGTCTTTCCTTTGTCCTTTTTTGTGGAGAATCCTTGTTTATTATCCTTATTCAAAGTTAATTCTCCCTTCATGATCATAAAGACCTCTATTCATACTGCTTGTTTGATCATACTATCAAAAGTAAGAGGAACTTGCAATTGCACTTGGTATCCAAAGTCTAGGACAAGATTGTCCAAGAAAATGTCGAGTCTCTCAGACTCTGGTAGCTTGTGAGGACATTTCATACATAATTGTCTCCACCTTTGGAGAAATATTAGGAAAGATTCTCCTTGTTGCTGTTTTAAATTGCAAAGATCCTGGATGTTGACCGGATGTTGAATATTATGCGATTAATGCTAGAGAAAAAGATTATCCATTTCATCAAAAGTCTTAATACCAATAGGCAATCTAGAGAACCATTCCATAGCTGGTCCACCCAAACTATGAGGAAACAAGCGCAAAAGATAGGTTTGATCATGCATAAATTCCATAGACAATGGACCAAACTCCCTTAAGTGATCTTGGGGATCGGTTGCACCCAAGTATTTGTCATATTTAGGGAGTTCTACACCTCTGGAAAAAGGTGGCATATGAAGACTTCTCTCAAAAGGGAAAGGACAAATACTTTCCATTGTGAATTGTTGGGCAGGTTTGTCTTTACTCTTCGCAAGTTGACTAATCTAATCTTGTATGTCTCGGACCATCTTTTGCAACTTTGTGGTCTCAGTTTCTTCTTCCTTAGCTACAAGTGTTTCAACTTGATAGTCTCAGGGTAACTTGGCCCCTTGTTTAGCTAACTCAAGGAAGTACTTTTCTTTCTCCTCTAGGAGAAGGATCTCCATCATTTTAATAAGACCCTTATTAGATTTGGCAGTGTCTATATCTTGTTGAGTTATCACCTCATTTTCATTTGCAAGAATCTCATAAATACTCAAAATCTAATCTTGTTGCTGATCATCTTGGTTTTGATCAAATGGAGGAGGGCGATAGAAATATGAAGGTTGTCGATCGCTTTGAGGTTTATTTCAAGATTGATCATCATTGTGGGATTGATTTTGGTCATGTTGAGATTGACCATGAGGCTACTCATTCCGAGGTTGCGCATGACGTAGGTCATTAGCGGATTGACCATGATATTGATTATTTTGAGATTGATCAAAGGTTTGACTATACTTTCCCGGTTGAAAGTCAAATGGATCTCCCATCTTGTTATAGGCTTGTGCAGTACATGAATTCTCAGTGAAATGATATGTCCAGTGATGAAAGGTCGTGGCCATGGTAACCTTTGGTGAATGAATAGGATGAAAAGATTTAACAAACTCAAGCGAGAAGATATCATCAATAGTATCACTAGGTTCAATGGTAGGATTATTCTCAGTAGGATCAATAGGTACGATAATAGGATTAGTCCAAGAGGTCTTCCAAAGTTGTCGAACAATGAGTTGTCTTGGAAGAATGAGTTGTCTTTCTCTTGAAATGAGAAACTAGGTTTTGCTTCAAACAATAGATTAAAACACTCTTGAAACACCAGAGGTGATGGTTGAGATAGACTATCTTTCGAAGTATTCAATGAGGAAATCTAGGATATCTCACAAAGTTCAGATTTCACAACAGATTTAGGATGATCTATTTCTTGATTAGGAGGTTTGCTTCTACCTTGATCAAGATTCTAAATGGGATAAGTCTTTCCACTTCTAGTCGTGACAGTCATAGACAAAGATGAAATGAGAGAAGACTTGGGATAATGCTAGACTCTATCTCTAAGAACAACACAAAGGAGATAAAGGCTAGGACATCCAAGATGCAAGATGGACCTAGTACAAATCATCAAAAGAGAGGGCTAGAACAACCGAGATAAGACTATCGTAACATGAGATACAAAAGGCATAAAGAGCTAAGGTAAACCAATGAGAGATGACACGAGTCAAAGCAAAGATCGATCAATTCCTAACTAGAGATGACCAGTTTCTGATAGTGAACGATAGGGAAGCAGAAAAATAGACCCTAGACAAAAAGCAAATCAGATAAAAAGTCAAACAGTCAATGGCAAATAGGTCTCTATTTTTGAAAACTGGGCTATAGTCTTGTGTGAGAGAGTACCAGGCCGCGTGAGAGAACACCAACCTTCACACAAGAGAACAAAGTCTTGCATGAGAGAGTGCTCTGAAGAGTGAAACTTCGCATGGGAAAAGTGCAAAATCTGACAGTCTAGCACAGTTTTTGAGGTTAAAGTTGAATTTTGAGGTACAGCCTAAATTGATGTCTGATAGAAAATCTAGTTTCCTGACAGGTTTGAAGAACATTTTAATCAACAATCTCATTTTGGGATTTCAAGCATTCATTTAAAGACACAAAGGTTCAAATTAAGCAGTTGTGATACAAGAAGCAATCATTAACATACCTATCAAGGACAAAGCAACTTGATAGCATTAGGGGAGTCTTTGTTTGATAATGATTGGACAATGTTTAAGACTCGATAAAAAACACATAGCTTAGTCCTACAAGAAAAATGGTGAGAAGACAAAACCTTTGCCCCATTGCTTATGCACATACGTGCACCTCACATAGTCATGTCACCCCCTAGAGGGCACCTATGTTTTTGGTGTTTCCAAGGAATCAATAGTGTACATTCAAAGGTTACCCTTGTAGCAGGGGCTAGTGTCACAACCACCTTCAAGCATCTAGGTGTATGCCTATGATGGGAATCTACGGGAGAGATTCTTCCCCCTCCCTACGCAAAGATTATGACTCCTTTTGGAGGTGAATCAGGTAGGCCACTAGCTAAGGAAAGTTTTTTAATAGGCTTTTGTTCATGCTAACCTTTAGTACCCCCAATACAGGGTTGAGGCCTCATAGCCACACCAACACCCGAAAGTCATACACCCCCGCAAGCAGGGCTAGGAGCGGTGTCGCTCAGTATAACAAACAGAGCCTTCTCAAAATGATAGTCAAAGTCTTGAGAGGGAAGCTAACATGGTTTTGGAGTCTTTAGACTCAATAAAACATTCTTTATTAGAGTGAGGCAGAATCACCGGCAAAAGGTGCGTACTCACTTGGGTCGTTCCTGAAGGTTCAACTTCTGACAGGGCCTCTAAACATGACACAACTTGGCTTAGATCCAAGGGTTTGATTTTTTGTTTCTCTCAAAGAGAGAAGAGCATACTTCTCTACCTCATCACTTCACCCAAACACATCAAGAAGATTCATCACCGAGTTAGCTTCACTCCACCACATCTACAAGCTTTTGGGTTTCTGTTTCTCTCAAAGAGAGAAGAGCATAATCCCCTGATGAGTAGAAGCATAAAGATTCACTACCTTTCTCCACTTCCCCAAGAATTTTTCATATTAGTAAGATCATTAGGATTTCAGGTTCATTCATGGTCATCACCTCCATGTAATGAAGAGCCAAATTCCCTACTCACTATCAAAATCCTCAAGAAATTTTAATGGAGCTCTATTTAGACTATGTGAATGAAAGCAAGAAACAAACACAACATTTTAGCAAGTCTCTGACTATCGTCTTGCAATCAAACCATTAGCATGTTTTATGTTCTTGGTCAAACATCCTGCAAAAAACTATTACGCTATGAAAATAACAGAGAAATAATAAACAATAGCAAACAGGAAACTGTCAGAAATCTAAAATAGGAAAGATAGAAACTGAAAATTTTAAAACACTGTATCCAAATCTCGCATGAGGAAGTACTCCATAGCACATGAGAAAGTACAGGGTGCCACACAAGGATGCATCAAATCGCACAAGAGAGTGCTATAGGGAGTGAAACTTCATGTGACATGCTCTAGATTCTTGCGTGAGAATCTATACACATACAATATGAACGTATGATAGAGCTTAAATTTCCTATTAGAAAAAAAATGAGAATGAGGCTAGAAATTGATCTTTCTCCCCCACGGTGGGTGCCAAAATGTATATAGTCGAATGTGGACCTCTAATCCAACTACACACACAACATGGTCATTATTCACATGATCGAATTACAAGAGAGAGTATGAATTACTCAATCTTAAATCCATCATGAAGCAACCTGTTGCCTCCTATGTAGACAGGGTGTTTAATTACTCTCAAAATGAGAGCCAACAACCATAAGACTGGTTCTACAATGGAGGATTTGAAAGCATGAAGAGTGAACAAAATGAAATTAAGTTAAGATGAATATGCAATTAAAACTGAGCATGAAGATGCAATTATATTTAAGAGCTTGAAAGAGATATGAAGTGCAATTTAATCTAAAGTACTTGAAAAGAAATATGAGATTAGATTAAGCTATGAGAAAATAAGAAAACTAAATATAATGAATATGCAATATTAAACTAAATGAAAATTATACTAGAATGCAATAAAAGCTTGGAATTAATGAAATTGAGACACAAAAATACTATAGTTTAATTACTCTCAAAAATTGCTCCCCTTGAATGAAGAAATGAGGCTCACTAAATAGACAAGCCCAGGAAGAGAATGAAGGGGTTCTTGATTTGAAACTCTTGACTCTTCATTCCCATTTGAGACAAAAATGCATAAATTACTTAATTAAAAGAATGGAAATTGCCACAGAGGGTGAGCTTTCGAATATTATGAACTATTCATTCAAAAAATGAGTGTCCATTCAAATAACAAGTAATTATTAATTCCTTTTCATGTGTATTAGCCAAATGGGGTGGGTTTAATTTAATTCCAAGCACTTAGGGCTTTAGGATTAAATTAATTTATCATAGGGGTAATTTAGCTAATAAAAGTTGAAGACTTTAGGAATTAATTTTAATATTTGATTAAAGCAATTTAGGGTTTTTGAAATTGACATCAAGTCTAATTGAGTCAGGTAGGAGAGAGAAAATTGCCTAGCAAAGTAGGACTTTGAAGATGTAAAGTTGATGAAAATGCACCAAAATTGATTGAAATTAATAGGTGCCAATTTTGGGGTATTACAAGGATAACCATAGAAATTGGTTATAGGTGTCTAAAAGGCAAGTTAGACCCTAAATTGGATTAGTAGCTATAGAATCTCATCAAGTGGTATTAGATCCACTAAGGTCTTGATTGGAAGACATGAGTAAGGCAAGATGTTTGATACATAAGGTAATGAGGGAAATGGATTCCCTACCAATGTGACCAACAAGGAGTTGGCCAAGATGCTTAGAGAAAATATGGCAAGGAGCAAGAAGATGGAAGGTGAACTAGAGAGATTGAAGAATCTCCAAAGAGGAAAGAGGAATGTTGATGAAGAATCAAAGGTAGAAGAAGAGGTAGAAGACATACCAGTACCAAGAAGACCAGGGGTACTAGAAGACCATAGATTTTTCATAAAGACCCTTGAAAGGTTAGGAAGAAAAGACTCCAAGATAGACCTACCTTTTTTTGCAGGAAAGATGGATGTGGATGAGTGCATGGAATGGTTAGAAGCCCTGGATAACCAATTTGAATGTGAGGATACTCCAGAGCATCAAAGAGTGAAAATAGAAAATTAAAAAATGAAGGAAACTACATTAAGTTGGTTGAACTTCTTATAGAATGAGAGGGTTGAAAATGAGAAGATTCTATATCACATCATGGAGAAGAATGAGAGAAGAGATCAAGAAGAATTTTATCCCTGAAGACTATGATATATTTATGCATAAGATATTAAATGGGTTGAGATAGAATGAGCTTTATGTGAATGCCTATAGAGAGGAGTTTCACAAAATCACTCTTAGAGCCAAGATCAATGAAAAAAAGAAAAAAAAGGTGGCTAGGTACATGGGAGGACTGAAGTACTCCATCCATGATGATATCACCATGTTCAACCCCGATTCAGTGCACAAATGTTTTCAATTGGCACTCAAGGAAGAGGAGAAACAAAAGAGGAAAGGTGAACAATAAAGAGGAGGAAGAGGTGGTTCTTTCAATAGAGGAAGAGGAAGGAGAAATGGTGGTGGTCCCTCAAATAGATTCCAAGGAGAATCTAGTAACTAGGGTGGACAAAAAGGATAATCCTGTCAGAAAGATGGATTTAGGGGAAGAAGAGGAAATGGTAGAGGAAGATTTGGGGGAAGGAGTTCAAGAGTATTTACATGGAGATATTTCAACTGTAACCAAGTGGGGCACCAAGCCTCAAGGTGTCCAGAGAAGCAAGGTTGAAATAACCAAGGTGCAAAAAGGAGGGTCCAACTAACCCAAGAAGATGACACACAAAGAATCCAAAGGAAAATAATAAATGAAGATCTAGAACAAGGTGAGATTTTGATGTTCAATAGGACCTTGTTGAAGACCCCTATAAGCAAGGAGCCACACCAAAGAAAGGCCTTATTCAGGACATCATGCAAGGTGAAAGGTAAAGTATGTAAGGTGATAGTTGATTCAGGCTCCACTGATAATCTTGTATCTATTGAGATGGTTAATAAACTTGGATTAACAAAAATACTCCATCCTAACCCCTATAGAGTATTTTGGTTAAATAAGGAACAATAAGCTATGGTCAATGAACATGTACATGTGGAGTTTCAAATAGGAGACTACCAAGACAACATCTTATGTGATGTTATAGAGATGGATGCATGACATCTACTACTAGGGAGGCCTTGGCAGTATGATGTGAACTCCAGACATGATGGAAAGAAGAATGTCTACAAGATCACCAAGGGTGGAAGGGACTATACCATGAGACCTTTACTTGATGATGAAAAGGAGACACATCAAGTGACTAGTGTATTAGTTGTTGGGGAGAAAGAGTTCATAAAGAATCTCAAGGAAAAGAGCACTCCATGCTTTTCCATAGTAGTAAATCCTAGAAAGGAAGTGGAAGAAAGGAAAGTAAAGAACATAGAACCATTGCGTAGTGTAGGACCCAAGGAGGTACAAGAATTGTTAAGCATGTATGAGGATGTGATTGTAGATAGTAGGACTGAGACTCTACCACCATTCAGAGATGTAAGTCACTGCATTGACTTCATACCAAGATCTACACTTCCAAATAAAGAATCATACAAACTGACTCTAGATCAAAATGAAGAGTTGGCTAGACAAGTTGAAGAGTTTCTAGAGAAAGGGTTTATAAGGAGAAGTATTATCCCTTGTGTAGTGCCAACACTTTTGGCTCCAAAGAAGGAAGTTACATGGAGGTTATGCACTAATTCTAGAGCCATAAATAAGATCACCATAAGGTACAGGTTCCCCATGCCTATAATGGAAGACTTGATGGATTTCGTAGGAGGGACAAGGTACTACTCCAAGATGGACTTGAAGAGTGGGTACCACTAGATAAGGATCAGAAGTGGAGATGAATGGAAAACTTCATTCAAGACCAATGAGGGGTTATTTGAGTGGATGGTGATGTCCTTTGGCCTCTCAAATTCTCCAAGAACATTCATGAGACTCATGAATGAAGTGCTCAAGACTTTTATTAATCATTTTGTTTTTGTCTATCTAGATGACATTCTCATTTTTAGTAGAAGTAGAGACGAGCATCTAACACATGTTAAACAGGTCTAGAAGAAGTTGAGAATAAACTTGGATAAGTGTGTTTTCTTGCAGGAGGAATTGACATTCCTAGGATTTGTGATCTCAAAAGGGAACCTAAATATGGATCCATCCAAGGTGGAGGCCATACTAAACTAGCCAACCCCAAGGAATTCAAGTGAAGAAAAAATATTCCATGGTCTATCATGTTTTTCTAGGAAGTTTATTAGGGGCTTTAGCAATGTATGTGCTCCTATGATAAACACAATCAAAGGGGGTAGAAAGTGTCAATTTGTATGGACCCGTGAAGATGGTAGGTCATTTGAATTCTTGAAGAAAAAGGGTACAGAACAACCTATACTAGTTTTTCTAGACTTTAACAAGGTGTTTACCATTGAGTGTGATGCCACCAATAGAGTCATAGGTGGGGTCTTGAGCCAAGAAGGCAAGCCAGTAGCCTTATTTAGTAAAACTATTAATGAATCTAAATAAAAATATTCTACATATGACCTAAAGATGTCTACAATGGTACATTCCCTAAGGAAATGGAGGCATTACTTGTTGCCAAAATAATTTGTTGTCTATAGTGACAACCATGCCTTGAGCTTCTTAAACAGGTAGGATAAATTAAGTCATAGACATATAAAGTGGGTAGAGTACCTTCAAGAATATACCTTCACTATAAAGCACAAAAAGGGGGTAGAAAACAAGGTTGTTGATGCCCTCGGTAGGAGGAACTTGACCATCCAGGAGGTAAGGTTAGAAAACATGGGAGTCAACTCAATGAAGGATATGTATGAGCATGATGAGGAATTCAAAGAATCCTATTAGGTATGTAAGGAGATGACTGGAATATATCACGGTGATTTTACAGATTATGTGTTGTAGGAAGGTTTTTTTTTCAAAGGAATTCAATTGTGTATCTCGAGGGGATCAGTCAGAGATAATATAATGAAGGAGAAACATTATGGAGGCTTTGCAGACCACTTTGGGCTTGACAAGACATTGGATTTGGTGAGGAGATTCTGCTACTAGCAAAGGATTCCAACTGATTTTAGGAGGTATGTGGAAATTTATGTGCTATGTTAAAGAGACAAAGGAAAAAGTTTCGATGCAAGTCTCTATACACCTTTTCTCATCCCAAATAGACCATGGGATTCAATAAGTATGGATTTTGTGCTTGGACTTCCAAGAACAAGGAAAGGGTATGACAATGTATGTGTGGTGGTTGATAGATTCTCTAAGATGGACCACTTCCTACCTTGAAAAACAAGTCATGATGCTTCTCATGTGGTAGGGATTTTCTTCAAGGAAATTGTGAGGTTACATGGATTTCCTCTATCCATAGTTTTTGACAGAGATTCAAAGTTCCTTGGGCACTTTTGGAGAACTCTTTGGAAAAGGTTAAGAACCAGTATGTCCTATTCATCAGCATACTATCCATAATCATATGGCCAAATAGAGGTTGTCAATAGGTCACTTGGGCACCTATTGAGGTGCTTGATAAAGGATCATGGAGAAACTTGGGACTCAGTACTTGCCCAAGCATAATTTTCTTACAATGACTCAGTGAACAAGAGTACAGGACTTAGTCCCTTTCAAATTGTTTATGGGACACATCCTAGGGGTGTATTAGAGTTAAGAGAAGTAAATTATTTAGAGAGGAACAATGCAAAAGCAGATGACTTTATAGAATTCATGAGAGATATACACCTAGAGGTGAGAAATAGGTTGGAGAAGATGACAGAGAAATACAAGAATGAAACTGACTATAAAAGGAGAGATTTATAGTTTTCAGTGGGAGATATGGTGATGATTCATCTCAAAAAAGAGAGACTCCCTAAAGGAAAGCACACCAAACTTATGATGAGGAAGATAGGACCCTTCAAGATCTTGTAGAAAAGTGGCACAGATGCTTACAAAATTGATTTTCCACCAGACATTGGTTTGTCCAATACTTTCAATGTATTTGATATCTATGCCTATCAGGGCCCTAATGTGTTTGATGCAGGTGAAGATGAAGCATCCAAGGAGGAGCTACTAAATACACTTCGAAGAAGATCACAACTAGAGATAGAGTGTGTCCTTGATAAAAGAGTAAGAAAGAAGAGAAAAAATATTTTGAATATCTCATCAAATGGAGAGGAAGACCATTGGAGGATGCAACTTGGCTGAAAGAGATAGCTATTGAGAAGTTGGGGTTTAAAGTTCTAGATTTACCAACTCAAGAGACTTGAGTTTTATTGTCCAAGGGAGTATAGTGCAGGGAACCTAGGACATCTCCATGGAATCAATAGAAAGATAGGATAGGATTTGGATCCATTTGGATCAAGGCATTGTAATAGAGACCATTTTTAAGGTCAATTGGATCTAAGGTGAAGTTATGAACCTAGATACCAAATTGAACCAAAGGTCTTAGATAGGAAGAATATGTGATTTAGGAAGGAATTTGGAAGATTTAGTCTTAAAATGGCTATATTTGATCTATTTTTGGCTGAGATAGGTATTTTAGGAGCCTTGGAATCAAAATCAAATTGTTGTCATGCAACATTGAAAAGTTGCTCGACAACTTTTGAAAAGTTGCTCAACAAGATTTAGAAAGTTGTTGAAAAGTTGTAAAACGGTTGATAACAATTTGTAAATTGGTTATAGCCATTGATACAAGCATATTTAGGCATAAAGTGGTCATACAACATGGGGGGATGTCAGATTGTATGGAGGCTTGAAGAAAATAAAGAATTAACCCAGATTTTTTGGAAAAAGCTTTGTGTTTCTGCATGGTACGGTCCAGTACAGACATGCGATGATATGAAGTCATAATTTTTGAACATTTTTAGTTGTTTTTAGTCGAATTATTTTGTTTTGAAGTGATTTGATTCACTTTTGTGTAAGATATCCTCATTTTAGTGTTGACAGGCTTGTGAAACCTTGAATTTAAGGGTTTGGAGGAAATGGACCTCTAACTTGCACCTCCACCATAGGATCCACATTGAAATATGGGAAATGAAAGTTAGAGGAGTTTTCTCAAGGATACCAAAGACTCAAGGTGAGGAGGGTTGGTTGACCAAGTTTCCAATCCGACCCTAGGCTAAACATCTCTATGTGTTTAGCCAGGAAATGAAGAAGAAGTGGAGACGGTCATATATTAGGATTGAAATGACTTGGTGAATGGGAGAATTTTTTTCATTTTAGGATTGTGGAAGAGTTCTAAGGCCTTGGGAGGATTCTAGGAACCCATCCATTTACACTTGTTTTATTATCCATGCCTAGTCTAGCTAATTAGGCTTGTGAACCTAGTAGGTGTTGAGGGGTGAAAGAGTTGAACCTAACCAAGATCCTTTGGAATAATTTCAAGATTCAAAAAGGGAATCCAAATTTGTAGGGTATTCACTAGGTTTTTTAGAGAATTTTAGAGCAAGTCACCAAAAACCAATTAGTCGGGACTAGTAGAGATCCTAACTGGTATTGAGGAAATTTAGCTGTGGGTATTAGAGGACTCAATTTGAGGTTGCATCTTAGTGTGTTGAGACCCTAGATATTTTATCCACCCTTGTTTTTAAGTTTCTAGTAGTGTAGGGTAGTTTTCACTACTTTAAGATCATATAAGGATTAATTCCTCAAGGAGGAATATGACTAAGGATAACCATAGAAATTGGTTATAGGTGTCTAAAAGGAAATTTAGACCTTGAATTGGATTAGTGATTGTAGACTCTACATCATTTTTCCATCCATGAAAAAGGGAGAGATTGTTGGCATAACTGATCTATGAAGCTACTTGATGATGATGTTGATTGGTGAGGTAAGTTGATGATGCATAATGGGTTAGATAACTGAGAGGGGGGTGAACCAATTAAGTCCAGTTATCCTACAATCCCAAACACTCTCTGATGTATAAAACAAACATTTCAAATAGTTTAAACAACTTGGTAAAACTTTAATTGTTCCTTTCTGTTCATTAACCGAATACCAGTAAATTAACTAGTGTATATACCGATCAAACTAGTAATTATTGTGTAAAGAAAAATAACAAATCATCACATCCATACACATAAAACTTTGATTTTTAACATGGAAACCCTATTAGGGGAAAAACCACTTGGGACCGGTACTCAAAAAATAATTTCACTCTTCTTAAGTGATTTTGCTAAAGAGCCAACCTTGTTAGATATTACAATAACACATTGTAAGGTGTGACCTAGTTAGAGGATTTATCACTAATAGTTCTCCATGACCAAACATTCACTATGGGGTCAACATGAAAAAAATCAATATTCATTGAATTTCATAATAAAATATAAAGACTGTTAAGTCCCACTCGATTAAGAGATTTATCTGTAGCAATAGTTAAAATGCAAAATTAAATGATCTAATTCAAATACAAATTTATTTTGTAGATTTTCAGATCTATGCTAAGCTCAAAATACCTCTAGCCAATATACTCAATTCAATTTCTTTGTATCCTCCAACTCTATTCTTCTCAGTTAATTCATTTCTCTGACATTCGATGTTGTTTGTAGATTTTCTCAGTTCTGTCTTTAACCTGTTTGATGAGCTTTGCATGAATGAAATCTTCTCATGTGCATTCTAGAATTAATTGTGAATCACTTGTCTCCTTTTATAAATGTAATAACCTATTTTGTTCTCATCAATAGATTTTGCCTCTTAATCCTCACCATTGATTTTTTCACTTCAACCTTCCTCAGAACTTTTGTTTGTAATACATTTCATTCTAGATCATTCGATCATCCTTAAATTTTTCCAGCCATTTGATCATCATAACAAACTTTATCTTTAACCTCAGAATCATCCATATCTGTCCAAGTTATCATCTTTAGTCAGAAATCACTTGTTTCATTTATTTCTTTCACTTGATCAATACCGTGATGTGTCGGTGAATTCTTACTCGGTTAATATTGTACTTGGTATACACTACACTTTCTCAGTGTACATTGTTTTTAACTTGGTGTATACTAAGTTCTTCATTTACCGACTACATAAACTTGTTCATTTTTTATCTTCAATTCATAACAAAATTATGTAATACAATCAAATCACTAACATAATATCATAGACTCATCAATAAGTTCCCCAATGAATACCATATCTATATCTTTCTCATACATCTCATCTTCATGTTAATATCTCATTCCTTCAGCATTATTTCCTTCTTTAGATGTTTGTAACTATCATGATAAGTACAGTCGAAACTAGTTGACATCAATGACAATATAATAACTGATTTAATGTGTCACATATACCTTTGTAGCTCCGTGATCATTAGTTTCTCCCTTTCAAGTATCCAATTAGTTGCAAATCTCTTCCTTAAGATATTCAATCAGTTGTAGTCTATCATAATGTTGATTAGCATAATAAGAATAATCAGTTATATTGTTGTCATTGATGTCAAACTATTTGGCATGTTGTTTTAACTTGTTTCCACATATTCATAAGTAGATAGAGTTGAGTTGCAGGATAAATTCAATACAGAGATGTTATGAAAAGGTTTGAGTAAGTTATGATGATAGGAATCAAACAGGGTAACAGTTAAGGTAGATAATGGGAACAATTGAATGATTTGAATGGTTTGTCAGATCTATGAAAGAATTTGTTGATTTGATTGTTGGGTATGATTTTGGAAGATTCTTAGAAGATGAGGTTAAGATGGAACTCTATAATAAATTCATATGATGATGATTTAATTAGCTGGAAGTGACAAAGGTTAATAGGTAAACATGAAAGATTATCAGAAAATAGGCAAGTCTTATCGGCGAGCAAAGAACAAGAAGTGAAGATTCAAGGCATGATCATAAAGTTTGAATTGTTATTGAAAACAATGAATTGTATTGGATAGTTGGAAGACAAAAGAATGATCATGAAGCTTGAGGTAATACATTTAAGGATGGATTCATTAAGAAGTTTCTAAAAGGATAAATGTATTATGGAAAAGGTGAAATGTGAGATCAACTGAATGAATTTGTTAAGAGATTTGATTCTAGGTTTAGCATTTGTGATCAAAGAGTTTCTAATTAAAGAGAAGACATGGAAGAAGATTGGTATCATGTGAAAAAAAAATGTGGTTAAATATCAGAGTGAAGAATATTTGAAGGAAGTTGTGATCACAGAAGAAGATACAGATCAGAATAGAGAATCAGAGAATGATATGTTGATATTATAGGAACTTTATTGGATCTAATTAAGAAATGATAGTGCAAACTACAAATCATTTGTTAGTTTTTACTCTCTAACCATTGTGACAGTGAAATCCCTTAATCGGGTGGCCCTAACAGGTCTTTTGTAAAATCCTCTAACGAGGTGGCATTTTCAAAAGAGTGTTTAAAATATTCTAACTAGGTTACTCCAAATAGGGTATAAGACTCTAATAGGTCTCCAGGGAAATCCATTAACTAGGTAGCATTTAACAGTGCTTTTGTAACCCTTACCTGGGCAAGCTCTTAACTGGGCATATTCCAGGAGAGTACAAATATTTGTGTGCATTTTTCTCACACTGTGGTTTTTTCCCTAATTGGGTTTCCATGAGATAAATCTAGTGTTATTATTGTGTGGATGTTATTTCATGTGCTACATGTTATTTGATTGTTTAAATCGATAATTCTATTATAGGTTTAAGAAGTTCTAATCGGTGAATTTGTTTGATTAAGTTTAATTGGGCCTATAAATTTGATTGGGTTGGTGATTACTAAATCACCCCCCCTCTTAGCAATCATTCCTATACCTAAATGTATCTTACCTTAATGGGGGCTCTCTTTTTTGTAATGTTATGCTTTCATATACAATCTTACTTTGTGAGAAACATAATAGCCTTTTCCTTGTCTCCATGTTGGGGGGGCAAGGGTTATCTCTTCACTCACCTATCCTTTTTAAGGATACACTTTCCCTTTGTTGGGTGGTATTATTTATGATATGATGTAATTTATTGCATGGAATTATTATTTTTACTCAGGGATTCTCTCATTTTCAATAGGTGTATATCCTTGATTACAACCTCTTCCTTCCTTGAAAGTGTCAATTGTGTATATATTACAAACAACTCCTCACTTGGAACCAAAAGTGTGTAATCCTTCATCAAGAACCCCTTTACATAGAAGTGGGGAGAGTGTGAATTATTATTCTCATTCCCCTCTTTTGGTCAATGATGTTATCTTTTTTCAAGATCTCCTCTTGAGGGTAGATATGTTTTAGAAAATATCTCTTCCTCCTTTCCTTATGCATCCCTCAAAAGGATCCATTTACACTTATTGAAATAGATATTTTTTAAAACCATCTAATCCTTTCTTCACAAGAGTTATTACTCTTTGGCTTAGATTGTATGTACATTGTTTCTTAGAGGATATCTCTTTGGTGTTTAAGATGTTTATCCTTGTTCTTATATTACTTAAGATGTCAATGTAGCTCTATGTTTCCATCTAAAGGAGGGGGCATCTATGTGGCCTCATTATTTCAAAAACTACATGATTTATTTATGAACAACATGATTTGTTTGGTTGTCCTTCAAAAATTGTTTTTAGGATGCGTCAACTAGCATACTATTACTTACTTGACTATTCAAATCTCCTTAGTAGATCTCCTTGTATATATTTCTTTTCTTGGGATTTTTTTGTTAGAACTACAATTGATAGACTACTTGGAGAAAAAAATGGCAGAATTTGAAGATGATCACCGAGCTACTAAGGTATATGTGAGACATTAGATCAGTTGTTATATTTTTTGGGCTCCTATAATGGTTTTAATAACTAGGCTTTAGAACCATAACTTAGGGATTGGACATCCATACTAAGTAGTTATCTCATCATTAAGAAGGCACATTTAAATTATCAACCCGAGGATATATACTTGAAATAGGTCTACAAAGTATATGCACTATGGGATTCTCTAAGTTATTTTATCATTTCAAAACTAAAAGTATAACAATGCTGAAAATTAATCTAACCGTACAGTAATGGCTGCAAGAAATTGTGTAATACACAACAGTTTGTTATGTTCTACTTCTATAACTATCAAAGGTAAAAAATATCATAAGTGGATCTTGCTTAGATAATTTAAACTCTGATATATTTCCTTAAAACATCATACACAAGTAACATGCTTCCATGAAAATGCAATCTAAAAATTCTATTAAAATTATTATTGCTGTTACAAATTTCCTTCTACAAAATGACGACTCTCTAAATCTAATGAACAAATACCACTTGCTCCCTTCTTTGCTTGATTACAATTCTGAATATATAGGCTCATTTACTCCCTAAAAACCATCTAACATGTGTCTCATCATTACTTTAAATAAGGAAGAGACGTATTCTAAAATAATGACTAAGAAGCAGAGTCCTATTACAACTTGTCTTCTTGACTGATTGAAAAAAGAGTTTTTTTGGACTCTTTTATGAAAAATATGATTTGTTGGATATTATTTTTTGTTCATAAATACAATACAAATCATATCCAACCTCCTTTTAAGTTATAACTCAAATTTCAATAAATAGAAGAAGCTTGACTAAGTCTGTTGATTTGATGTTCCACTTTTCCTGCAGCCAGATTCAAATGAATGGTTCTCCTTTATTATTGTGAGTTATCTCAAAATCTTTTACCAGATTATGCTCCTTCTTCTTATCTTTCTAGATCATTTTGAAAATCTTGATTTCATAAAGAAACATGGAAGATATGATCATTTTACCAATACTAGGTTTTGGCTGCCTTTAAACTCAGCTATTTTTACTCAGTAAACTTCAAATAAGTGGTTCTCATTAAATATTGAGAATTTGATCAAACTTGTTTAACCATTTTTTCTCCTATTTTTCATCTTTCCAAATCATTAAGAAAATCTGAATTTCATGAATAATTGAGTGAGATATGCATGTTTTACTGAAACTGGTTTTTGACTTTTTCTGCATTTTCTGCAACTGTTGAATATTGACAAGTGTCAACTTGCTTCTCCTTCTTTCCAGCTGCATGAACGACTCAAATATCTCACAAACAACATGTTAATCATCTAAAAACATTTATTATTTAATAATAACCATTTATCATAATAAATCATCATAATTTAGCATTAACTAGTTAGACATACAAATGTTAATCAATAAATCATTAATCATAGTTAATGCTTCATAAATCGAGGTAATGTATGGAAATGACTTGGAAAGGTATTATAAAAATGATGTAAAGTATTATAAAAATGACATAAATATGAAAAATTATAGGCTCATCAAATGAAAATAGTTTACATGTCTATATAAGGAGACAAAAAATAGAGGAGAAAAAAAGATCACATCCCTATGCAAATTGTTGGTGCATACATGTGAAGCTAGTCCAACAGGTTAAAATAAGAACCAAGAGATTCTATAGACCAAACCGAGTAATTGAAGGAGATAACCGAGTAGAACATAGTAAGAGGAAGAAGGAGAAAGAAGAGATTATGATGACCAAAATGATATTGAGCTTAACATAGATTTGAATACCTGAAAAAGAAGTTTCATTTGAATCAGGTCATACAATGTTACTTTCTAACCATTACTATAGTCAAAATCTCTTAACCAAGTGAGACTTAATTGTCTTTATTTTCTATTGACATTCCATGAATGTTACTTGTTTTCTTGTTGACCTAAGTGAATGTATGGTCACAGAGAACTGTTAGTGATAAATCCTCTAACAAGGTCACACCTTACGGTGTGTTTGTAACCTTTAAAAGGGTTGGCTCTTAACCAAGCTCACTTCAAAAGAGTGAAAATATTTTTGGTTATCAGTCCTAGGTGGTTTTTCCCTTAACAAGGTTTCCATGGTAAAAAACAAGTGTTAAATGTGTATGTGATGTTTTTATATTTTACTTTACACATTATAGTAAATCGTTAGATCAATATATGTTAACTACTAGTTGGTTTATATTATCTGACAGTAAGTTAATTAATTAGAAAGTCACACACAAGTTATTACCAAGTTGTTTAAGTTTATTTGTTGAAGTTGATATTATACATTAGAGAGGAATTTGGGACTGTGGGATAATTGAACATAACTGATTCCCCCCCCCCTCTTAATTATCTAAAAATTGGTATCAGAGCAGAAGTAATTGAAGGAAGAAGTTTGAAGGACTTATGTTAAAGATCTAGAGATGTATAAGAGAAAGGTACCAAAACTTAACACGAATAATTTCTCAACATGGAAAAGCAGGATAAAGTTGTATCTATCAGGCATCAAGGATTCTGCACTATACTATCTAGAAAATCAATTCATAGCACCTAAAGGTCCTTTGACTGTCACATAGATGAAAGAAAGACAAGAGCATAATGCAATGATAATTGAGACTGCTTCTTCTCTATCAGATGTTGAATTTGAAGACATTAAGAATTGTACAAATACAATAGAAATGTGGGACAAATTGACACTAGTTCATGGTGGAAGTCAAAATGTGCTTGAGAAAAGGTAGAAATATTAAGAGGAAAATTTGATGATATGAAGATGAAAGAGGATGACAACATAAATCAGCATAGCAACCGAGTCAAGGAAGTGGTGAATGTTATCTGAGAAGTAGGTAGAATTACTGATGAAGAAACTGTGGTAAGAAAAATTCTCAGAATAATATTGTATGCCTATGCTATTAGAGTCTCTGCAATACATGAATAAGATTTGAACCTAGTAATGATGTTTCCATTGATAGTCTAATTGGTAGATTGACTGCATTTGAGCTTAACAACTTTGATAACAGTTTTGTACCTAAGGTAGAATCGACATTTGTGTCATCTTTAAATACTGGAAGATTAAGTAATAGACATCAGATAAGAAATGTAAGTGATTAAGAAGCTGAAGAAGATGATCTTGAAGAACTTGAAGCATTAATGGCTATAAAAATACTGAAAGGAAAAAGAAAATACAAAGGTAAACTACCCTTGGTATGTTTCAAATGTAAAGAGATTGGTCATATTAATGCTAGACGTCCTGACGAGAATGATAATAAGAGGACAAGTGAAAGATCAAATGAAAGAAAGAATGATAGAAGAGATTACCAAGATCACAGAGGTAACCGACAACAAGGAAATAGAGAAAACCAATACTATAGAGATAAAGGAAAAAAGGCATGCTACCTAGTTGAAGAAGATAATGATAGCGAGACTGAAACCGAGGAAGAAGAAGTGGTGTTTGTTGCAATGAAGGAAGATTCTGAAGAAGAAGAAGAAAGGTATATAGAAAAGAAAATTATTTCTAAAGTAATAAAAAATGATACTTGGATTATTGATAATGGTTGCACACATCATATGACTGGTGACGATGATAAGCTTGAAATTCTTGAACATTATAATAGAGGATTTGTCAAATTGGTAAATGATACACCTTGTCAAGTGAAAGGTAAAGGATCAATATTGCTAAACAACAAGATCAGTTGTGAAAATGCTTATTAGGTGAAAGACTTAACTATAATCTGTTGAGTGTATCACAACTAAATAATATAGGTCACTGAGTTGCATTTGATCATAGAAGAGAAAAGATCTATGATGATGATGGAAGATTGATTGGTACTGGTGAACAATCAAAAGGTAACCTATTTTATCTGGATAATGCTAAAACTTCATGTTTAATGGCTACAAATGATAATGTTTAGTTATAGAACAAGAGGTTATGTCATGTGAATTTTGACAACATGGTAAAGATCAGTAAGAAAAGGAAATTTAGAGGTTTACCGAGTATATCTAAGCTTGACCAAGTGATGTGCAAACAATGTAAAATGGGTAAAATGAAAAAGTCTAGTTTCAAGAGAAAAAAATATTCATCTAATGCAATTCTGGATTTAGTTCATACTGACTTATGTGGTCCAATGAGAATTCAAAGCTATTATGGAGATAGATATTTTATCTTATTTTTTGATGACTTCTCTAGAATGATGTCAGTTATGTTTCTAAAAGAAAAATCAAATGTTTTTCAAATCTTTAAGTGATACAAAGAAAGAGTAGAGAAAAAAACTAGTAAGCAACTGAAATACTTGAGATCTGACAAAGGAGGTGAATTCATTTATGATGAATTTATTAACTTTTGTAATAAGCATGGAATCAAGAGATGGGTATCTGCACCAAGGACACCAAAATAGAATGGAATTGTTGAAAGAAGGAACAAATCAATTGTTGATTGTGCTAGAACATTACTAATTGAAAAGGAGGTTGCACAAATTTACTGGAGAGAAGCTATCAATACTAATGTCTTTACACTAAATCGGGTACAATTGAAGAAATAGTCAAATAAGGCACCTTATGAGCTATGGTATGGTTATACACCTAATGTGAGATATTTTAGAATATTTGGAAGTAGATGTTATATTCTAAAAGATGATAGAAATGGAAAATTTGATTCTAAAGGAGATGAAGGCATATTTCTAGGATACTCTACTAGGAATAAAGCATATAAATGTTTGAACAAGACTACTAACAAGATGATTGAAAGTTAAAATGTGAAAGTTGATGAGTTTGCTGAGAAAAATGATGAAGAAAGAAAAAAGAAACCAGAAGACTATAGAAGATTTGTTTACATAGAAAGTGAAGATCCTGGCACCTTACCCGAGAAATAGCCTAGTGTCACCAAGAAACATAATAATACTACTGAGTAACAACCCTTATAGACCAAGCAACAACAAATAGTTACCGAGGAAAATGATGATCATGCACCAAGTGGAGAAAACATGGAAGAAAAAGATTTGAACTTGTATTATCAAAATATGTGAGAAGTGACCATCCAAAGGATCAGATAATTGGTGACAAAGGAGCAGGAATGATGAAAAGAAGTAAGTTGAGGAATAATACATGTTTGGTTTTTGAATTTGAACCTGGAACTGCTAAGGATGGATTGTCAAATGATCATTGGATTTAAGAAATGAATGAAGAGATCAAGAAAATACAAAAAAGAAGACATGGACATTAGTACTGAGGCCTAAAGACAAAAATGTGATCGACACCAAATGGATTTTCAAAAAAAAAAAATTGAATGAGAATGGAGATCTTACAAGAAACAAGGCAAGATTAGTCTACAAAGGTTATGCACAAGAAGAAGGAATTGACTATGGATAAACTTTTGCACATGTTGCTAGACTAGAAGGAGTGAGAATTCTACTTGCATATGCTACTTATAAAGGATTCAAGGTATATAAGATGGATGCCAAGTCTGCATTTTAGAATGGGATACTTGAAGAAGAGGTATACATTGATAAACCCTAAAGGTTTTATAGATCCAACTCAGAAGAACATGGTTTGTAAGCTACACAAGGTACTTTATGGAATGTAACAAGCACCAAGAGCATGGTATGAAAGATTTCACTCTTATTTAATAAGAATTGGATTTGTTAGAACAAGTGATAATAGTAATCTATATTTGAAAGGTGAATCGGATGATAAAATCCTTATTTTTGAAATATTTTTTGATGATATCATATTTTGAGGTCGTGATACTTTATGTAAATATTTTGTTAATGAAATATGATGAAAAACTGATATGAAATTGATCTAAAATGGATTGAAATGAATTGAAAATCTAATCTAACAATGTTGTGGAATGTTATGAATGAATTGAAAACAATGAATTGAAATTGCAAAAAATCTCACAATCGCCTGTTCGCAAGAGCTCGATTCTCCCAGTAATTGAAAGTGCGATTGCTTGTGAAGCATTGAGCCTTGCTTATATAGAAATCCAAGATAGTTGAGAGCTCATGGAAAACCAAAAATCTCTCCCTGATTAACTCAGATTGATTGTTGAGTTATCAAGAAATTAGAAATAGTTAACTCACAAAATCATGCAAAATCAGCTTTTTAACTCAAATCAGAAGTTTATATCACTTTTTAACTCGAAATAGATGTTGAGTTCAAAAAGATAATAAATTGAATTGATTTATTGATTTAGAGTTTAACTACTTTTCTGAATGTGCATGGATAATTATGAATTAATTTAATAATTCAAATGAATTATTCTCAACTTAACTGATTTTTGAATAAAAATAACTAATTTATGGGTTAATCAATTATTAAATCAAACTTTATTCCAAAACTATATCATTAAATATTTGACAACTTGATTTAATCAATTAAATGAATATTATATCAATTATTTCTAAGATTTTGATTTATTGTCAAATTAAAATAATATTAATTAGGAGATAATTTGGATAAATGGAATATTTAGGAAATATTCCCTGATGCAGAATTATGATAAAATCAATTAGGGTTTTGATAATTTGATGTGCAGATGTGCCTTAGGTTAGGACTTTAGGTTGATTTCGATTGATTTGTCGATGTAGGAGGTCAATGGTCCTATAGTCCGTTTTTGGGGTATTACATTTTGCCCCTCTTTGAATTACTGGGTGAAGTGCAGTGGTTCAAAGATTAATCTGTTCTTGATGATGATGTGGATTCAGTTATGTGGTGGAGAAACTGATCCTAAAAGATTAATTGATTCTGAGATAGAAACCAATTGATTGATTTGAAAATTTGGTGATTTAGGTCCTGATTAACCAAAGAATCGAGATGATGCTAACTATATCAACAATGAACCGGTGATTACAAAGAAGTGTCAAAACACCTGATCCTGAACCTTATGATTACAAAGAAGTGATTATCCTGACTCCAGACCTGATTGTCCAAAGGAATCAAAAGGATGCTAAATCTGAACCCTTCAGTTACGAAGAACCAAGGAAATAACACTAGTGAATTGATGGTTACGAAGAGCTGATACAGTTTACAAGTTTGTGAGAGAACATCAGATTGATATGGATCTTGATGAATCCAATATGCCCCAAGTGATGAGGACTTTTGATGAATTAGCAACTAGACGTGGTTATTGTCTTGATTATTGAAGGAAAATTTGATTAACAGATTTAATTAAAGATGTGTAATACCATGCCCCCTTCGGGATGAAAATCAAAATCTGGCAAGAAAGCCAACATTATTTGGTTGAGGAGTGATGTAATCGATTTGAGAAGTGGTTATGCATGTCTGGGGATGCGTTCTGCATCATTTGGTGGTCCTGAAGACTAAGTTTGATGAGGTTTGACCATGAGTTGACCATGGTTGACCAAGTTGAAATTTTGATAGTTTGATGTTAGATAATCAGTTATATTGAATTCTGGATTTCAATAATGAAAGAAGGTCAATTGTGCAAGCAATCGGTCGTCCTGGGTCCAAAAATTTCAAATCACAATTTTGATAAAGTAAACGATCTCAACTTTTGATTTTGATCCTGAAAATGGGTTCAGAACGTCGAAATTAGCCAGGGGTGCAATTTTCACGCAAAATAGAGCACTTTGAAAATTTGGGTCAAAACCTATATAAGCCCCAAAAGGGTCATTTTCAAATCATTTCAACCATTTGACTTTTAGAAACCTTCTGGAGCCCTTTGACTGAAGATGAAGGTTCATGTCTCCTCACACCGATTCGAGCGCAGCTAGTGATACCAACGACCACCCCAGTATGGGAATCTAGTAAGTGGACCTCTGTGCCTCTCCTGCATTCAAATTTTTCCTTATTTTATGCATTTTTAGGATTTTTACATGTTTTTCAACTTTTTGAATTTTTGCTGCACGAGAACTCGTATGAAAGTCTACCTAGACTCGTACAAGTATTTAAGTCCATTTCAAGTGTCATGTGGGACATATGTGCAACTCGTATGAGAGGGACCCATTTATCATAAAACATTTCATCAGGTCCCTCATATGTCATGCAAGAGCTTGCACAATGTCGTATGACCATGAAGTGTCATATGGAACCATGTATATTGTCGTACGACACTTGATGCCAGTCTGATTTATCGTATGGAAAATAGTGACCATGTTTGAGGTCCTTAGGTCAATGTTTCAAATTTTCTATTTTTATGACTGTTTTCCTTGGTCTTTCATGCACCTTCTGAAGTATTGACTTTCTCATTTTGAATGCTTATAGCTTGATTTTTGACCAAGTTACTGATAGGTTGCCTCATTTTTGTGCGGTGTAGGTTCATTACCCAGATATACACGTTTGCATCTCACACCGAGCTACCCAGAGGCTTTGTTTGTTGTTGTCGGACCCCATGAGAGTTCATCTTGCTACTTGTGGTTTTGAGTTCTTGATCCAATTTCCTAATATTCGGGTTAACCATGGATTGTTGATTGCTTTGATCGAGAGGTTTCATTCTGAGACCCAGACTTTTCATTTGCTAACTAGAGAGATTACTGTCACTTCGGAGGATGTATACAAGATACTCAGGATTCCTTTCCATGGTCCACACCCAAATTAAATTAGTTCAAGCAATACAGGGTTGCAGGCATTTAGGACTCTTTTCGGTGCAAATGAGTAGATCGCTCAACAAATCTCATGGGAGATCTTAGTATAGAGCTACGGCCACACTCACCATCTTGAGTGTATTATAGCAGGAATGATTGGAGGTATTATTATGTTTGACCGTCAACAGAATGTTCTTTTGATGGGATGGGCTCCGATGGTAGCATGACTGATGGCTACACCTGTTGAGCTGGGATGGGGGCAGTGCCTCCTGGCACACATGTTTTCAGAGATGCATGAGATCATCTACCATAATGCGAAGATGTTCACATTAGGTGCATTGGTGTTATAGGTATGGGCCTGGGAGCACATCCCTATATGATGGCCAGTATGTGGTGATGAGAAATAGCTTTAGGAGCTACTTATTTTCAGATATTCAGGTTACGTGACATAGGTCTAGATGGGCCGGACAGAGTACTGGAAGCACATGTTAGATGACATGACCTTTGTCATCTGGAGGCCTTACAGATTAAGGCATGGCCAACTTCTCATGTTCAGTTTGGTTACTTCTGCTAGAGTTGGATCCTGATAGGGAGATCCACCACTATATTGGAGAGGTTTATCATTACACATGTCTGGCAGCAGGTTGGCATCATTAGGGATGCCCCTCAGGATTTTGCAGTATATGCCAAATTAGTGCATGATCTTGGACTAGGATGGTCTACTAGGCTATCATATGTTGATTGTAGTATGGAGTATAGGAGCCTGGTGAGCAAAGACTGGGATTATAGGCCATAGGTGGCCAATGCTGGAGTTACTTATGTCTTCATTTCTTATCTAGCAAAGCATCTTATGAGGTGTTTCTCAGATCCTACCGAGCTTATTCCCACTATGGAGGACATGAAGGATGTGACAGGTGCCTCTATGGATAGAGACCAGAGGTGCAAAGAGGTGCAGATACCATTTGTACATCTGACACCACCCCATCCCAGAGTAGGGATGACCCCATCAAGGCCATTAGGACAAATGAGACCCCCTCACCCTCAGAGTTTCGCAGCAGGCAGGCCTGCAGTTTTATAGAGGAGATATTCTAGAGGCGATGGTGGTACACTTGGCAGTGTGGGTAGTTTTGATGAGGTCTTAGGAGCTCAGTGGGATGCTCTAATGGAGGATGCATAGGATGCTCCTAATTTTGACCTGGGTGTAGAGGTTCATCACCACAAGGCGCGGATAGAGGCAAGTGCTGATCAGCCCATGGAGGAGGCTGAGATAGATCCTGGTTTGAGACAGATGTCTGAAGATGTTATCAGATGACTCTGACAGCAGTTGCAAGATCAGAGGGTACATAGTGCTACCCTGGAGGTACATCTGAGAGACCATGAGAGGTAGCTGAGAGAGTGGGAGGTAGATGTTAGACTCCTATAGGCGGAGTTCATCCACTAGACAGGACACGCTGCATACCATGTGTTTGCCTACTATTTTGTTGTTCCACTTGGGTAGAGGATGACTTCCTACTCCCAGTATATGATTGATTCAGAGGGAGCTAGGGTTCCACATGCTGACCCACCTCTAGATCTACCTATCAGAGGAGGAGTTGCACTTGATGCAGAGGACTAGGTAGAAAGCTGATCTGTTATGCTTCTCTATTTTGTTCATTTTGCAGATATCTGATAGCTCATTGATAGCTAATTCTTTTATATATAGTGTCATTAGTGCACCCCCTTGTACTATTCTGACATTTTGATATATATATATATATGAGATCAATTTTTGGTTGTGACTTCATATGTACTTGTCATTTTTGTTTTATGATGTAATATCATGTGATTCAAGTGTATGAAATGCTTCATTTATTGCAAAATGTATGGATTATGTAATGAACGTTTCCTTTCAAATTTATGAATATGCAATGCAATGATAGATAGATTATGTAAATGTTATGCTTATTCTTCATGGATGCATGTATAAAAAATGGATTTATGGGATGCTTATGATAGGTAATGTAAATGCAGTGATACACATGATATATTCTATAGGTAATGATGAAGACAAGTGCTCAGTCATTGTCAAAATGAATGTTTAACCCAGGATGGTGACTGCTTGCTGATTTGTTAAGGATACCTTCGTGTGATACTCAGTCCGTGTGTCATGTTTAGCATATTTTTGGAGAACCATTAGGCATCAAGCTGAATTTGAAATCACAAGATAAATATAACCATGAAAAGTGAAAAATGAAATGTAGACCTAGGACTTAGGACTTAGTCACTGATCATGTGTTGGTCTTTTTCATCACTGAATATTTATTAGGTAACCAGATAGTCGATACAATACCCACTGGCTAGACAACCATGGACATATGAATATGGACTTTCAGTCGGAAATGTTGGATTAGATATAAGCACCAAGGCACAAAAGCTAGGATGACCTGAATATCATGTCCATTTTAATATTGCAATTTGTATAAGCATCAGAACATAAATGTTGCGATGACTGGAATACGCTTTGCAGACAAACACACCAAGAAAAGGAGAGGTCATTCTCATTCTCATGTGAATTTACCCGCGGTGACCCTTTATCATTCACATCCTTGGGTATCAGCATGTTTCACAATAGAGAAGTAGAAATCACTCAAAAAGACAAAGTTAGATCAAACTTCCTTGAAGCATCTAGGTATCAATGGTCGAGGTACACATGGCCATCCAATACATGATGGAGGCACTTATAGTGGACACCAATTCAATCCAAAATTTCCAAAGTTATTAGATTTTCACTCAAAGCAGAAAACAAAGAAAAGATTATTCCCCCAGTCATCACTTTCTAAATCTTGTAAAGGATGTCATCGAAGAGCTCAAAAGGACACAATATGAAAATATATCAATGTGAATCAGTAAGCTTACAAAGAAGATAAAAGCACGCAACAAAGATTATTTTCAGTGTTGTTGATGTTTGTTTGTCTTTGGTTGTAGGTCCAAAATCCCTTTCTAGTAAGGAGATAGATAGACAGACTCAGATGTAGCTTCAAAGGACTCTGACTAGACATGACTCATCTAAGGTACTGAGGACTGTAGGATATGACATTTATTGCCCCCAAGTTTGGAACATTGATAGGATATAGACGCTTTTGTTGATTGGTGTACAAACTGACTTTATTGAAAATAGGATGCGAAACCAAACCTGGAGATATGTACAAACTAAAGCATGACTGAAAGTTGGGAAATACCAAGATTGCGCTAATAGATGGAGTGTTTTGAACAAGTGGCACTTGTTTGTCAGGTTTTCACCATCTTGGCAACTATTTTTGCTACCAAGGTGCATGTTTCTAGGTTTTCACCAAGGCACTTTTTCATCTTTTTCTTCTTTTTTTGTATTTTACACCTTTTCAATTTTGTTGTATTTTTCCATTTTTTTAATTTTTTTTGTATTTTTCCATTTTTTTGATTTTTTTGTGATACATCAAGGTGCCTATTGCTAGGTTTTCACCAGGATGATCATTTTTTCAGGACTTTTTCTAATTGTCATGATTTTTTCTGGACATTTTACCATAGACTGAATGCCTTAGGCATAGAATTTCTTCAGATGGAGAACATTGATTGGTTCTCAGGGCTATTCTCCTTCAGTCATTGAGATTTGATAGGCTCCAAATCCAAAAGTAGTAGTGATAACAAAGGGACCCAGCCATTTGGGATCAAACTTCCCCTTGTGCTCTCGATGTGATTGATTTTTGGTATTTTCTCTCAAGACTAGATCACCAACCTGAAATTCTTTTTGTCTAACTTTCTTGTTGTAGCCTCTAAACATTCTTTTCTGATATACTCTGAGATGATCATACGCCACTTGTCTATGCTCATCTAGTAGTTCAAGTTCTTGCAACCTAGACACTCTGTAATCATCATCGGTTACTAGACCATGTATTTTGATTCTTAGTGATGGGATTTCAACCTCAATAGGTAATACCACTTTAGACCCATAAACTAAAGAAAATGGTGTAGCCCTAGTGGGTGTTTTGATACTCATTTTGTATGCCCAAAGAGTTGGATTAATCATGAGATGCTAGTCTCTTCCTGTCTTGTTGACTGTGCGATGTAGGATCTTCAACAAATTTTTGTTTGATGCCTCTGCTTGTCCATTCCCTTAAGGATAGTATATGGACACCACAATAGAATGGAATTTTTGAAAGAAGGAACAAATCAATTGTTGATTTTGATAGAACATTACTAATTGAAAAGGAGGTTGCACAAATTTACCGGAGAGAAGTTATCAGTACTAATGTCTTTACATTAAATCAAGTACAATTGAAGAAAGATTCAAACAAGACACTTTATGAGCTATGATATGGTTATACACCTAATGTGAGCTACTTTAGAATATTTGGAAGTAGATGTTACATTCTAAAAGATGATAGAAATGGAAAATTTGATTCTAAAGGAGAGGAAGGAATATTTCTAGGATACTATACTAGGAGTAAGGCATATAAATGTTTGAACAAGACTACTAACAAGATGATTGAAAGTGAAAATGTGAGAGTTGATGAGTTTGCTGAGAAAAATGATGAAGAAAGCAAGAAGGAACCAGAAGACTATAGAAGATTTATTTACATAGAAAGTGAAGATCCTGACACCTTACCTGAGAAACAACCTGGTGTCACCAAGAAATAGAATACTACTACCGAGCAACAACCCTTACAGACCAAGCAACAACAAACAGTTAACAAGGAAAATTATGATCATGCACCGAGTGGACAAAACATGGAAGAAAAATATTTGAACTTGTATTAGCAAAATATGTGAGAAGAGACCATCCAAAGGATTAGATAATTGATAACAAAGGAGCAGGAATGATGATAAGAAGTAAGTTGAGGAACAATACATGTTTCATTTTTAAATTTGAACCTAGAACTATTAGGGATGCATTGGCAAATGATGATTGGATTAAAGAAATCCATGAAGAGATCGAGAAAATATAAAAAACAAGACATGGACATTAGTACTGAGGCCTAAAGACAAAAATGTGATCGATGCCAAATGGATTTTCAGAAACAAATTGAATGAGAATTGATAAGTTACAAGAAACAAGGCAAGATTAGTCTACAAAGGTTATGCACAAGAAGAAGGAATTTACTATGGATAAAATTTTGCACCTATTGCTAGACTAGAAGGAGTGAGAATTCTACTTGCATATGCTACTTATAAAGGATTCAAGGTATATCAGATGGATTTCAAGTCTGCATTTTAGAATGGGATACTTGAAGAAGAGGTATACATTGAACACCCTAAAGGTTTTATAGATCCATCTCAGAAGAACATGGTTTGTAAGCTACACAAGGCACTTTATGGAATGTAACAAGCACCAAGAGCATGGTATGAAAGATTTAACTCTTATTTAACAAGAATTGGATTTGTTAGAATAATTGATAATAGTAATCTATATTTGAAAGGTGAATCTGATGATAAAATCCTTATTTTTGAAATATTTTTTGATGATATCATATTTTGAGGTCGTGATACTTTATGTAAATATTTTGTTAATGAAATGAGAGAGTTTGAAATGTCAATGTTTGGAGAGATCAAATTCTTTATTAGTTTACAAATTCAACAACACAAGGAAGGTATCTACATCACACAGTTGAAATACATTAAAGAGATCTTGAAGACATTTGGTATGGAAGACTCAAATCCAGTCAGTACACCTATGGTAACCAGATGCAAGATAACCAAGGATGACAAGTCAATTGAGGTAATCAAACCTTATACAGATCTATGATAGGAAAGTGATGAATGTTGTGCATAGTAGACCAAATATTGCACATGTTGGAATTGTAGCTTGATTTTCTACAAATCCTAAAGAGACACATATGCTTGCTGTAAAAAGAATCTTGAGATATCTAAAGAATACTGAGAACTATGGACTATGGTATAAGAAAGAAGGCAATTTTGAACTTAAAGTCTATATAGATGTTGACTAGGTAGGAAATATTGATAATAGAAAAAGAACTACTAGAGGAGCTTTCTTTTTAGGTGAAATATTAGTAACATGGATAAGAAAGAAACAAAGTTGCATTTCTTCGTCCACTGTTGAAGCTGAATATGTAGCTAATGTTGCCAACTGCTCTAATATTGCATGGATAAAGCAATTGTTGGAAGGTATGAATGAAGAAGTAACAAAACCCTTCCGAAGGATACATTTGAGGACTTGAGAAGTAGACTAGGGGTCCATTCCCTATCTAACAATCACTAAGGTGATATAGGGCTGCATCAACCTATTATTTATCAGAAGATCTAATTATGTTGATACAAGATGTTCACACTTTGGGATTCCTAAGGATGTGAAGAAGATGGAAGACAAATTGAAATAGAGAACATATGTACATACAAGGTACAAGAATCTATGAAGGAACAAAAAATATACTTATTTGGCTACTAAAGAGCTTATTTTTGGCATTGTTGTTAAAGGGAGAGATGATTATGAATGAAATATTCAGTTAGGAAAGAAGCTGACCGAAAGGGAGAGAATATGCATTGAATAGAAAAGAAGGAAAAAGTCATAAAGTAAGGATAAATATTACAGGAGAGATAGATATTGTGTAGTGATTAAACATATTAAAAGCATAAGCTAAGGGAGAGCTAACCAAATCACAACATAAAGACCAAGTTGTAAACACTTAAGATTTGTTTGGTATTCAATGGTATATTTCATATTGTGTTTCCATCAATGCCAAAGGGAGAGAGTTTTAGAACTACAACTGATAGACTACTTAGAGAACAAAATGGGAGAATGTGAAGATGATCACCGAGCTACTAAGGTATATGTAAGACATTACATCAGTTGTTATATTATCATTAATGTCAACTAGTCTTGACTTTACTTATCATGATTGTTGCAAACATCTGAAAGAGGTATATTAGTGAAGGAAAGGAGATATTGGCATAAAGATGACATGTATGAGTAAGTTATGAATAAGGTATTCATTGAGAAACTTATTGATGAGTCAATGATAGTATGATAGTGTTTTGATTGACTTACATGATTTGTTAGAGTAAAGTATTAATTATGTTATCTTGTAATAATTTAACTAATTATTACATGCACTAGGGTTTTCCTTTCAAGGCTTTCGATCTCCTTTATAAGGATGATCCATTGTACATTTTATTCATTCATTAATTGAGGATATTTTATTCTTCATTTTTTGAGTCAAACCCTTGCCCTCTTCTTCTCTCTACTTCCTTGTAAAAGGTTTTCGTATGCAAGTGATCTTCAGGTTTTGTGGATTTGTATTGCTCAAATCCTACATGGTATCAGAGCCTAATCTGCTACAACTTGTTCGCGTTTGAAGGAATCAGAGCTAAGAAAATCATCTAGTTCAAATTAGGGCTTTTTCAATTATTTTTTATTGAAATTAGGGGGTCCCTAAATTTTGGTGCACTTTGAGCTCAAACGGACCTCACCGTTGAGCTCACAGAGCCCAAAACCCCTATTTCGATATAAAATACATCTAATTTGGACAACTTTGCATTTTGGGGTATTTTTTTGGTACCAAACAGCTTGGCACGCTTCTTGAGGTGAAACTTGTATGAAATAGCATGCAAATTGAGGCAAAAAATTATTTCTTTGGCATGCAAAATGAGACAAACATTTTACTGTCTGGCACGCAAATCAAGACCCAAAAAATGGCACGCAAATCAAGGCAAAAATTTGTAGGGCCTGGCATGGATCATGAGGCATGTATGTGATTTAAAAAAATTTGGGCCGGTGATAGCCATTTGGCTGTCAAATTTAAGCCCGTCATTTGATGACATCATCATTATTTACACCATTTTTGGGCCCTCCAATGCAACAGTTGGTATTTTGCTCATAAATTGAGCATACGGAGTCAAAATTGGGCAAACGAGATATCGTTGGAAAGCTAGTTCTGAGCTCTATCTAGATCTGGAGGTTTGAATTTCTGATTTTTCTTCATGATGGTGTTTTTTCCTATCAAATCTAGATGTCCTATTTTGCACTCTGGGAACTCTATTTTGTGCATCCAGACTCCGTTTTGGGAAAATGATATATCATAGGAAAGCATGTTCAAAGAGATTTTCAGTGCTATGAGTCATTTTCCAAGATTCAGTTCTAGGTATATTTTATTTAATTTTTTGCATTTTTGCACTTTGGTGGATATCTTGGATGTTACAGGTCCTGGGTTCTCTTCCCTTTAGGGGATGGCTCTTCTTAGGTTGTTCTTTTGTTTTAGCAATCTTTTCTCTTCTTTGAGCAGTGTATACTTCACTTTTGTAGCATTCTTTTATGCACATGCACTGAGATAAAGTGTCATTCTATTGCATGCTTAAAATCTTGAACATGTTTGTGCTATTTGTAGTTGCACTCCATTATAAAGTGTCATGGGGGGTTTGATGTTTGCCCTTTTTTGCCATCTACCTTTGTCAAGTGAGTGTTCCTTCCATGACATTAGCCTCAGGGTATCTTTATTTATGTTTGTACTTTCACTGCACCTTCGATGTTCCTAGTTCTTCACGATGCAGTTCTTATTGGCACTATTTTTAGTGTACCTGTCACCTCTCCCTTGTCAAAATTATGGGGGGGAGAGGGGGGGGTTTCTACTGATTGTTCTTATGCTTCCTTGGTTCAATAGTGTGAGCTATGTATTCAAAATTTGTTCCTATGTACTAGGTGGATGCAATGGCTAGGACTTATGCATTTTGGTGAGATGGATCATTTCCCATGTAGACACTCTTTCTTTCCTATTTTTAGAGGCACTCTTCCATCTTTTCATTGATCAGATCTTCAGGCTTTTATGTTTTATACCATTTATATCTTTGAGTTCATTTGTTTGCCTTTGTTTGCCTCCTGATTCGAGTAGTGTCATTTGAGGGCACTCATACATATTACAATCTTCTCTACCTGGTCATGCTCTATTTCAGTGGAGGATCTTCAGATCACCAGTTACTTGTTGATAGGGTTTGCATCTTCTTGCTTCAGTGATGTTCTAGATGTTCATTCTTGTTCCTATTTTCTAGAACATTCCTATTTTTGAAGGCTTCTTCAATCCTTCATATTAGTCTTTGTCTCTTTTTGGAGTATAGTTTTTCCCATGTGGTTTTCTCTATTTCTTTGCTTTATAGAGACTCTCTTTTGTACTTGGGTACCTGAACAAGCCTTTTGTTGCCAGGACCCATTTTTTTAGCATTGTAGTTTCCTTTTCTTTCTTCTTGCATTATTTGCAGCTACATTGTTGCTCATCTTAAGGGGGTGTTAGAGTAAAGTATTAATTTTGTTAATTAACTTTAATCCCTTCTTAAGATGTCACCTTTTTTTCTTTAGTTGTTTATATTTAAACACTCATGCACTAGTTTTTTTAAACAATCATGCACTAGTTGTTTTAAATATAACTTGCATGCATTAGTCTTGTAATAATTTAACTAATTATTACATGCACTAGGATTTTCCTTTCAAGGCTTTTCATCTCATTTATAAGGATGATCCCTTATACATTTTATTCATTCATTAATTGAGCATATTTTCTTCTTCATTTTTTGAGTCAAACCCTTGGCCTCTTCTTGTCTCTACTTCCTTGTAAAAGGTTTTTCTATGCAAGTGATCTTTGGGTTTTGTGGATTTGTATTGCTCAAATCCTACATGATTCTACTAAGTGTTGAAGATCAAGAATGTACAAGTTACTTTGGTCGGTATATGAAGAACTTAGTGTACACCGAGTGTGGTATTGACTGAGTAGGAAGAAATTGACATATCACGGTATTGACCGAGCATGAGAAATAAGGAGGAACATGTGATTGTTGACATGAGATGATGAGATGGAAAAATCTAAGAGATTCCAAGGATAAAGACAAATTTTGTTATGAAGATGACTTGAAAAATTCAAAGATGATTAGATGATGAAGATTGAAAATGGTTTAAGGCACAAGTTCCAAGGAAGGTTAAAGAGGCAAAACCAACAATGGAGATTAAGAGGAAAAATCTATGGCTAAAATGAAAATGGTTTATTTGTCTATATAAGGAGACAAGAAAGAGAGGATAAAAAATATCGCATCCCTATGAAAATTTCTAGTGCATACATGTGAATCTAGTCAGATGGGTTGAAGTAAGAACCCAGTGATTTTGCGGACCAAACCAAGTAACATAAGGAGATAATCGAGCAGAACAATGTAAGAAGAAGAATGAGAATGAATAGATTATGATAACCAAAATGATATTGAGCTTAGCATATATCTGAATACAAGGAAAAAAAAGTTTCATTTGAATCAGGTCATATACTATTGCTTTCTAACCATTGCTACTGCCAAAATCTCTTAACTGAGTGAGACTTAACCGTCTTTATTTTCTATTGACATTCTATGAATGTTACTTGTTTTCTTGTTGAACCAAGTGAATGTATGGTCACATAGAACTATTAGTGATAAATCCTCTAACAAGGTCACACCTTATAGTGTGTTTGTAACCTTTAATAGGGTTGGCTCTTAACCAAGCTCACTTCAGAAGAGTGAAAATATTTTGGGTCACCGATCCCAGGTGGTTTTTCCCTTAATAGGGTTTCCACATTAAAAATCAAGTGTTAAATGTGTATGTGATGTTTTGATATTTTACTTTACACATTAAATTAACTAGCTAGATTGGTATATGTTAACTACTAGTTGGTTTACATTATCTGACAATTGCTTAATTAATCAGCTAGTCACACACAAGTTATTACCAAGCTTTTTAAGTTTGTTTGTTCAAGTTGATATTATACATCAGAGACTAATTTGGGACAATAGGATAACTAAAAATAACTTATTCACCCCCCCCCCCCTCTCAGTTATCTAATAGTTTTAACTATTTTTTAGTGATTTTCCTTGCATATAATGCTTTTCTTGGTTATCCTTTACATTGAGTTTCAGCAAATTTCCTTCCATACAATGTTTTTCTTAGTTGTACTTTGCATTTTTTTTAATGAACTTCCTTGCATAGAATACTTTTCTTTTAGCTTGGTTATCCTTGGTATTGGTTGACTAGCATAAAAAAATTGCAAGAATATTTGACCTTTCCTTTGCACCAACATTTTAAAGATGATTTAACTAGCATAATATGACTTTCTAGACTATTCATATCTCTTTGCACTGAACTCTCTCTTGGGATGAGTGAAACTAGCATAGCATAACTTTCTAGAATATTTTGGCTCATCCTCCTCTTTTTCCTCATGGATCACCAACATAACACAAATTATTGTCTATTAGAGTATGTGCTCCTTTTTGGATCACATAGCATAACATAGCTTGCTAGCCTATGAATTTATATTTCCCCACTCTCTATTCTATGATCTCATAGCATAACACTCCTTGCTAGTTTTTTGGATCATCGTTCCTTGTCTTATCCTTGATGTATTATCATTATCTTTCCATTTGACCACTTATGCTCTTGAAATAACATTTCAAAAATGACATTAATGGTTGAGAAATTTTGATTGTCAAGGTCTCTTCAACTAGTTGACTTGGAGCCTTTTTTTTAGTACTAAACCCTTTTTTGTGTCTTTTTATCTTTTTCTTTATATATTTTTCTCTTTTATGTGGCTATATGAGTTAAGAACTATGGTTTAGAGGCTTATTCCCTTGAACTTGGTGATTTACTCTCTCTCTCTCTCTCTCTCTCTCTCTCTCTCTCTCTCTCTCTCTCTCTCTCTCTCTCTCTCTCTCTCTCTCTCTCTCTCTCTCTCTCTCTGTGTGTGTGTAAATATGTGCATAGGCTTGTACTCTCACTAAAGTGGATATTAAATGTAGTATCATAAATTGCATCTCTATAAAATTTCTTTCTCACCTAGACCTTATTTTAGCATATTTATCCTCCCATGCTTGGTCATGTTCAATCTAGCCCACACTGGCTGAATTTTAGACTTTACCAATACATACTAGACCTTAGGTCATGGTTCTTGCCTTTGTTGGGAGGAATAGCTCACCTTCGTTGATGTAGTCCTAGTGTAATTCCTTTCCAAGGAACCCTCAAAATAAAGGGTCGAACATGAACTAATAAATTTTTTTGATAATAAGAACAACATCAATGACATAAGTGCATCATTCAAATTGTACCATCCTAACAAGTTATAACCCCTTGATTTGGAATCTCTAGGACCTTTTGGATTCCATTTTAGCAATTTCCTAGATCTAGATGTACTTTTGTGTGATCTCCCACTCCCAATTCAATTTCTCTTCCATTCAAAAAACCATCTAAAGGAAATATTTTATTATTGATGCAAGTTTCTCTCTTCCATGGTGGCCAAGTAGAGGAATTCACAAGAAAGAAATAACATTCACATTTTATCCTTGTTCCTCTCCTTCTCCATTGAAGTGATCAAGCATAGGGTATAAGAACAAGCATGTGTCACATTTTAGAATAACTTACCAGCATAACTAAATTTTAGTATTTCTAACTTAAAAATTAATTTTAGTCAAACATATGGTCTACCTAGATTCATTCTAGCTAAGTTAGATAAGCTCTTTAACTTTTCCAATTGGAAATGTCTATTAAATGCATGTTTTGTACCACTTTGGGTCCAATTACCATAGAAATAAAATTATTTCAAAAAAATGATGTTTCAATAACTCCTAATATTTTTAATGACATTTTTTTAAAATTACAAAAATGCCCTTTTGTAGAGATCATAGTTAAGAATATCCTCATAAAGATTTTATAGTGTTTTAATTAGACATAGTCTATTGTAATTAAAAAATATTGCAAGTAGGTATTTTAACAGTCAAGGAGATGTTGATTCAAAGAAAGAAAAATATAGTAAATCATATTAAATAAATTTGAAAAATATATGGTGCACTAGAGGAGAGATTCCTCTTCAAGAATATATATTTCTTGTTTTGATTGGAATAGATTTGTTATGAAAAATATGGTGGGAGATGAAAACTTTCGATTTAGGTGAGTTGGAATTTGAATTGTTATAAAAGAGAAAATATAGGTCACAAACCAATTTTTATTTCTTCATGCACTAGCTATATATGTCATCTATAATATATTTTGAAATTAGGGGAAAACTATTTATTTACATATATTTTTTTGGTGGGACCTAGACCCCTAATTTTCAGCATTTTTCAGCAACTTCAAAATCGTCTTTAAAAATTAAAAATAAAACATATCAATTATTATTTAAAAAAATATTAAAAATATTAATCATAAACTTCATCCATTTTAACACATTTAATTAGTTTACATCATCTTCAAATTCCAAACATAAATGTCATTTTTATAATATTAAAGTTGAACAACTTTGATTTTTTTAGTCTTTTCCTTTATAAAAGGGTGACAACTTATTGTGCTTTTACCCCATACATACATTAAAGATATTTGATTTGGAAAGTGTAGATCAATTGCATTTGTGAAGACATTCTTGATTCTACAACACATTTCAAGCATACATCTTCATGGGTTTATTGGATCTATATCCATCCATGAAGGTTTGACAAGCAAGGTGAATACTTACATTTGTCTTGTTTTACATGCATTTCTTATTTCCTTTCAAGGATCGTGCCTATAGAGGGGCTTGACTAAGGCAAGCCCATTTCCAAAACAATTCCCCCATTTTTCTTGTGTGTAGGAACAAGTGGTGCAATTGCATATCCAAATTTTTAGGGTTTCAGAATAAGGGTTTCATCCTCTATAGATTTTATCAATTTTTTACCCTTCCAAGACTAGGCCAACTTTTTAAGACTAGGTTAACTTAGGTCAACATTTTCCTAAGAATCTACAAATTTCATGATAAAAAGTTACAAGTCTCAGAGTTCTAGATCCTAGATGGTTCCATATTTTCATAGGTTTTCAATAGTCAATTACATATCTGAGGTTCACTTGTCCTCTTCTATCCCTCAAGGTGAGTACATCATTCTTATTTTCCTTTAGCACTTACTTTGATACATTAGATATGATAACATAGATTTTTGGTTATCATCTTCTTTATCATTTTATAAGTGTTCATCATACTTTACATTTCATATACATACATTTTTTTTGTACAGGGAATACCATCAAAACTCCCCCTTTATCTAGATCATGCATTAGCACCCCTTCATCCATATTGGGTTGTGCTAATCAGATTTAGTCTAAGGGTGGGGCTTGGTATTCCAATGTATATATAATTTGGTGTTCTACCATTGATCACCATTTTCCATATCACATTTTGGTGAACCTGTCGCTTGCATTCTTTTTTATTTGTTAGTTAGATCTTCTTTGTGTGATAGATATTTTGTATTTTTACATTATTAGATCTCCTTTTCATTCAATTTTCATATCTAGATCTACTTTGTATGCATTTTGATATTCACTTTTTACATCACATCTTTTCATGCTTAAATTTGATAGTAAAATTTATCTGGATTACTTTTTTTTAAAAATTTGTATTGCATCTCTCTTTCCTTACATTCTCTTGTATATGAA